>OFHU01001559.1:0-437680 GCA_900245905.1 Lacerta viridis | reverse complement strand
CCACTCTGGGCGGCTATTACTATATTCAGTTTCTGCAAGAGCTTGTGTGTTTCAACAACTTTCCTTGATATGACATTTGTTGCACATGTTTCATTATCAGCTTTCAACCACAGGAAATATATCTCACACAGTTACTGTGCTCATTTCTGCTGCTCACGTAGTTGTTGTGATCAAATCTCTTCATTTTGCTGTGAAGGGCATTTGTTTTGTATCTGCATGCATTTTGGGTATGCGTATCAGAGCACAGAATCAACAATATGGTTTATCCCCTCACCCACAAATAGCAGATACTACAATCTGAAATATCTGTTTGGATCTTTAAATTGGATAATGACACTTGTTTTTTGTGATGGTGGCAACCCAGCTTTGTAATTTCCTGCCACCTGAAATTCTGCTGGTGCTTGACACTCAGCCGCCATAGGTTTGATATACTTACAGCATAATTCCAATCAGAGGTCTGTTGGAATTAACAAGTTTGGAATAGGTGGACTCCAAACCTCTGGATATCCCCACAGTGGTTTCATGTAGATGTTAAACAATGTGGGGGACAGGCTTAAGCCCCGTGGAACCCCACACTGAAGGTTCTATGGGTCTGAAAAGCATTTCCCAAGCAACACCCTCTGGGAACGACCATCCAAGTAGGACTAGAACCCACCCCTAGTTCGGACAGTCGCTTCAGAAAGATAACATGGTCTATGACATCAAAAGCCACTGAGAGGTTGAGAAGAATTAACAGGGACAAATTTCCCTTCTCTCTCTCTCAACAGAGGTCATCAGACAGGGCAACCAAAGCAGTTTCTGTGCCAAAACAGGGCCTAAACCCCGATTGAAATAGATCGAGAAAATCAGTTTCTTCCAAAAGTGCCTGGATCTTGGTCTGTGACCACTCATTCCAGAACCTTGCTCAGGAAAGGGGAGATTAGCAACTGGCTGGTAGTTTATTGTGGTTTTTCAAATCCAGGGAAGGTTTCTTAAGGAGTGGTTTTATCACTGCCTCCATCAAACAGGCAGGGACCACCCCCTCTCGTAAAGAGGCGTTGATCACCTCCCTTGCCCAGCCAGCTGTTCCCTCCCTGCTAGTTTTTATCAGCCAAGAGGGGCAGGGGTCTAGAGTGCAAGTGTTCGCCCTGACCAATCCGAACACCTTGTCCACATACACGAGCCTTACCAACTGAAACTCATTCAACAAAACAGGACTAGATTATGCTCTGGACACCCCATGAAATTCATCTGCTATAGCAGCAGAGTCAAAGTCTTGGTAGAGGCAAGCAATTTTATCTCCAAAATGCTTTGCAAACAAGTCACCCGCTTCCTTCCCAGTCAAGAAAACAAGGTCCAGAGTGTGGCCTGCCATCTGCGTTGCGTCAGTGACATGTTGGGACAGCCCCATGGTTGTCATGGAGGCATGGAGTCCTGAGCCGCGCCAGACCCAGATGCCTTGGCATGGATGTTGAAGTCTCCCAGAACCAGCAGTCTGGAAGTCCTCAATGCCACCTCTGAAACCAGCTCTGTCAGCTCAAGCAGGGAGATTGCTGGGCAGCGAGGCGGGCAGTAAACCAACAGAAGCCCTAATCTGTCCCGATTGTCCAATGCCAGGAACATACGCTCTGTATGATAAAGACATACAAACTCTGAAATGTAAGAATGTAGTAAAGAAATAAAACTGACCAATAAAGAAATGCAATGCCTAGGCTGGCACATTATGTAAGCTGTTGATGTGCATATCTGCTCTTACCACATTGCAAAAAAGAAAGCGTTGGTCTTGCTTCTTGTGTTACTTCCCTTTTCTTATGTCAGCAGATTTCATATCAGTGTCTTATTCAAGGCAACTGCTATCCTCTTCTTAGAATGCAATAAGAACAGCTGTAATAGGGAAGTGCTTCAGTTTCTTTGGTAAGTGTTTTTGGCTTGTCATCAACTGGGCCAATAGTTCCTCCTCGGCACCCATTTTTTGTTTCAGGTAAATAAGTCATGTTGACCAGGAAGGTGCTTTCCTGGCTTCCTCAGAGGTTGCACAGTGGATACTGGTGAATGGGCACTGGGAGAACGGAGGTTAGAGACTGACATGGGAGAAGGGACCAGTGATCTGGGGGTCCCTGCAGGTTTGGAGAGTGAAGAACAGGTGCAGGAGGAGTGAGACATGAGGCTTGTGTAGAGTCAAGGCCTTCCACATCTCTTCCTCCTTCCCCCACCTCTCCTGCTCCACTGTCTCCCAGGACAAGAGGGAGGAGCAAAAACTGGTTGCATGGAATCTTCACCTGCTTGTGCACAGCTTGGATGGGAGAGATGCATAAAAAGAGAGGGTGTGGCCTCTTTGTTGCAGAAACTGCCTCCAGGCCCGGTGCGTCCATTAAGGCGAACTAGGCAATTGCCTAGGGTGCCAAAATGGAGGGGGTGCTGGCCAGGATTGGGCAGGGGGGGGCCAGGGACGAGCAGCAGCTTCTCCGCTGTAGCGGAGAGGTGCTGCTTGCCCCCTACACCACCCCGGCTCCTGCTAAAGCAGGCTTTGGCGGGGGGCGGGACAGGCGAGCAGCAGCTTCTCTGCTTCTCTGCTACAGCGGAGAAACTGCTGCTTGCCTCTCCACCACCCCCACCCCCACCTCCCGCTAAAGCAGGCTTTGGTGGGGGGCAGGGGTGCCAGAAGGTGCTCTCGCCTAGGGCGCAAGAAAGCCTAGCACCGGTCCTGACTGCCTCATCGGGTGTATACCCAGAATTAGTTAAGAGACATAGGACTGATTGCATGTTACTTAATTGTAAGCGTACTTTTGACAATAAAGAGTTAATTGCTCCCTCTGGACATTCTTGACTGACAAATCCACACTTGGCCTGAAGCGCACAGGGTAACCTTGGCCCAGCCTTTGCTTCTCAGACGAACCTGTCAAACAGGGTTGTTGTGAGGATCAAATGAGGAGCGGGGAGGAGGGGGGAAACCATGTACACCACCTTGACCTCCTTGGAAAAAAGGTGTGATATAAAAGAAATGAATAATGGATAAGTAAATAAATCCAGGACTGAGGGACATACTCTCTGTTTAGTAACCTGATAGCAGCTGCATGCTCTGCCTTATTATTATTATTATTATTATTATATTATTATTATTATTATTATTATTATCATTATCATCATCATCAATAATCTACTTAGCAGGTGCCCACCACATCACATTATGAGGATGCAATGGATTTCCTTCCATGTTAGGATATGTAAAATAAAATAACTGCTATATATTACCAAAATAATTTTAAACGTTATTACTTGGTTGCCAAAGAGTAAAAGATTGAGAAAGACGTTCACTAGAGCTGTGCACAGCCCGATCTATCTGCTCTATGACATTGATCCAGGGGTCACAAATGAGGGTGGCACACTGACACACCCTAGATCTAATGGAGGTCCACCACTCATCCTGCTCCCAGTACTGAAGTATTGAGGTCTGGGGTTCGACAGGGCACCACCACCCACCCACCCACCACCCTGGATGCAGAGAGGAATATCAGAAAAGCCCTACTAGATCAGGCTAGTAGCCCATCCAGTCTAACATCCTGTGGCCACCTAGATAACTCTGAAATGCCCAGAAGCTGAGCTCAACAGTACTCTCCAAGATTGTGATTGCACCCACAGCCCTTAGTAAGAGACAAGGCACAAAGGTTTGGGATTAAAATAGCAACAACCTTATTAAAGTCTCTCTCTTTATTAGTTTTTTAATTGAATATTTCCTTATGTTACAAAACAAACAAACAGAGAAAAGTGCATGTTGTCTCCACTTTCAATTTATAGAGTCCTTTTCACATTTTGCTTACCTGTAGTGAGAGACACTGTTGTCATAAACATTTTGTGGTTGGAGAGAAAGAGAGGGAAGGGAGAGAGGGAGGGAGGGAGAGAGATAATAATGATGATTAGAATGAAAAAATGTGTAGCTTTTGTCAGATTTTTGTTTCCACCAGGAAGAGTTGAATTCCATATTTTCTTCTTTCCCTCTCTCTTAAAAAAAAGTCAGTGTGCATGCATGCAGCTTTAATGGCACATGCCTATGGGAAGAGACTATAGCTCGTGGATTACAATGCATGTGTCACAGGCAGAAGGGCATAATTAAGCTGTGACATCTCCAGTTAAAAGGATAAAGGTGTGTGTGTGTGGAAGATTTCCTCTCCACGAGTTCTTGGAAGATCCTCAGGAGTTCCTCTGTCACTCTGAGGAGGCAGTGCTGAAGTAAGGGAACAGAAAATCTGACTTGGCATAACACATCTTGATCTGTTTCTAATTCCTTACATATTTTTAACAGACAAACCAACTGTTGATTAGCTGTAGAGTCTTAGCGAGGCAGACCATGAGAATTTCTAGCGCAGCATTTCCTTCTCTGGCTTGTAGTGGCTCCCAAGATGTCATGCAGAACTTTCCCCAGCTGGTGACCCAGAATCCTTCCAGCAGAACTACCCATGTACCCCTCTGCCACTCAGATGTGGTCCTCTGCTTTCTTTTGCAAATGAACTACATCAACTTGAGACATTCACATCCCTGTGAGAAACTGCTGATCAGCCATCTTTAGACATACAGTATGTAGGGGAGACAGCAAGAAGACACCTGCAAGAAGTTTAGGGCTGCATCCATTCCTCTTCATTCGTGTTAAACAGTTTTCCAACAGTATGTGAGAGGAAGGATTTTGTTCATTGGTACTCAAGATAGCTAATTTAGGGTGAGATTCTTGACAAAGGCATTATTGAGAACCATGAGTCATCAAGTCTCAGAGGAGGAACCAGACAACTACTCTGCAATGTTAACTAGGAGAAATCTATTTATTGATTACAGTTATGCTTTGTTTTCATGTTGACGTGCTCAGGCTGGTCAATGGGGTCAGAGATGCACAAGAAACCTAAAGATATACATACAATATTACATAAATTGTAAGAAGCAACATAAAGGAAAAATGTCTCAATGCAAGCCAGTAAGTTGGATGGAGGTCCCTTCTTTCCTAAAGTGTTCAAGGTGAGGTCCTAAGGCAGCAACATCAGTAGGTACTAGAGGAAAGGAGGATGGGCTCTGTCTTTGTTTTGGATTCTTCTCTGTCCTTTGATATTGATATTTAGTCAGTCATATTCCTTTTCCTTGCACAGTAAGGCAAAAAACATTCCATTCTTCTTCAGTTACAATTCCGTTTACAGTCTCTCTGCTCATTGCCTACAGGGTATATGGTGATCTTCTACTTTATGAATTGCCTTGGTGCACCAGTCTATTCATTCTGTTATTCCTTGGTGCGCCAGCTGTCATTCACTTATCCCATCATTCACATATATGGATCCCTGACTCCCACAATTCTATTCACAGGATTTCCATGCTTTGCCACCAACCAGCAGAAATGTCTCATGCTTAACTGTAAGGTCCCCCCATCACAAAAAGTAGATTGAAAGCACATTATCCTCCCCCACCCCTGATAATTCTGGGAACTATAGTTTATTAAGGGCACTGGAAACTGTAGCTCTGTGAGTGGTAAATTAAGTTCCCAGAATACTTGGAGGGGTATAATGTGCTTTCAATGTGCTTTCAGTGTATGGTGTGTACCGAGCCACACAGACATCGCTATTGGACCTAGAAATGGAAACCTTCTATATATCCCTGGGTTCATAGACTCATAGAACTGTAATGTTGGAAGGGACCCCAAGGGTCATCTAGTCGAGCCCCCTGCAATGCTGCAGGAATCTCAACTAAAGCATCCATGACAGATGACCTTCCAACCTCTGCTTAAAAGCCTCCAATGAAGGGTAGTCCATAATCTCCTGAGGGAATCTGTTCCACTATCGTACAGCTCTTAGCGTCAGAAAGTTGAGTCATAACCTCTTTTCTTCCAACTTGGTTTTTCCAGATGTGGAATTGAAAAGTAAATTAATGACTCTCTTAGACCTAGTTTTGGGAGGAGTCAAATAAATTTTGACAAAACTGGTGAATTCTTTTTAGAATTCTTTTTGGGATGGTTTTAGCATTCATTGAGTATGCCTCTGAATAGCTGTTTCTGGGAAGCTCAAGTGAAGAGAGTGCTATTAATCTCTTTAATCACAGAGAGCCAAAACTTTTGTACTTTTCCGCAATCCCACCAGAGATGTCTGTAAGTACCCATGAGCTGGCACCCCCTCCATGACGGTTGATACTGCTGTTTATAGAGGAACCCTTGAAACCAATGAGCATTAGATTGGGAAAGTGGGAATAATATTAATTGATTATATAAACTTCATGCACTAGAGAAGCAAAGGTACAGAGAAGAGGAGTGCAAGGAAGATGGCTATGCTGGTTCACAACGAGAAGCTTTTTTTTTTTTTTTTTACCATCCCCAGGGATAGAAGTGAGGCCTGCCTATAAAAATCCATTCAGAAATCTAAGATTTCACACAGTAGGAATCCTGCTAAGACGCCACTCGTAGGCGGTCAAATCATAACTTTGCTCTCTGTTCTGGATTTCTTGTCTTCTGTACAGTCTCCCACATCCTTAAACACCCTTGAGATTGCAGCTCTCATGGATACCCTGGAAGGACCCTTCTGTCCTCTTCTTCCAACTAAAAAATAAATGATTGGGTTGATGCTGCTGTTTACAGAAGAACACCCAAAGCCGATGAGCATGAGACTGTGAAGGTGGGGGAAATAATAGCAATAGATTACATAGACTGCATTCAGTGGGAAAGCAAAGATGAGAAAGAAGAGGAGGGCAAGCAAGATAGCCGTGATGAGTTTTCCTTGCTGGCGTTGTTGTGCTTTACAGCAGACTTTGATGAGCAGGATCAGAGAAGAGATGAACATCAGAGGCGTACAAAGCAGAGCATTTACAAGCAGCTGGTAGTGTAAAAGGGATGCCCCAAATCTGCCAGTCATGCGGAGAGCGAAATGGATTGCAGAAAGCAGGAAGGAGAGGATCCATATTACAGCACATATGATGGCGGATGAGTTTGGTCCCCGGTCGAATCGATGCCAAAGTGGGAAGAGGACAACTACACACCTGTCAATGCTGATAGCTGCCAGTAGATACTGACTGGTACAATATGTGAAGCAAAAGAGTTCAAAAAAGAATAGAAAAACGCTGTTGAGAATGTGAGATTCACTCGTCACACGAAGGACAGAAGCAAATACAGCAGTACTGATTAGAGATAAAAGGACAGCAAAGTCAGCAATGGAAAGGTTCAGAATATAGGTGGTGAAAAGATTCCTCTTAATTTGGAATCCAAGAAGCCAGATGACGTACCCATTGCCCAAAAGCCCCAAAATGCAAATAATGGCAACGAAGCTGTTGATTAAATACTTTGCTAATTTGGAGAAGACCAGATCATTCGATGCTACAAACTCGGCAAAAACAATGCTGGAGGCAGCAGTTGTGCTATTATTTAAATTTCTAAACATGATACTCTCATTTGAGTTAAGATAATCAGGTATGTCTCCAGAACCACTGTAAGCTTCTGTTATTGCTTGGCCATCTGGTTGGTTGATATTATGTATGTAACTTTCAACTTGGATAATCCTTTCATGCCAATACCTGCAAAAAGAAAGAGAACAAGAGTAATCGTTATTCTGCAATCAATCAAATGATCTACACAATGGGTACACAAGCCATACTACCTACAACCCTGTGTTGTGATATTATAACATGCCGAGCTGCGAACGCTGTAGCAGCAAGGTCACAAGACTTAAGGGTCATGTTTCACCCTGTGGGAGAAACACCGGTCCCACTAATCTTCCCACACATGTGATGTCATTGTAATTACTGTTGTACTCTTACTTTCAGTTCTGCATCAGGAGGTGCAGACGCTTTAAGAGACAGCTCTGAATTATGAGCTGCTACGCAGATGTATATATTCTGCTCTTTATCTACAATAAAGTAGATCTTAGCCAAAAGGCTTGTGTCTGTGTTGTTTTCAAGCTGGGAACAACCGCATATTACATTGTGCCCCTGGACTCCAGAAGCCAGAGGGCACGGAAGCTTCGTCCGCCTTTGGGGTCAGTCTCTCAGCCTGCCCCCGCGGGAAGTTTTCATAACATTGGTAGCAGAGTTTGGCTGGTTTCCGAAGACATCGGACCTCTGATGACTTCTGCCTGATGTTTATCTGCCGGCAAAGAAAGCAGCTTTAAACTGCGTACTTCATTCCGGGGGAGTTTTCGTGCTGAAGACGGCCGTTTCCCACTGTGAGAGAAGACGCGTTAATTGACTGTGAGTACCGGACTGATTTACGACGCAATAAACCTCAGAAGGCTAGGTTTGTTTGCTTAAATTGCTTTCTGAAGTCAGAGAGTAAAAAGCCTGCTTTTTCGCCACAATGGCAAAGGATCAGAAGCAGAACAGCTCCCTGTGCCCATTGCTCACTGATGAAAATTATCAGACATGGCGTATTAAAATGGAAGCTGTGCTTACCAGGCAGAATTTGCTTGATATTGTCACTAATGCCCCTCCACTGCTCCCTGGTGGTCGATGGCTGAACAGGACAATCAGGCGAAGGCGACCATTGTTTTGCATCTTGACCAATCTCAGTTAATACACGTCAGGGATTTGGTTCACGCTAATGATTATTGGATTGTTTTGCAAAATGAACATTTAAGGATTGCGGCAGGAAGTTCCATGCTCCATTTCCAACGTCTCACCAACCTAAGGCTAAAGGAGGGAGACAATTTGCGTTCGCATCTTAACCATATGAAAGAATTAAGAAGTGAACTCGCACAACGCAACGTGCAATTAAACGAAGATGTGTTTTGTTTCATGGTTTTGAATAGCCTCCATGCCGGTTATAGTGCTATTGCATCACAGCTAGGTGCCCTGGATGCTCAAAACTTAACCGTTGCCAGAGTCTTCTCAACTTTGCTAAATGAGCAAGATCGTTGTGCTGCTCAAAATGAGGCTAATGGAAGGGGGAGTGAAGCGTCCTCTACCCCACCTAGTGGTCCAACTGAGCATGTGCAAGCTCTTAAAGTCATACGCTGCACAAACTGTGGAATGAGAGGACACAGTTTCCAGACCTGCAGAAAACCCAAGAAGGGATCTATCCAGAGCCAAAACGCAGCTGGATCTACAGGCAAGGCGCAAGCCAAAGGCTCCAAAGGGCGCACAGTTGCATTGCTTACACAAGGCGTGCAGGAGCAGGATGACATTGACATTGGCCTAGCGTGGGTAATTGACTCAGCTGCCAGCCACCACATGACCGCAAACAAACGTTTGTTTAAGACTTTTAAGAAGCTGGAATCCACCGTGTCGCAGGTGAGTGGAACACACCTGAAATCGACTGGAGTTGGAACTGTTTATCTTCAGAGTCTCCAGCTGTCTATCAGCAACGTGCTATATGTTCCAGAAATTGCCTACAACCTGCTAAGTGTACCGCAGCTTACCGAGAAGGACTGCGAGCTCAGGCTGCGCAAAGGACTTTGCACAATTTTTAAAGATGGACAGGTGATCCTTACAGCTCAGAAGAACAAAGATGGACTATTTTTACTATCTTTTGATTCTACTGACTGTTGTTTTGATGTTGTTGATTCTTCTTTTGCAGGTGCTGCTAAGTCCAAGGAGACTACCAAACAGCCACGCAGAGAAAAGATCACAAGATGTTTCCAGCAGGTTTCTGCTGATGTAATAGGACTTTTGCCACAATCTAGAGGCGGAGCTACCTGTTATTTATTGCTGTCTGACCATTTCTCTAAATTCTCTTGGATTTACACTATGAAAAGTCCGCAGCAAGTCTTGGCCAAGTTCACTGAATTTTGTGCTAAGATAGATTTCATGCATGATGGCAAAATTGAATGTTTGTATACTAATCAATTACCAGTGTTTGATTCACAGGAGTTCAAGGAGTTCCTAAGTCAACATTGCATTCGGCACAAAGTTGCCGTCAGCCAATCATCGTGGGATAAAGATTTGTGTGTTAAAATTAACACAATACTACGTGAGGGTATGCAGGCGCAATTGCTAAGTGCAAAGCTGTCTGAACAGAATTGGGCTGAAAGCCTATCTGCCTTCACATATGCTTGGGTCAGGAGTATTCCAAAAGGAATGGAATGCTCACCTTATGAGATACTGTTTAACAGAAAGCCTTCTGTTAAGCATCTTAAGGTTTTTGGTTCTCAAATGTGGGTGGAATCACTTGAAGGTGCAACCATCCAAGGCATCTTTATGGGCTATGAGAAAGGTCAATACAGAATTCTATTGCCTTCCTCAAACACAGTAATTCTTACTCAGGAGGTAGAACCTACTGTAAAGCCGGAGACACAGATTCTCCAAAGCTTTCCCATTGATGTCAATACATATGAGGATACTGACACCAGCAGTAGCAGTGCAAGCTCAACCACGGCTAGTTCCGACACAGGTGAAACTGTCATTGAGAGAGGAGCTCATGATAGTACCAGGCCATCTACAGAAGATGATGTGCTAGGATCTTTAGAGCCACTGTTTACAATTGGTAAAGTTTCTCCAAAAAGTCCTGTTCAGGAGAAACTCAGCAAAGAAGATCTACATCTTATGCGTAGATCTGAGAGAGTAACAAAGGGTCAGGCGCCCAAACGCTACTCCAAAGAGTTTGCAATCTCAGCAGTTGCAAATGTAGCTGTAGTTTGCACTCAAGACAGAGACACTCAGGCTCACTTCACAGATGTGAAAAAGCCACAGCAACAGGTTGCAAAGTTCAACACTGTTTCTGCCAACACACACAGAGCAAGCGCTCTGGTCCCCTGGAGAGTTGGTTATCAAAGGCTCCAACTGGTAGAACCAGTCTCAGAGAGTTCCAAGGATGGAACAAAGACAACAGATTCATACTGTGTATATGATAACTGTTTGTTTACTTCTCTTAATGATGCCTTACTTTTGCCGCTCTTACATTGTCTAATATCGGGGGAGGATGTTGTGATATTATAACATGCCGAGCTGCGAACGCTGTAGCAGCAAGGTCACAAGACTTAAGGGTCATGTTTCACCCTGTGGGAGAAACACCGGTCCCACTAATCTTCCCACACATGTGATGTCATTGTAATTACTGTTGTACTCTTTACTTTCAGTTCTGCATCAGGAGGTGCAGACGCCTTAAGAGACAGCTCTGAATTATGAGCTGCTACGCAGATGTATATATTCTGCTCTTTATCTACAATAAAGTAGATCTTAGCCAAAAGGCTTGTGTGTGTTGTTTTCAAGCTGGGAACAACCGCATATTACATTGTGCCCCTGGACTCCAGAAGCCAGAGGGCACGGAAGCTTCGTCCGCCTTTGGGGTCAGTCTCTCAGCCTGCCCCCGCGGGAAGTTTTCATAACACCCTGACCCCTCATTTGTCAAAAGTCATATTGTTTGGGGTGCGACTGGGACTGGGAGCAACTTCCACTGAGTGCGTCTCTCACCTGATTCCCAACATTTCTTTCAAAAACTCCCAAGCCAATGGTGGCCATATCCACACCATGCCTTTACATTATTATGATAAACATTGATGGCCGCTCAAAGAATCCTGGGAGTTGTAGTTTGTTAAAGGCACTGAGAGTGCTTGGGAGATCCCTATTCCCACCACAGAGCTACAATTCTGGGAGTTCCATGTGCAAAGAGATTGACCGTTAATGCACCCTAAGATTAAAGGAGGACTGGGAGAACTATGCATGGCACCATGAGCTAAATAACAACAACAACAACAACAACAACAACAACAACAACAACAACAACAACCCTCTCCCATCTTTGGATGAACTATATAGCTCCCGTTGTCTTAAAAAAAAGCAAACAATATTTTACAGGATTCATCTTATCTTGGATATGGTCTATTTGCACAGTTGCCTTCGGGCAAGAGATACAGAACAATTAAATCAAGAGCAAATAAACTAAAAAACAGTTTTTATCCAGGAGCTTTAACTATTTTAAATGCTATAACCAAATGATTTGATCTTTTTGGGGAGTTGCGATGGATGGAGTGTATGTGTATGTGTGGTTGTAAATGTATAAATGTGTATATGTGGCTGTAAATGTGAGATGACATTCAATTTTGTTGTACTGTGTACAATGACAATAAAGTATCTATCTATCTATCTATCTATCTATCTATCTATCTATCTATCATCTATCTATCTATCTAATAATAATAATTTATTGAATTTATGTACCGCCATATACCCGGGGGTCTCAGGGCAGTTCATAGAATAAAATCAAGATATAAAACCACAAAATACACAATAAAAATAAAAACAACAACCCAATAGCCCCCCCAAAAGCCACATTTTAAAAGGGCATAGGATGTAAATCGATCAACCAAAGGCCTGGTTAAAAAGGAACGTCTTTGCCTGGCGCCTAAAGGTGTATAATGAAGGCGGTAGGCAAACTTCCCTGGGGAGAGCATTGCACAGACGGGGAGCCACTGCAGAGAAGGCCCTATTCTTGTGTTGCCTGTTCTCTTTAGACAAAAAGGTGTGAGATAAATTTGATAAATAAACAAAAACTATAAAATATACCTGGAGGGTGGAAATCTGAAGGTCACATCCTCTTTTTAGTAACCTGACAGAGGCCGCATTCTCTGCCTTATTATTACTATTATTATTGTAAATACTTACCAGATGTCCATCATATCCTTTACCGATATGTTGTCAAAAAGAGGTATAGCATTTCCTTCCATGGTGGGATACCTAAATAAAATAACTGCTATAAATTATGAGAATTATTTCAAGTGCTATAAATCAAAGTTATGACTTTATTAAAAAGTAGAAGAGATTGGAAGATGTTCACTAGAGCTGTGCGCAACCATCCACCCCATGACATTGATCCAGGGGTTCCTGAATCAGGGCAGACCATGCTGGTTCAACCTGAAGATCAACTGCCCCACCCTGGACCCAGATTCTGAAGTTTGGTGGAGGAGTTGGACACCACACTGGATGCAGAGAGGGATACCAGAAAAGCCCAGCTGGATCAGGCAAGTGGCCCATCTAGTGCAGCATCGTGTTCTCACAGTGGCCAGCTAGATGCCTCTGGAATACCCAGAAGGAGAAGCTGAGCCCAACAGCACCTTCTCAAATTTTGACTGCACCACACAAGACACAAAGGATTGGGATTAAAATGACAACAGCCTTATTAAAGTCTATTTGAAGGGTCTGCAAAGGACTAGAATTATGAAAACTTCAAAGCAGTGCAGGCTCCTATAAATTGGAAACAGTATAATCTTCAGCTTAATCCTTGGATTTGTGGGTGAGCTCCCTTGGTTCATGGCCTCAGAGTAGTTAACTCTCTAGCCAGGTTGTTGCTGTCTAGGGAGAAATCTACTATCTCACATTTAGCAGGGAGAAAATTTGTCCTCTCAACTTTATTTATTACATTTTTATCTGGTGATTATATATTTTGTTAACTTTGGGGGGAAATTACCTCATTTGTGCTATTATTTTGATATCCAATGACAAAACTATTGTTTAAATCTGGATAACCAGATAAGTCCCTAGAACCATCATAACAGTGCTGGTTATACGAGCCAGTGTGGTGTTTTTCAGACCACACTGAGAGCCAGTGTGGTGTAGTGGTTAAGAGTGGTAGACTCGTAATCTGGGGAACCGGGTTCGTGTCTCCGCTCCTCCACATGCAGCTGCTGGGTGACCTTGGGCTAGTCACACTTCTCTGAAGTCTCTCAGCCCCACTCACCTCACAGAGTGTTTGTTGTGGGGGAGGAAGGGAAAGGAGAATGTTAGCCGCTTTGAGACTCCTTTGGGTAGTGAAAAGCAGGATATCAAATCCAAACTCTTCTTCTTCTTCTTCTAACAGCTGAAGTTCTGAAACAATCTTGTGGGTCTAAATGAAGTCAAAGAGATTAATCTTCAGAGTAGTGTTTCCATAGAGAAAGAGAGCAAGAAGAATGGCTTCCATTTATGGTGCCTGGAATCTCATGCGTCAAAATATTCATAATGCTTCTTATGAAACTTCTACAGCCAAACCTAAGTAGTCGTCTCTCTCTTTCTCCCTCTCTCCTTCTCTCTCTTTGCACCCCTTTTCTCTTTTTCTTGATATATCATCACACCCCTTTTTTCTCCTCGTTAGGGCAACAAGAAGTCCTTCCAAAGTCTTCAATCTAGGCGTATTTAGGGCCATTCAAGTGTTCGGGTTGTATTCAGCTAATGTTCACCCAGACTAAGCCTACTGAAATCAATGGCCATTATTAATTTAGATCCATTAATTTCAATGGGTTTCAATAGAATTTCATTTTAGGAAACTTAGAGAACATTTTTTATTTCATTTATTACAAAATAATTTGAGGTTGTTTTTTTTTACGACGAAGCAGTACATATATTTTATGAAATAAGTATATAATTTTAGGAGACTTTAAGATTTTGATACAGAATAAAACTTCCCTGTCACCAGTCCTTAGAGCTTATTATTGCAAGTAATATGTGGTTTTCATCTAAGCAAGTTTTACTGTTATTTAAAGATACATGCACACAGCTGTACACATGTATTACAAGAATAAAATTAAAACAAAATAAAAAATAAGAAATTCCTTCAAGTAGCACCTTAGAAACCTTAGAGACTTCTTCAGATACTGAAGAAGTGTACATGCAAACGAAAAAGCTCATACCAAGAACAAACTTAGTTGGTCTCTAAGGTGCTACTTGAAGGAATTTCTTTTTCTTTCTTTTTTTTTTTTTTACTGTGGCAGACCAATATGGCTATCTGCCTGTAACAAGAATAAAATTATATCAGCATACACTAAAGAATCAGGAGGCATTTCTCGCTTAGTAGAGGTTACAGTGGTGCCCTCTCGGCCCAGGATCCCATATGCTCCAGCTCTTTGCAATGGTAGACCATGTCTAAAAGAATCTTCTTTGGTGATCACCCCGTAGCCGAGTAAGATTGTCTTCCATAAACACAGCCTAAAAGGGTCACCCCAGCCTTTGACCTGTTATACTTCTAACAAAAGACTCTGTGGATTCAAGCTGGGTGTTCCTATCTGAGAAACACATACCCCTCTGCCACCCAGCTATGGTTCCTCTCCTGCTATTGCGAACCAGCTACATCAATTTGAGACATTCACATACCTGGGAGAAACTGCTGATCAGCAACCTTTGGACATATACATGGGAGGCAGCAAGAGGTATGATGTCCTGTGCTGGAAGATGTGCAGAAATAAATGCTACTGCAAAGGAAAAGGAAAGAAAAACCCTGGCGTGCCATCAAAGTTTCCTGCAAAATGTATACAGCTCCACCCCTTCTTCTTAATTTGTGCTCAGTTTGCAAACATCATATGAATTTTGCTCGTTGGTTATCAAGATAGGCAGTTTAGGAGGAAATTCAGGTCCTAGAAAGACATTACTGAGAAATGTGGGTCAGAAAGTCACAGAGAAGGAAGAACCAGGGGAGGCGGGTGATTGGTTTGTTTTTGCTTTGGCTCTATTGCGTATTTTTATTTTGTGAACCAGCCTGAGATCTTTGGATGAAGGGCAGTATACAAATTTAATAAATAATAAATATTAATAATAATAGCTCTGTGGTGTAATTGGGAGAAATATCTTTATTTGTTACTGAGAGTTGCGCCTTGCCCTTATTTGACCGTGCTCAAACCAGTTAACAGGGTCGCACAAAAACTTAGGTCAGGTTTAGAAAGCCTCATAATTCTGGGGACTGTAGATTGTTAGGATGCTGAGATCGATCTGCAACTCAGAGAAAACGCCCTATACTTCTTGGGGTTCTTGCAGGGGCGGATGATGTAATTTCAGTGTATGGTGTATACAGAATCTCACAGACATAGCAGCTCAATCTATGGGATGATTGATTGAAAGGTGTCAGATCTCACAGATGATGGCTGCTGACGGAACCTCAGCTGCCCCAAAATGGAAAAAAGCTTGCAGGGTTTGTGATTTTTTGCTTTGATATGAAAATATGTGCAGTTTAGAATTAGCCAAAGAAACACTTTACATTATTTTAAATATCTCTCGAAAGCCTGAGCTCATTCTGAGCTTTGACCTACCTGACCTTTTCCCTGCAGCTGTTGGCTACACGTGTACAGCATACTCTTCCTTTCTGATTTTCTTTTTCTTCCATTTTGTATACATTCCCTTCTTACACCTCAGCTTATCTGTAATGATACTTTCCACCTTCCTTTCTGAGTGCATGCCAACTACACGCAGCTTTCTCATGCTTTTGTATCGTTAAACCAAACATGTTACGATCATTTACTTCTAAGCTTCCCAGTGCTTCCACTTCATCACTCAGTTCCTCTCTGTTGATGAGGACCAGATCCCCTATGTTGCTTCTTACACCTTCTGGGCATTCATATTGTCAGTGAGGCAATGGAGGGATTTGTTGGACCTTACATTATGGGCAGAGTTTTAGTTCTGACAGATATCTGGGTAGTTGAAGTCTCCCATCACTAGTATATCTTTCCTGGAGTCAGCGATCTTCACTGAGAAACCACACCTGCGTCACTGTTCCAGAACATGCAAATCTTCATCTTGCCTAGTGCATGAAAGTGGGGGGTAGGCAGGCATCAAGTTCAAATCCCCACTCTGCCATGAAGCTCACTGTATGACACTGTGGTGATTATCAAGGAGGGGGTCACTTTCCTGAGTCCTCCCTCCAAGCTTCTAATAACTCGCACCAAGGCACCAAAGTGAGAGCTGGACCATAAAGAAGACTGATCGCTGAAGAATTGATGCTTTTGAATTATGGTGCTGGAGGAGACTCTTGAGAGTCCCATGGACTGCAAAAAGATCAA
Organism: Lacerta viridis; assembly: GCA_900245905.1. Lineage (NCBI taxonomy): Eukaryota > Metazoa > Chordata > Lepidosauria > Squamata > Lacertidae > Lacerta > Lacerta viridis. The sequence continues at coordinate 421,019 of OFHU01001559.1, read as the reverse complement.
ACTTATCCATCCTTAAAGAAATCAGCCCTGAGTGCTCACTGGAAGGACAGATCCTGAAGTTGAGGCTCCAGTACTTTGGCCACCTCATGAGAAGAGAAGACTCCCTGGAAAAGACCCTGATGTTGGGAAAGATGGAGGGCACAAGGAGAAGGGGATGACAGAGGATGAGATGGTTGGACAGTGTTCTCGAAGCGACTGGCATGAGTTTGGCCAAACTGCGGAGGCAGTGGAGGATAGGGGTGCCTGGCGTGCTCTGGTCCATGGGGTCACAAAGAGTCGGACATGACTGAACGACTGAACAACAACAACAACAACAACAACAACAACAGGCACCAAATGGGTTATCAGGCTTTATTGACGTCTTCTCTGGCACCAGCTACAGACATCAAATTGCAGCCTAATCTACTTCATGTTCTCTCCCCCTTCTCGGCAGGTTAACTCAAAGATTTATAGGGGCTGAGGAATGCTGACAGTCCTGTCACCTGCTCCCACTTCAGGGACTAATTGTTAACACCTGCCCGAGGGACCCCACCCAGCAATCCTTGCTTACAGAATCACTCTTTCGTGACAGTAATCACTATAATTTTAACTGGGCAACCAGTACATGCTGTCTGAAATCATCTGGCTGTTTACTTGAGGGTAAGCTGCAACAAGCTTCTCCCTGAATTGAACAAGGAAACAAACTACAGACTTAATATTACCACTAATCACTCAGTTGTTGGTGGTCTTCCTTTATGTTCTTTCACAGGCTTGAGAAAATACCGCTGAACAAAAATCTAAGTTTGTGAACACCAGTGATGATGATGATGATGATGATGATGATGATGATTTTATTTATACCCCACCCACCCTGGCCAGGACCGGGCTCAGGGTGGCTAACACCAATAAAATTACAATAAAACGTAAAAGAAAAAAACAACCAGTTAATTAAAATATGAGTTAAAATACAATTTAAAATGCAGCCCCATTTTAGTAGTAGCCCAATAAATTAAAACCATAAGGGGAGGGAAACATAAGGGTCAGACTGAGTCCAAACCAAAGAACAGGCAGAACAGCTCCATCTTGCAGGCCCTGTGGAAATATGTCAAATCCTACAGGGCCCTAGTCTCTTGTGACAGAGCATTCTACCAAGTTGGGGCCAGTACTGAAAAGGCCCTAGCCCTAGTTGAGACCATGAGATATGACCGAGATGTGGTTATTAACACAGTTCTATGCATTTAACTGAGAAGCGAGCACAGGACTGAAATCTCCTAGGTGACCCCTCCCTCCACACACATTTTGGGTTTCTGTAAACTATTTAGATGTTACTACAGGCTTTTATGTTTTTATGTTTTGTTAAGTCACTGGAAAATAAACACCAAGAAATAAAAGCCGTTCTGATCAGTAGTTGAAGAAAAGGAAATGGGGGAGGGCCAGCTCTGTGTCTCTCTAGGCATATAGAATCAATAATAGACCTACAGCAGGTGAAATACATTTATATGAATAAAAAGTCAAAAGGAAACAACAGCAATATAACAAGAGGTAGAAAAGTGGAGCTTTAAGATTCATTCTAGCTCATCTCTGCAATCTTCCTCCGCTTTGAAAAACGTTTCGAGTATGACCTTCATGCTCCCTAGACTGACCCCAATTCTTTTTCCCAACCAGGAAATAAATAAGTGGGTTAATACTGCTCTTTATGCAGCTGCATAAAATCCCTATGTTTGTCGTATACACGAATGTCACTATTTCAAATAAAAGAAAGAAAGTAAATGGGAAAGCAAAGATGAGGAAAAAGATGAACTCAAGAAAGAAGACTCTTAAAACCTTTCCCTGCTTCCTCTGTTGCGATCCAGAGCAAAGTTTTATCAATAGGGTCAGAGAGGAGATGGTCATGAGTGGCAGGCAAATAACGGCAGTAATCTGAAGCAGGTAAAAAGCGAAAAGGTTTTCAGCAAATGCAGTGTCAACAGTAGAGGATCAAAGTAGTTAGTGGAACAAAGATTTGTTGAGCAACCAGGAAGAGTTTAAGTCATCTGCTCTTCTTTGAAATCCTGAGTAACAAACCCTAAGCAGTTTAGGGTGCAAAAGGGAAATTAGGAAGGAGGGGGGAAACTGCCAGTGGCAGTTGATTTTAGAATTTAAACCACACAGAGATAGCGAGAACAGAGGAGCAGCACCACATAGTGGTAAGAGGGGAAATGAAGCAGAAGAGGAACCCCTGGAGAGGAACGTGACACAAAAAAGCAGGGCTGTCAGGAGCTTTGCTGTGTCTCTGGAGCTATAAAATTTATTGCATGCCTTCACCTCAGACATCAATACATGGTCAGAGGAGAAAGCACAGTGGTTGCAAACACCGAGGTGACACTGGAAGGTGCAGTGTGCAGAAAGATACAGCCATACCTTGGAAGTTGAGTGGAATCCGTTCCGGAAGTCTGTTTGACTTCCAAAACATCCGGAAACCAAAGCGTGACTTCTGATTGGCTGCAGGAAGCTCCTGCAGCCAGTTGGAAGCTGTGGAAGCCCTGTTGGAAGTTCGGCTTTCAAAAATAGTTCGCAAACTGGAACAGTCACTTCTGGGTTTGTGGCGTTTGGGAGCCAAAAGTTTTGAGAACTAAGCTGTTTGAAAACCAAGGTATGACTGTACCGTAGAATCTCTACTCCCGTCCACGATCCATTCTGGAGGCCCATCCTTATGGCGAAATGGGTCGCTGGTAGAAGCACCGTTGTGTGCAGGCAAACCTGGTGTTTACTTCTGGGTTTGCCACGGTCGTGACTTGGAACGGGCCTAAGTAGAGCGGGACGCAAGTAGAGGTTCTATTGTACTTGACATTCTCCAGAGAAGGAAGAGACATGTGGTTGTGGCAGGTAACTCTCTATGGAGTGGAGAAGAGGAAGGAATGTGTGGAGGAAGCTGTTGTCTCTACAGAGTATGGGAAAGAAGCAAGAAGAACTTAAACTCTTAATACAGGATGGCATATATGACCTAACAGGCTATATGAAACATGGTTGGATGATGAATGACTGGAATGTAGAAACTGAGGGCTACAACCAGCTCAAATGAAATCAATCAATCAGGAAGGGTGGAGAAGTAGCATTATATGTAAAGGATGTGTGCACTTGTGAAGAGATCCATGAGCTGGAGTGTAGAAGGCAGATTGAGAGTATATGGGTAAAAATTGTAGGAGAAGGAAACAACAGTGACCTTACTGTGGGAGGAACTGATCGATGAAGTGAAAGTACAAGAAACCTTGGGAGGAAGTGATCATATCCTCTTGGGTTTCATTAGATAAAGGCAACAGATAATTAAGCAGTCAGTATGTGGGCACTTAGAAAAGGATGCTGTGATTACTAAGATCCAGCATGGGTTTCTCAAAAATACATCCTTCCAAATGAATTTCTTTTCTTTTCTTTTTTTGAGTTACAAGCTTGTTGGATCCAGGGGCAGTGAAGGATAGGCGTGCCTGGCGTGCTCTGGTCCATGGGGTCACGAAGAGTCGGACACGACTGAACGACTGAACAACAACAACAACAACAAAAGTAAGTAAGTAAGTAAGTAAATAAATAAATAAATCCCTATCATATTTTTATTGATCCTTGGAGCTTGTTCAATATCAAGCAATGAGGTTATCATACAAACAAGTTTGACAAAGAAGCTCCTACAAAGTGCCCCAAACTATTCATTTCTGCTTGTTTCATTGTCCACTGGTTCCTCTTTGCCCATTCCCACTGCAGCCCTGTTGCACCACTTCCTATTCTGTTACAGTCAGCACTTCATTGTTAAGTGTGAAACAGAAAAGTGTGAAACAGGAAAGCAGACATCACAGAGCCATTCAAGAGAAATGAATGTTGATGTTACGATGACTCATGTGGACAGTTTGGTTGTGTATTTTTCATTATTGATTGTTTCTGACTACTTTTGTTATATCTGTAACTACATATTTTTCTTCAGGTGGTAAGCTGCCTTGAGCTTGATTTCAACTATGGAAAGCCAGCATTTAAATAGCATTAGGTATGTACAGGTGAAACTCGAAAAATTAGAATATCGTGGAAAAGTCCCATTTATGTAAGCAATTGTTTTCATTAGCTACTGGAGTTTAATATATGAGATAGACTCATGACATGCAAAGCGAGATATGTCAAGCCTTTGCTTGTTATAATTGTGATGATTATGGCGTACAGCTGATGAAAACCCCAAAGTTGAAATTGTTAATTTGGGGTTCTCATCAGCTGTACGCCATAATCATCACAATTATAACAAATAAAGGCTTGACATATCTCACTTTGCATGTCATGAGTCTATCTCATATATTAGTTTCACCTTTTAAGTTGAATTACTGAAAGAAATGAACCTTTCCACAATATTCTAATTTTTCGAGTTTCACCTGTATTTTAAAGAGTTTGGGATGTTAAGCTATGTCCCAGATCCCTCTGATCCATGGGTCTAGCAAGTGTCAGAAGTTAATAAAGGCAGTGGGCAAATTTTGTGGGCAATGATGTTACCTAGAAATAAAGCAGCAAGGTGGAGAGTCAGAGTAATGTTTGAGAGGAATATTTGATTTCATTCTGAATCCAAGGTTGTGGCTGTGGGAGAAACAAGACCCTTGGGGGGGGGCTAATGCTGTGATTCCATCGGTCATGGGCACATACTGTATATGTGCATAAGTAAACAATTCATCATAAAGACACCACAGTCTCTGCTCTGCCTCATTCCAAAAGGAAACACGGACCCTGAGTAAGTTCCTGGGACTGCTGGAATTCCACATCGCTCAGAGACTGTTGTGGCATGCATCAACAGCAGCAACAGCAACAACTGTGCAGTTGGTATTTATGGTAAGTAAACTGCTTTGAATTGATAGGTTTTCAAATTCATACTTAATTATAAAAAATTAATTGTATATATAAGACTGTTCAAATTCTTTTCCAATACCTATTTGGTGTTTCACATGCTCCATTATCTTTCTTTTATTTTTTTATTTAAGGAATATCAATGGTTTCCATTTATATTTCATTTTTAGAAACATATAACATGTTTTTTTATGCTGCCATTCCACCCAGGTGTCTCTTGATTATGCCAGTAAAATGGCACCAATACCAAACATAGTTAAAAAAAAAAAGTATTATTCTAAAACAGTGAGAACAGTGTAAAAGAAGCACCAAAACAATACAAGCAGGGCACAACAGCAGTGTTTTTTCTCCCCATCAAACAATCATTAATTTTGTTTATGTTGCCGTTCCAAAGTTAAGACCATGCTCAAGGCAGCTTACAGCATATAAAAATTAGGAAGCTACAAACATAGCTAAATAAACAATAAAGCATCGAAAAAGTAGTAGTAGTAGTAGTAATAATAATAATAATAATAATAATAATAATAATAATAATTTTATTATTTATACCCTGCCCATCTGGCTGGGTCCCCCCAGCCACTCTGGGCAGCTTCCAACAAATATTAGAAAGTACACAGCCAAATTAAACAATTTCCACATGAATTATAAGATATAAAATAAAGATATAAAATATTAACAGCAACCACCCCCAACCAAACTGCCTAAACAATTCCTCAGCTTCCAACATCTGGAGGGCACCATGTTGATGGCCTCTGGGTGTAGCACCACTGGTTTTCTGTGGCTGCAGAAAACCAACTCTTTAGCTTCTAAAGAAGTGGGCTGCTGCATAGCTTGTTTAGCTTGCTTTCCCATGTTTCCTGAGATCTCTCAGCAGAGGACTGGATTTTGGGAACATGTATGCCTGTGGAACATAGAACAAGATGTATGCCAAATGGTGAATGGGTCATTGGAAAGTGCCTGTCTGTCATTCATCTGTCTGGGACCACCATTTTGCTGCATGCTTAGTGAGCATGAAAAATGCATAATCTTCCCCGTTTTCACATGCATGTATGTTTATTTTCAGAGGATAAACATGATTAAAATAATCCTATATTGGCCTTTTGTTGAACTAGAAAAAAATCACTGAAACAACCATTTTGGGGCTAATGCTGATAGTAGAGCAAGGGTGGTATTTGCTGTCCTATACAGGAAAATATAAGGAAACATCCAGGTGCCTCTTGATTATACCAGTAAATATATAGCACCAATACCAAACATGGTAAATGAATTTAGAATTCTAAAATAGTGAGAAGAACAGTGGCAAAACTAACAGCAGCCATAAGATCCCAAACAAATCAAAATTTAAAATTACAGTAGAATGGAATTGCTTTGAATATATGGAAAAATACTGTTCTAAAAAGAATATGTTAATATGCATAGATTAAATATGTAAAGTAGATGTGAGAATTTGAACATATGCCTAGTATGTATAGATTAAGTAAGTAAGCAAGTAGATAAAGCAAAGATGAAAATGAAATCAGGAACGGTTGTAAGAGATGAAGTTTCTTAGAAATGCAATGAAATAATCAAATTAAAATTTAAGGAAGTTGAGCTGTGGTGGAGGGAAGTCACAGGGGTGGGTAAGGTGTTTTGTTTGAGTTTGTAGGGACTATATGTATTATATGTATATTTCTGTTATTTGTTTTTATGTGGATTTGTGTTATTTGTGTATATATTTTTTTCCTCAATAAAATTATAAAAAAGAGAAGGGGGGAATAGTGAGAAGGGTGCCATTTTGCATCAAGATGGAAAACCAAAGCATTACTTTGACATGGTTTTGCCCAATTTTTGACATGCTGGCTCCAAATTGTGCAAATTCCTGACTCAGAAAGTTCTGCTGCCCAGTGTGTTGTGATGGTCCACAGCTGTGCTGATTAGGGTGCTTCTAGAGATGTTGCCCAAGTTGGTATGAGGGTTCCTGGAGGCTGCGGTCTTTGACTATGTTTGGAGACACCATTTGTAATTGTTTTGTTTATTTATGTATTAAATTTGTATAGTGCCCTTCATCTGAAGACTACGGGGCACTTCACAACAAGAAAATGATAACACAAAATACACGATAAAACAAAAACAAGCGAGTAACTCCCCTCCAACAAACAAATTTAAAAGGCCATAGATTGTTAATCAGCTGGAGGCCTGAGCATAGAGAAATGTTTCTGACTGGTGCCTCAATATATGTAATGAAAATGTCAGGCAAGCATCCCTGGGAAGAGCATTCCGCAAATGGAGAACCACCAAATATGGTGGAACAGATCATGACTTTGGCATGACTTCACCCAGTTTGGGACAACTGTAAGAAATGAGGTTTCCTGAGGCTAATGAGGCAGTTTCGTGAATGTGATTGGATGCAGTGAGCCATGCGTTAGTGACTGTGTGTGGCCACTATCCATGAAATAATCATAATTTCCTTGGGTTTCTTTGAATTTCTGAACAGCCCCAGGACCTTGCCAAAAGTATCAAAATAGCAAAAGGGAAAAAGTGAATCTAATTCTGATTCTTTTGAAGCATCATATCTGGGGGCTGACCCGGAGTTCTACCTCCTCTCTTCCATGTTCCTCCTCCTTGAAAAGCCTCTGAAGTACAACCTTCATGCTCTCTCTAGATCGACTTTGTTTCTTTCTTCCAACCAGGAAATAAATCAGTGGGTTAACACTGCTGTTTAGGCAGCTGGATAAGTAGCCAACATTTATTAAAAATGATGATGTGAATTGAAACCTATTAATTATAGTCAAGAATGTTAATGTAAAAGCAAAAAAGAGGAAGAAGAGGAGAGCAAGCAGGACGGCTCTTAAGACCCTTCTCTGGTTCCTCTGTTGTGGTCTCAAGAAAACCTTTATAAGCAGGATCAGAGAGGAGATAGTTGTGAGTGGGAGGCAAAGCAAAGGAGGAATCAGAAACAGGAAGAAAAGTACATCCCTATGAAAGGGCTTAAAGATAACATAAATGGCAATTCCAACAAGCACAAAAGTAAGGATCCATATTAGGGCACACACAATGGTGGACAAGTGTTGTGGACGGTGGCACCGATGCCAGATTGGGAAGAGGACTGAAACACACCTGTCAATGCTGATGGCTGTCAACAGAAATTGACCAGTGATGTACAAGTAGAAAAGAAAAATGACACCAAAAAGTAGTATTGGCCGACATAATGAGCATGAAAATAAAAGCAGAGTTGTCAATGTTACAAAAGGAACTAAGCATATGAGGACCCCGAGGTCTGCAATTGCCAAATTCAGGATGAAGGTGGCGAAGGGATTCCTTTTCATGCGAAAGCCAAGAAACCAGATGACAGTTCCATTCCCCATAAGGCCAAAAATGCTAATAACAAAAACAAAGGCAGAAGTACTAACAACAATCTTTTTTCTTAATTCTAACCACTCATTATAATAATCCAAATGATTGTTTGTGAACCCAGTTCCACTGTGTGTTAGATTTTCTTTCTTTGCTATTTCCAAATGGGACAGGGATTCCATGCTTTCATTTCTCATCATGCTCAACCTCTGCTTTTCAGCTACCTTTTGTATGGCTTGTCCTAGGCACAAAAGGAAAAAAAAAAGTCAAAGAATCATTCAAGACAACTGAAAAGGACTAAATCTGCAGGTTCAAAGTTATCCTTCAGTTCTTTAGTTTACAGTTCGGTACCTGGAGTCCAGTTTGATATTTAGGGTACAGTAATTCATATAATAAGAAGGAAGCTGATATATTGGGGAAATAATAATAACAACAACTATTAATGTAATGAAATAACTATGTAGCTTTTGTTTCTGTTTGCCAGATTGCCATCATGTTCACAAACTTCTGTATTTTATACTCTTTAAGGAAAATCACTTTCCATGTAGATATAATATGAGTTGGCTTTGGAGAGGGACTATGGGCTTAGGACATTTACTTTTCCTCTGCTTTTTCCAAGCTCAGTTCATGCTTTAAACTATGTGAAAAGCATCTGAATCAGAGCAAGCAGTGATCCATAGAAAACTGAATTGACATTTGGTCCAATTGGGTTCTAAAGAGCAGATTTTTGCAGGAAAAGCTTGGAGAAAAAACAATACAAAAACACTCAGACATGGACCTTTAAAGTTCAGATCTGTGCCTGGAAAGAGCAAGTCAAAAGATACAGTAATTGTGGATTAGAACACATACCTTGTTTGCAGAACAGCTTAAATTTGAGTTGTGGCACTTTCCACTTAAAAGGTTGAAGGGAGGAGAAAGAATTCCCTCTCCACCAGCTGCTGGAAGATTCTGGAGAGTCCTTTGGTCACTCAGAGCAGACAGTGCTGAGCTAGGGGAACAGAAAGGCAGACTTGGCATAGCACATCTGCATCTGTTTTAAGGCCATACATAAAAAGTACAAACAAACCAGCCAACTACTGACTGAGACCTGAAACAGCACTGTTTTCAATGTACAGTGGTACCTCAGGTTACATACACTTCAGGTTACATACGCTTCAGGTTACAGACTCCGCTAACCCAGAAATAACGCTTCAGGTTAAGAACTTTGCTTCAGGATAAGAACAGAAATTGTGCTCTGGCGGCGCAGCGGCAGCAGGAGGTCCCATTAGCTAAAGTGGTGCTTCAGGTTAAGAACAGAAATGGTGCTCTGGCGACGCAGAGGCAGCAGGAGGTCCCATTAGCTAAAGTGGTGCTTCAGGTTAAGAACGGACTTCCAGGACGAATTGAGTACGTAACCAGAGGTACTACTGTATAGTTTATGAAAGAAAGAGGTCAAAAAATATTTTACCCCATTTACTCCCACCCACATTCTCTTATCAGAGATCACATCCAATAGGCTATAATACTCAAGTCATTCATGGAAAGAAAGAAAGAAAGAAAGAAAGAAAGAAAGAAAGAAAGAAAGAAAGAAAGAAAGAAAGAAAATCCCTGGTTTGACTGTTTTAGCAATCCGCTTTTTCTATTTTGTACAACTTGCCTATGATATGCAAGTGCAGATTTGTAGTTGCTTATTAAACTATGTGAACATTAAACAGGGTGAGAAAAATGAATTCCATGTCAAAGTGAGAATCAAGGAATAGAATGAGAATTACAAGAAAGCTGTACTAATTAGACAGCTAATAATAATAATAATAATAATAATAATAATAATAATAATAATAATAATACACCCCTAGTTCAGATGTACACCTCTGTGGTTCTCCTCCTGCATTTGCAAATGAATTAAATTAACTTGAAACATTCACTTACCTGCAAGAAACTGTGGATCAATAAACATTAGACATAGTGAACAGGACTTAGCAAGAAGAACAATGTCGTTGTAGGCTGTCAGATTTGCAGAAATATATGCAACAGGAAAGAAAAACAACAGACAGTTGTGTCATCAAGCTCCCTTGAAGAGGTTGAGGGCTCCACCCATTCCTCATCATCTGTTCTAAAGAAGTTGGCCAATGGTTTTTTTATTCATTTGTTAGCATGATAGCAAATTTAGGAGAAGAGTCCTAAATCTTGATTTCATAGAAAGGCTTCACTGAGAGAAGGTTGTAAGCAAGTGGCTTACACCTTGTGTTTTTAATCACGTGAAAAATCTGTCACCATGAATTGCCTTTACTTTCCCATGCTCAAGTTGGTTGAAAAGATCAAAGACACAAGAAATGGACAGATATACATTTAATATTTCATAAAGCATGTAGGAAGCATCATAAGAAAAATAAAAATAAACTGAAGCTGGATAGTTGTGTAGTCCTGTTTTTAGTGACCATTCAAGGTGTTGTCCTATAGCATCACCATAGTGGTAACTGGGGGAAATGGTGGTGGGCTCTGTCTTTATTTTGGATTCTTCCCTGTCCTTTGCTCTTGGTATATTTAGTCAGTCATCTTTCTTCTGCTTGCACAGGAAGGCAAAAATCATTCCATTCCTCTCCAGCTCCTCAGTTACAACTCAGGTTACAGTCCTTTTAAAGCACCTTGTCTTCTCAAATCCTGGATAAGGCTGTACTCTTCACTACAATTTTCACCAGACTTTTGAAGAGAGAGAGAGAGAGAGAAAAAAAGCTAGTGGTGGATATTCTAGAACCTTATGAAGAGGGAGAATATATCCTCTGAGATTTGGGAGACAGTGACTGCAATATTTAGAACCTCTTTTAGGAGGTGGTTTAAAACAAATACAAATGGATAACCTCCCTCCATCAACACATTTAATGTTAATCAGCCGAAGACCTGGGTATAGAGGAACATTTCTGCTTGGCGCCTAAACCTATGTAATGAAGGTGCCAGGCAAGACTTCCTGGGGAGAGCATTCCATCTTATATGGTGTTGTGAACCAATACTTTAGCATGACTTCACCCAATTTGGTACAACTGTAAAAAATGAGGTTTCCTGAGGCTAATGATGCAGTTTTTGCCTACATTTGAATGTTGTTGTATGCAATGAGATATATGTCTCTGTTTGTGCGTACATAGCCCAATAATTCACAGACTGTACTATCCATTAAATAATCACAATTTGTTTTGGTTTCTTTGACTTCCTGAGCAGAAAAGTAAATCATTCTGATTCTTTCGAAGCATCATATCTGGGGGCTGACCCGGAGTTCTAGCTCCTCTCTTCCATGTTCCTCCTCCTTGAAAAGCCTCTGCAATGCAACCTTCATGCTCTCCTTTGACCGACTGTGTTTCTTCCTTCCAACCAGGAAATAAATCAGTGGGTTAACACTGCTGTTTAGACAGCTGCATAAGTGTCCAACAATTAGTGAAGGCGCTGATATATCAAACCCCAGAAGAAGAAGTAAAATCATGAAACTGAATGTAAAAGCAAAGAAGAGGAAGAAGAGGAGAGCAAGAAGGATGGCTCTTAAGACCCTACCCTTCTTTCTCTGTTGTGATCGGAAGCAAACTTTTATAAGCAGGATCACTGTGGAGATAATCATGAGTGGAAAGCAAAGCACAGGAGGAATCAGGAAGACGAAGAGGAAGAAAAATTGTTTCTCAAAAAGGTACGCCAAAGAAGCATAACTGCATAATCCAATGGATAAGAAAGTAAGGATCCATATTAGGGCACACACAATGGTAGACAAGTGCTGTGGCCGGTGACATCGATGCCAAATTGGAAAGAGGACAGAAACACACCTGTCAACGCTGATGGCTGTCAACAGAAATTGACCAGTGATGTAGAAAAAGAAAGTACTGATACATAAAAGTATTAACCAGGCGATACTTTCCAATGTGGGTGAAAATACAAGCACAGTTAGCACTATCATCAAAGAAATTGTGCATATGAGGACCCCAAGGTCTGCAATAGCCAAATTCAGGATGAAGGTGGTGAAAGGATTCCTTTTCATGCGAAAGCCAAGAAACCAGACGACTGTTCCATTCCCAGTAAGTCCAAAAATGCTAATAACAAAAATAAAGGCAGAAATAATAATCAATGCCATTTCTTGAGCCCCTGATTCAAAATAGGGATTGTTATTTTGGGGGAGCTCAGTGCCATTGTTTGTCTGGTTTCCCTTCTCGGCAGTAACCAAAAAGGACAGGGAATCCATGCTATCGTTTCTCATCATCCTCAGTCTATGCTTTTCAGCTATGTCTTGTATGGCTTCTCCTAGGAAAAAAGAAACAAAGATTGAGTCAGTTCTGTCTGTAAAGCTGAACCTTATTACACTGATGCATCTCTAGATTGCAAAATACCATGGGGCAGCAGAACAATGTGATATGAGGTGCAAAATTCATCCTCCTTACAGGTTTAGTTTTTATTTTATAAAAATAGAAGAGTCCTTATGAGTGCTAGAAATTGCTTGAAAGTTTACAGGCAATCCCTTTTGAAATCTAGAAGATTTATTAAGCACATTTTCTAGTGATTAGAAGACTGGGCTACCAAGTCATATATAAGTTTCTTGTCCTTTCATGAGGTGGATACTGTTCAGGCATTCTTAAAACTCTGCTTGCATAGGAAGGGGAAATAGTTAATTGCAAAGCTCATCTCAGTATATATATTTTTAAAAAGCAGCAGCAGCAGCAGCAACAACAACAATAACAACAACAAAAACACAGAAGGACAAGAAGCCGCCATCAAAGTTTTTGGTAAAGTTTTATGCCAGACTCTCTAAAACCATTTATATACAAGGTATCTATAGCTCTATATTCATTCAATGGGATTTGAACTAGTGATGAATGACCATGAATTGTGGAAGTGGTGGATAGTTTGATGAAAATGCTGACAAACTGTGCAGCAGCTTTGAGAAATGGAGAATTCAGTGTTAGGGATTGTTAGCAAAAGGATTAAAAAATGAAACTTCCAATAAAATGATGCAGTTATAAAAATCTATGGTCATTCTACACTTGGAATACTGTGGTAAAAATCCTAGTCATTTCAGAAAGGATAGTATAGAATGAATGGCTTCCAAAAAGGGCAGCCAAAATGGTGAATGATAAGGGAACCGGCGTTTGTCTGCAGACAGTTTTTCCGGGTCATGTGGCCAGCATGACTAAGCCACTTCTGGCGCAATAGAACACTGAAACCAGAGCAGCGCATGGAAACACCATTTACCTTCCTGCTACAGTGTTACCTATTTATCTACTTGCACTGGCATGCTTTCAAACTGCTAGGTTGGCAGGAGCTGGGACAGAGCAACGGGAGCTCACCCCGTCGCAGGGATTTGAACAGCCAACCTTCTGATCAGCAAGCCCAAGAGACTCAGTGGTTTAGACCACAGTGCCACCAGCATCCCTTGATAAGGGAGCAAGCATGGTCAAAGTTCCTCTAATATTTCTGTTCATGCATTGTCCACTAGCTCCTCTTTTCCCATCTCACTGCAGCCAATGGAGAGGGACCATGGACTTATCCATACTTACCTTTCCCCTGCACTTTCAATGTAGGATTGTGCTTTAAAGCTCAATTTCCACACTTTAAGGCTATGGCATGGAGCCTTAAAGTGCAGACTCGTTTCTGGAAAAAGGAAGTCCTAACATAGCCCCCTTTTAATGTTTAGTTTATGAATTAAACAAACCAATAAATCTTTCCAACAGAAGACCCCAGGAATTCAACCTGTGTCTTCCTGCCTGAGAAGCATGTACTCCTCTGCCACTCACCTCTGGGTCTCCTCCTGCTTTTGCAAATGAATTAAATGAACTTGAGGCATTCACATACCTGTAAGAAACTGTTGATCACCAATCTTTAGACATGATGAGTGGACAACAATAAGACATGCAACACCCTGTGCTGGAATAACTAGGTAGGGCAGAAGATTTGCAGAAATGACTGCAACCCCAAGGGAAAAACAGATGTGTTCTCAAGCTGAGAGCAACAAATTTAGGACTGTCCCCGCCCCCAACTCATTTTCATTTCCTCTGAATCAGTTTGAAAAGTCATGTGGTAGGAAGAGTTTGTTTCATTGGTTATGATTCTTAGAATGAGACTCTTTCTTAGATAGTTTAGGATGAGAGTCTTGCCTCCTGAGGCGTGATGTTTTGGAAAGGGATTCTTGAGAATATTGCATAAGGACGCAGCTGAACCAGAAAGCTACTCTGTGATGCAATCAGGAGAAATATCTATTCTGATGACAGTCAGAACTTCTCTTTATTTTTTCATGCTTAAGCAGCATCACGGATACACAAGAAACTCAGAGATATTCGTATAATAGATACAATATTTAAAGCTCCTAATAGCTTAGGCCCCAAAACATACTTCTCTATAAGGTTCCACTCCCAAGGTATTAAGATCAACAGAGCAGGCCCTTTTTAGTAGCTCTGCTGGTGGCGACCCCAGGAGAGGGCATTATTTTTGATAGCCTGGTGAAGTTAAAGAATTCATGTGGCTGGGATTGGACATGTGTACTCATGATCATGTCCCACAATAACATACTCTCCTACTGCCCCAAATCTGCTGGACCACCACAGAAACTATTAAGCCACCACAGCTCCTTTCTTTTGCCAGGAGAAATCCTGATTTAAGCTACTCTTGAAGTGACAGTGGAGTTGCAGCTAGCTTGTAGTTTTAGCAAAGCTGCAATCTTGCCCATGGACCCTTAAGAGTAGCTTGGCTCCCTGTCTTCCACCCCCATCCATAGATACTTTATGCTGTTGCTCTCCCTGCTCTCTCTCTCCCCTTCTCTTCATATTCTCTCTCTCTCTCTCTCTCTCCCAATTCCCCCCATTCTGCTTGATTTACAATTTTCTTGCGATTTACAAGATTATGAGACGGATCGAGTTTACCCCTGGTTTGACAAAAAACCACCACTCAGTCATTCCCAGCCCAACACTGCAAGCATCACTAGATCCACCAGTGAATCCAGTTTTTCTTCTCAGCCAGATGTTGGAGATCAACACATCTCTTTACACCCTCTCCCACACAGTCAGGGCACCATACGCGACAGAGGGGATTTTCGAATGGGCAGACGGCTTCAGTCAAGGAGGAAATTCTAATTATTGACAATTCCCCACACATTTTATCCACAGAAGATAAACAAACTTTACAATTGGGACTCGGGTTAGTTCCGAAGCCTCGATACAATGCTTTCTGCACCAGGGTGGACCTTTATAAATTCATACACTTATCTTTTGAGACATCTACCGTTGAAACTTTTGAGACACCTTCTGTTGAAACTTTTGAAAGACTATTGTGAGACTGTCCTTAGACATCTGTTTTGAACACACAGCTTGACGGTCCTCACTACCACTGTCTTATATTGTATATATGAACTTTGATTGGCTTATTGCTACAATTGAATGATATCATTATTCTATTACATATTCTCTAATAACTATTAGCCTATGTGTTGTGTTTGTATTGTTGTGTTTAGCATCCAAACAACATGTGCTAGCCTGCTCCCAATCTGCTTTTTTTGGTGGGGCATGGGCACACTTCTGCCCAATCCCAGATACCTCAATTCTTTAAAGCCTATATATATATATATATCTCTCTGTGTGTGTGTGTACTACTTTTCATTCCATCCTGGCAACAAGGAAAAAATAAATTCTCAATCTGAAGAAGGCTACAATCTAGCCAGACCAAGAGATGGCATCTCTCTCTCTCTCTCTCTCTCTCTCTGTGTGTGTGTGGTTCTCTGTTTTTTCCACTCACTAATTCCATATCCCATGACACTGAATTTCCCCCCCGGGTTGTTCTGGGGGTTTTATGCCCTCTCAGAGCTACTGAACCATGCATCTTATGCAATGGTGGTATAGTTTTGGATACAGGAGCCCAAACATGGGATGTATCAACTTGATATTACTGCATATGCGACTTAAATATGTGATATAGAAGACTCTGTATGAGAATGGTATGCTGGGCACATGTTCATGACCGTTAAATGCCAGGACATTGTTATCTGCCACCAGAGCTATCTTGCTTGGACATCTGCAGAAGATAGTTGGGTGTTTCCTGTGAGAGGAGACAGTTACAAAAGCATCAAACCCAAAAATGATATTTTGGGGAGAATAACTATATATGCAATAATGATATGCAAAAGCATTCTAAAACATTATGGTGATGATTAAAGATCTGGAACTCAGACCACATCCAGTTCTCATTCCTTGGGCTCATTCCTTCTTTGGCAGTCCAACAGCAAGTTAATTCATCTCTTTTGAAAAATCAGATTTTATTTCATTAATCATACACACACACACACACACACACACACACACACACACAGAGAGAGAGAGAGAGAGAGAGAGAGAGACAGACTGCAGGAGCTAGGTTTGAAGACAGTAATTTCTCCCTGCCACCCATCGGGTGCTTTGTGCCATTTTTTAAAAAAATCGTTTTTATTGATTTACTTTTCTCATAACAAATATCCAGTATCATTACTAAACATTCATTTTCCAATCCCCCCTCCCTGCTCACTTCCTCAGCTTCCATTTCTGGTTTATTACATCAAATGATACATTCTGCTGTTTGTATATAATACTATGTTATCACATTGTTATACTTCTTGTTCTCTGTACAGTGGACGCTCGGGTTGTGAACGCGATCCATGCGGGAGGTGCGTTCACAATCTGCAGCGTTCGCAACCCGCGCCATTGCATCTGCACATGCATGTGATGCAATTTGGTGCTTCTGCGCATGCACAAAGCACGATTTAGAGCTTCTGCGCATTCGTATGCGCCGAAACCTGGAAGTAACCCATTCCGTTACTTCCGGGTTCAGCGCAGTGTGCAACCCGAAATCGCTCAACCTGAAGCAGCTGTAACCTGAGGTATGACTGTAAATAATATTGTAAATGTTTATTAAAATCCTACCGAGTCCATTCTTTTTGTTTTTGTTTCTGCTAATATATTGTAAAGGGTTCCCATTCTTTTTCAAAATCACTATTGTCCTTTTCATGCAGTTTGTCCGTTAACTATGCTAACTCTGCATAGTTCATCAACTTTTCTTGCCATTGTTCTTTTGATGGTACTTCTCCGGTCTTCCAATTTTGTGCTATTACAATTCTTGCTGCTGTTGTAGCGGAAATTAATAGTGTCTGTTTTTCCTTTTGTCAGCTCTAGTCCTAAAATACCTAACAAATAAGCTTCTGATTTTTTTAACAAATGTTGTTTTAAACATTTTTTTCAGTTCATTATATATCATTTCCCAATTTTTAAAAATAATCTTGCACTCCCACCACATTTGGTAAAATGTACCTTCCCCTTCTTTACACCTCCAACAGTTCTTTTGTTCTGTTTTGTACATTTTTGCCAGTTTTACTAGTGTGATGTACCAGCTATACATCATTTTCATGTAATTCTCTTTCAACAATATGCAATCTGTAAATTTCAAATTTACTTTCCAAAACCTTATCCAATCCTCAAATTGTATATTATGACCTGAATCCTGTGCCCACTTAATCATTACAGTGGTACCTCTAGTTACGAACTAAATTCGTTCCGGTAGTAAATATCATGTTTCAAAAAAGAGGAATTCATGTTATTTTAGATGCTGTTCAGTTGTGCAGCATACATTGTCATCTGCCTGATTAATGAAAGAAAATCTAATGCTTCGAAAGAAAGGAATGAATTTGTTGGACTGCTGCAGAAGGATTGAGCCCAAGGATTGAGATCTGGATGTCCTCTGAGGCAGGAGACCTTTAATTACCCCCATAATGTTCTGGAATGCTTTTGTATATCATTATTGCCTATATAGTTATTTCCCACATAATATATGTTTTGGGTTTGATGCTTTTGTAACTGTCTCCTCTCAAAGGAAACACCCAACTATCTTCTGCAGAAGTTCAAGCATAAAAGAAAAATTAAGTTAAATCGAGATTGATAAGAAATATGAAAAATATTAAGCGCACACTCATCTGAGTAGCCAGAAAGGAAGATTTTTACAATGTGAAGGTATCTGAAAAAGTGTGCATGCACATGAAAGCTCATAGCAAAAACAAACTTAGTTGGTCTCTAAGGTGCTACTGGAAGGAATTTTTTTATTTTGTTTCGACAATGTGAAGAGTATTAGACAAACCTTTATTCTATCTTGCCTACTACTTGCTGCTCTGACTGGATGTGGGAACTGAAAATTCCTGCCATCTTCACCAGCCATCCACCTGGTATCCTTCTAACACAAGAGTCCATGGATTTAGCTTGGCTCACCTATCAGCCAATGGTGCACAGCATTGCTATTCAGCTACAGATACCCTCTTACCTTTGCATAGAATGAGATCAAATTTAGCTATTCACATACCTGTCAAGAACTTTGGCTCAGCATCCCTCAGGCATGGTGAGTGGGAGCAGCTAGTGGTGCTGGAATAAGCAGGTAATCAGAAGATTTGCAGAAATTGATAAGGTTCCTCATCTGGTTCTTAGCAAGATGTGTAGGATCCTGCCCATGTGTCTTTAGTTCTGTGTAATCCATTTGCCAGCATCATGTGATAAGATGTTTTTTTGTGTGCATTGGGTCTCAGGATAGCATTTGACAAACTCAAGAGGAGATTCTTGCCTCCCAAAGCTCAGTTTGCCCGGCAGGCACTCTTCAGCAGAGTGAGTTTGCAAGTGGTAAGCAAGTCCAAATTCTCTTTGTCCCAATCTGGAGAAATATCTTCATTGATTAGAGTGTCACCTGACCCATTAACAGAAATAGTAACCAATGTATTAAGAGAGCAACCAGCTTGCTGTTGGTTCTGCTACGGAAGAACTTAGGCTGGGGTGCAGAACTATATCTGAAGAACAAAAAATAGAGTCCTGCTAGATCAGATCAGTGGCTCATGCAGCTAACTGTCATTGTCTCACAGTGGCCAAACAGATGCTTCAAGGAAGCCCACAAACAGCTTCTGAACACAACAGTACTCTCCTCCCCCATGATGTGCTGCTGGCAAGCCTTAATTTCCTTAATATTCCAACTGCCTTGGGACAACTTTGACATGTGTGGGAGGCCAATCTGCATTTTTGGGTGCAAATTGGGCACACTTCTGCCCAATCCTGGATGCATTAATTCTTTAAAGCCTCTATTTTTTATTTTTTATTTTTGATATGGAGTACTCTTTATTCTATCCTGGTGGCAAGGAAAAATAATTATTCAATCTGAATAAGGCTCCAATCTAGCCAGACCAAGAGATGGTATTTCTATGTCTGTCTGCCTGTCTCTGTCTGTCTGTCTGTCTGTCTGTCTGTCTGTCTGTCTCTCTCTCTCTCTCTGAGAGAGAGAGAGAGAGAGAGAGAGAGAGAGAGAGAGAGAGAGAGAGAGAGAGAGAGACTGCATCCCCCATTCCACCTAGTTTTCAGTTTTCCCCCCACTCACTCATTCCATATCCCATGGCCACTGAATTTTCTTCCTCTCAGAGCTACATCAAATCTACTGAAGCATGTCTCTTATGCAATGGTGGCAAAGTTTTGGATACAGGAACCCAAACATGGAAAGTATCAACTTGATATTACTGCATATGAGACTGAAATATGTGATACAGAAGTCTCTGTATGAGAACGGTATACTGGGCACACGTTCATGACTGCTAAATGCCAGGACATTGTTATCTGCCACCAGAGCTATCTTGCTTGGACATCTGCAGAAGATAGTTGGGGTGTTTCCTGTGAGAGGAGACAGTTACAAAAGCATCAAACCCAAAAATGATATTTTGGGGAGAATAACTATATATGCAATAATTATATATGCAAAAGCATTCCAGAACATTATGGGGATGATTAAAGATCTGGACCTCAAACCACACCCAGTTCTCAATCCTTGGGCTCAATCCTTCTGTGGCAGTCCAACAGTAAGTTAATTCCTCTCTTTTGAAGCATCAGATTTACTTTCATTAATTGTGTGTGTGCGCGCGCACACACACACACAGATGGAGAGATAGAGAGAGAGGGATGGATGGATAGATAGATAGATAGATAGATAGATAGACTGCAGGAGCTAGGTTTGAAGACAGTAATTTCTCCCTGCCACCCATTGGGTGTTTTGTGCCATTCTGATGGTGAGTGTTACTTGCTCAGGCTGTTTTTTGGTTAGCCTTTTATATGAGCAGCTTGCTGTCTCTCTATTGCATTAGAGCTTTTGCACATTGTGGTGGGTCATTTAAGTTGTGCCAGTGGAAAGCTAATCAGCTTAAGTGGAGCTCAGTCATCTTCTCCCCTGCTCAGAGGTGACTCTTTGCAATGCAGAGTGGACTGCACTGTTTCACCTGACTGCTTTATTCTCATGCCCCATCCCAATCCTTCTTAATAAGTGTTGACTAGAATGATGTGTCAAGGTGAGTCTTTATCCATGGCGATTTTGGTTCTTCACCATGCAAAGGAGTCTAGTGTAGCTTTGGATATAGGCTTGATGGCACAGAAAAAATAGCACAGATAATAGGTAGTGAAAGTTCCACCATGCACTTTACAAAAAATCTGGGGAATATAGCTTTGGATATAGGCTTGAGGTGCTGGAGGAGACTCTTGAGAGTCCCATGGACTGCAAAAAGATCAAACTTATCCATCCTTAAAGAAATCAGCCCTATAAAGGTGTAGATGGCAGAATTTTGTGTGATTTCTATATGCACATAGTTATAATTTCTATATCACTACATCCATATAATAAGCAGGAATAAGCCAGAACTTGCCATAATAAGCCAGAACTTGCCAGAACTCAGTTCCGACAACTCTCAGGTGGGTGACATGGCTATTATAGGAGAACAAAGGATGCCTTTATGGTGAGTTTCTGCACCTCTTTTCTAGAAAAATAGCACAGAAAATAGGGATTGTACTGGTGGAATGTTCCATCATGCACTTTAAAAAAAAAATCTGGGCGAAATCCTTTCTTCTGTTTTCTTCAAACATTGGAGCTCTAAATGTGAATATTTCTTTACTTCATTCCCTTTAGCAATGAATCTGTTTTCTATACCATTTACCAAGTCATTCCATGCAACTCTGTCTGTTGAAGCGGCATTTCTTTTTATTTCATTTTCTAAAACATACAAAGCATTAATTCTGCATAATAGGCAAACAAATAGGATTTTTTAACGATACTGCTAAAACAAGAACAGAAATTAACAGAATAAATGAATCCAAAATAAAAAAAAATAGTGAGTACAGAGGAAAACAAGTACCAAGAAATACACCAAGAGATAGAAAATGAAGCTTTCTGAGCTATTTTGAAATACACCAAGAGATAGAAAATGAAGCTTTCTGAGCTATTTTGAAGTCTTCACATCCGGGTTTGAACTGGAACTTCTCTCTTCTCTCTGTAATCTTCCTCCTCTTTGAAAAGTCTCTTGAGTATGACCTTCATGCTCACCCTAGATCGAGCCCTCTTGTTTCTCCCAATCAGGAAATAAATTAGTGGAAAATAAATTAGTGGAAATAAATTAATACGGCTATTCAGGCAGATGGGTAAGGGGTAAAACTACAGTGCCTGGGTTTCTTATCAAGATGAGTGATTTAGGAGGAGATTCTTAACTGCATACAAGGATGTATCAAACATAACACACATCATAAGAAGAAAATAAATACATTAAGAAGAGCACTCCACAAAGGCCAACTCTTTAGCTTGCTTTTATGACGTGTTTTCTTCTTACGATGTGTCTTATGTTTGGTATCTATTTGTTGTACTATAGCAACAGGATCAGTGGGAAGTGGAGAAGAGGTGGCTTATGACAAATACCTTTACAGTATACTCAGCTCTGCCTCCTCACTTCACACTCTTTCTGTCCACCTCTCACATGGGGAAGGGTGAACTGCTCAGCTCTGAATTTGCCTGGCTGTCCAATCAATCCAACACTCAGGTTTCAGAATCATTTCCCTTTCCTCACTGTTCAGATCTTCAGACATCAATCCCCAATTCTATTCACAGAATTTCTAGGATGTTTCCCAGCACAAATACCTCATTATTGACATTAATTTTCTCCACTCTCATACCTTATGGATTATGGCCCACACTGGCAATTTCTAATTAGTAAAATGGTTTGCTTTTGATCAGAGAGCCCCACAACCATCACAGCATAAGCTGGTATTGCAGGTTTTTTTTCTCTTAAAAATAAAATAAAATTGAATAGCTAAGAAGAAATTAAAAGAACCACAAAGAATTGCCGGCTTCATTCATCTGAGTCCTCTGGGTATCAGGAAAGTATATAAATTCAATAAATAATAATCTGCCTTTGAAAAAATGGAAATGAGGGTTTACCTCTATGTCTCCGCAGAGATATACAATCTGTGGATATTAACATATATATTCATAATAATAAGATACCAAGTTCAGAGAAGAACAAAAACAAAGAAATATAAGAAAAGATAGAAAATGAGGTTTTCTGGGGGTGAAATTTAATCAACTTTTTATTAAAGCTTTTGTTTTTTAAAAAAGCAAACAGATAAACAGTGACAGCTGAATCTTATCGTCTCCGCTTTCAGTTCATAGTCTTCTTCACAGCTTGATTCTTTTTAGCAGTCGTCAGAACCGAGTTTGGACCTGAACGTCTTCCCTTCTTTCTCCAATCTTCCTCCTCCTTGAAAACCCTCTGGAATATGACCTTCAAGCTCTCCCTTGACCGACTGTGTTTCTTTCTTCCAACCAGGAAATAAATCAGTGGATTAACACTGCTGTTTAGGCAGCTGCATAAGGGCCCAAGAAATATTGCATTAAAGTTTACAAAATTACTGGAAAGAAAGATTAATAAAATGCAAGTAAATGGGAAAGCTAAGACGAGGAAGAAGAGGAGCGGCAAGTAGGATGGCTGTTACAGCTTTCCCCCTCTTCCTCTGTTTTGATGTAAAGTAAACTTTTATAAACAGGACCAGAGTGGAAACAGTCATGAGTGGAAGGCAAAGTATAGCATTCACTAGAAGCTGGTAGAAAATGGAATCCTTGATAAGCAGAATATTAGGAAGAATCCAGCATATTACAATGAGCAGCAAAGAAATGATCCATATTGTGGTACACACAAGGGTGGAAAAGTGTGGTGGTCGGTGACATCGATGCCAAAGGGGGAAGACTACAGAAACACACCTGTCCATGCTAATGGCTGTCAACAGATATTGACCAGTGTTGTACATAAACATAAAAAAATACATGAACAAATCAATATAGGGAAATGAAAATAACATCAGAAGAAACATTATCATAAGAGAGCATAAGCACATGAGTGTCCCAAGGTCAGCAACAGCCAGATGTAGTATTAAAATAGTGAAAGGATTCCTTTTCATGCAAAAGCCACGAAACCATATGACAGTTCCATTCCCCATAAGTCCAAAAATGCTAATAACTAGAATTAAGGCAAGGAGAATAATGTATACTATAGGAAATAGTGATGATTCATTATCAGAACCATCCTGGGGTTGTATGAGGTTAGTTCCATTTTCTGCTCCAATATCTTCCCATGAAGCATTCAAAGTGGACCAGGATCCCAGGCCATCATTGCTCATCTTGCTCGATCTCTACTTTTTAGCTACTCCTTGCACTGCTCCTCCTACCAGTAGAAAATAAAGAAATGCTGGATAAAGAAATAAATAAAAAGTTTTGGCTATAAAGCTCAACGATATTAAGGTGATACACTCAAACAATAAGAAAAGACACATGGTATAGTGGGAATTCATGACTGATAAACAAACACTTTAGGAATATTGTTCATTGGAATGTTTGTCAAAACCTATCAGCTTCAAAGGCTTTTGGTGGGGGGGGAAGCAGTTTGCTAATGGGTTAAGGATTTTTCCTCCGATTAAAAAATTATGCAGGAACAGCATCAGTAAGCATATCATTTTAAACCTCAAATTCTCATTTTCTGGTCTCTGGCTCAGCCTTAAGATCTGAAATTAACTCTTTTTGTCATAGACATTGAGATTGGGATGTCTGGGTGGTGAAGAAGAGGAGTGTGAGGAGGAGTTGAACAGCTCTTGTGGTTGGGGAAACGAAAGCCAGAATGAATTAGGAAGGCATGTGTAATTTATTATTATTAAAATGTGATATTTAACAAAAGTGGATAAAATTAAAACTCAAGTCGAATTGAGATTGATAAGAAATATGAAAATCAGAAAAAGACCCACAATAGATTAGCCAAACAGCAAGATTTTTTACAATGTGGAATGTATTAGACAAACCTTTAGTCTATGCACCTAGAACTTTCTGCTCTGACTGGATATGGAAACAAAAATTCCTGCCATCTTCACCAGCCACCCACCTGGTATCCTTCTAACACAAGAGTCCATGGAGTTAGCTTGTCCCACCTATCTGCCAAAGGTGCACAGCATTGCCATTCAGCTACAGATCCCCTCTTACCTTTGCTAATGAATGAGATCAAATTTAGCTATTCACATACCTGTCAAAAACTTTGGATCAGCATCCCCCAGGCATGGTGAATGGGAGCAGCAAGTGGTTATGGAATAAGCAGGTAATCAGAAGATTTGCAGAAATTGATAAGATGCCTCATCTGGTTCTTAATAAGATGTGTAGGCTCCTGCCCATGTAATCCATTTGCCAGCATCATGTGATAAGATGGTTGTTTTCCTCATTGGGTCTCAGGATAGCATTTGACAAACTCAGGAGGAGATTCCTGCCATACAAAGTTCAGTTTGCCGGGCAGGCATTATTGAGTGGAGTGAGTTTGCAAGTGGTAAGCAAGTCCAACTTCTCTTTGTCCCAATCTGGAGAAATATCTTCATTGATTAGAGTGTTACCTGACCCATTAACAGAAAGAGTAGCTAATGTCTTAAGTGAGCCATTAACTTGCTGTTTGTTCTGCTGGGGAAGGACGTAGGCTGGGCTGGAGAACTATATCTCAAGAACAAAAGGAGAGTCCTGCTAGATCAGGTCAGTAGCCCATGCAGCCAACTATCCTGTTCTCACAGTGGCCAAACAGATGCTTCAAGAAGCCTACAAACAGCTTCTGAACACAGCACTACTCTCCTTCCCCGTGATGTTCTGCTGGCAGGCTTTAATCTCCTTAATTTTCCTAGCCCCTTGGGACAACCTTTACATGTGTGGGAGGCCAACCTGCTTTTTTTGGTGGGACTTGGGCACACATCTGCCCATTCCCAGATACATCAATTCCTTAAAGCCTCTATGGAGTAAATCTTCATTCCATCTTGGTAACAAGGAAAAAATAAATTCTCAATTTGAATAGGCTGCAATCTAGCCTGACCTTTTGTGTGTGTGTGTGTGAGTGAGAGAGAGAGAGAGAGAGCGAGAGAGAGAGAGAGAGAGATGCACTGCATACCCCCTTCCATCATGTTCTCAGTTTATTTTCTACTCACCCATTCAATATTTCATGCCAGTGAATTTTCTTGGGGTTGCTTTGGGGGGTTTATGCCTTTTATGCTACAGGAGCCCAAACATGGGGAGTATCAACTTGATATTACTGCATATGAGATTGAAATATGTGACATACAAGACTCTGTATGAGAATGGCATGCTGGGCACACGTCCTTGACAGTTAAATGCCAGGACATTGTTATCTGCCAACAGAGCTATCTCGCTTGAACTTCTGCGGAAGATAGTTGGGTGTTTCCTGTGAGAGGAGACAGTTACTACAGCATCAAACCCAAAAATGATATTATGGGGAAAATAACTATACCTGTATATGAAATAATTATATGCGAAAGCATTCCAGAACATTAAAGATCTGGACCTCAGACCACATCCAGTTCTCAATCCCTGGGCTCAATCCTTCTACGGCAATCCAACGGCAAGTTAATTCCTCTGGTCACTGTGTGGGCAGTTCACATACGGGCTTTTGGTCTTTGTCTGTGTGTGCTGTTTTTTTGGTTTCGTTTTCACCGACCGGAGCAGTCATGGAACTGAGCACTCCGGGAGAAGATTTATTGTTTTTGTAAATAAACTCAGCTCGTTAAGAAGACAACGCTTCTGTGAATTATTGCTGTGCTGCCTTGGCAGTTACACACAAGTTTCCGCTGTGGCTTTGAACTCTGCTAATAGCCAGGAGTTGGCAGGCACAGAAAGCAAAGCAACGCAACGCAAACCTGCTGGACCCTGGTAAACGCTACAGATTGTGGAACACTCCATTTCACAATCTAGCAGAGTGTTACTTGCTCAGGCTTATTTTTTGTTAGCCTTTTATGTGAGCAGTTTGCTGCCTCTCAGTTGCATTAGAGCCTTTGCACATTGTGGTGGGTCAATTAGGTTGTGCCAGTGAAAAGCTAATCAGCTTAAGAGGAGTCCAGTCATCTTCTCCCCTGCTCAGAGGTGATTCTTTGCTCTGCAAATGCAGAGTGGACTGCACTGTTTCACCTGACTGCTTTATTCTCATGCCCCATCCCAATCCTTCTTAATAAGTGTTGACTAGGATGATGTGTCAAGGTGAGTCTATATCCATGGCGATTTTGGTTCCTCACCATGCAAAGGAGTCTAGTGTATGCATCAAGATATAGGCTTGATGGCTAGCATTGAGTGGAAAGTCCATTGTGGCATGATATGGAACCATCCCCCCCTGTATCCTCTGGTGTTTCCCCCCCAAAAAAAAACTTTATTGGAAAGAGAGAGAAACATTGATGTCATGAATCACTTCTGCGAAATGTCACATTGCCCTATAAAGGTGCAGATGGCAGAATTTTGAGTATTTTTATGCACATAGTTATAATCTCTATATCACTTCCTCCATATAATAAGTAGTGCTCTTTTTTTCAGCAGGAACGCGCAGAAACTCAGTTCTGGCAACTCTCAGGTGTGTGCCATTGCAATTATAGGAGAACAAGGGAGACTTCATGGTGAGTTTCTGTACCTGTTTTTTTTTAAAAAAAAATAGCACAGAAAATAGGGATTATAGTAGTGGAATGTTCCAACGTGCACTTTTTTAAAAATCTGGGCGAAATCTTTTATTCTGTTTTCTTCAAACATTTGGGCTCTAAATGTGTAGATTACTTTACTTCATTCCCTTCAGCAGTGAGTCTGTTTTCTATACCATTTAGCAAGTCATCCCACTCAACTCACAGTCTGTTGAAGCGGCATTTATTGTTATTTCATTTTCTAAAACGTATAAAACATTTATCTGCAAAATAGGGAATCCAAGGAGCTTTTAACGATACTGCTAAAACGAGAACAGAAATTAACAGAGTAAATGAATCCAAAATAATAAAATAGTGAGTACAGAGGAAAACAAGTACCAAGAAATACACCAAGAGATAGAAAAGGAAGCTTTCTGAGCTATTTTGAAGTCTTCACATCCGGGTTTGAACTGGAATTTCTCACTTCTCTCTGCAATCTTCCTCCTCTTTGAAAAGTCTCTGGAGTATGACCTTCATGCTCTCCCTAGATCGAGCCCTCTTGTTTCTCCCAATCAGGAAATAAATCAGTGGATTAATACTGCTATTCAGGCAACTGCATAAGAGCCCAGCAGGTATTGCAACAGATTGCACTTTATAGTTTATAAGTGAAGTGAAAAAATTTAATTAATACAATGAAAGTAAATGGGAAAGCTAAGAAGAGGAAGATGGAAGAGGGCAAGTAGAATGGCTGTTAAAGCTTTTCCCCTTCTTCCTCTGTTGTGATTGAAACCAAACTTTTATAAACAGGATCAGAGAGGAGACAGCCATAAGTGGGAGGAAAAGCACAGCATTCATCAGAAGCTGGTAGAGATGAAGGTCCATCATAATATTAAAACTATAAAGAATCCAGCAGATTACAGTGAGCAGCAAAGAAATTATCCATATTGTGGCACACACAAGGGTGGAAAAGTGTGGTGGTCGGTGGCATCGGTGCCAAAATGGGAAAACAACAGAAACACACCTGTCCATGCTAATGGCTGTCAACAGATATTGACCAGTGTTGTACATGAACAACAAGAAAAACTGGGAAAACTCTCCAAACATTGGTAAGGATGAAAATGACATCAAATGATACATAATCGAAAAAGAAGATAAACCAATGAGAACCCCAAGGTCAGCAACAGCCAGATGTAGTATGAAAGTGGTGAAAGGATTCCTCTTCATGCAAAAACCAAGAAACCAGATGACAGTTCCATTCCCCATAAATCCAAAAATGCTAATAACAAAAATGAAGACATAGAGAACAATTTTTGCTGTAAAATAAAGTGATAAATCACCATAAAAACCATCCAGGTTGGTTAGGAGGTCAGTTCCATTTTCTTCTCCAATATCATCCCCTGAGGCATCCAAAGTGTACCAGGATCCCAGGCCATCATTGCTCATGTTACTTAATCTCTGCTTCTGAGCTACTCCTTGCATGGCTCTTTCTACATGCAGAAAATAAAGAAATGTGGAATCAGTTTTGGCCATAAAGCTCAAACCATATTAAACTGTGTTATTCAATCAATAATAAAAAAGAGACATGCTATCATGGAAAATTCATGACTGATAAACAAACAAAGAAACACTTTAAGAATAGTGTTCATTGGAATGTTTGTCAAAACTTATCAGTTTCAGAGGTTTAGTGGGAAATGCAGTTTGCCAAGGAGTTACAAATTTTTCCTCAAAATAAAAAATCTGCAGGTACAGCATCAGTAAGCATGTCATCTTTGAGCTAAAATTCCCCTCTTCTGCTCTCTGAGTCATCCTTCACATCTCAAAGTAACATATTGTGTCTTAAACACTGGGAGTGGGATGGTTGGATGGTCTCAGTGCTTCAAATCAGGAGTGGAGAAGAGGAACAGGAGAAGGAGCAGAGCCGGTTGGAGGATGGATGGCGGCTAACAGATTGGGGTTGAATTCTGACAAGACAGAAGTACTGTTTTTGGGGGACAGGAGGCAGGTAGGTGTGGGGGACTCCCTGGTCCTGAATGGGGTAATTGTGCCCCTGAAGGACCAGGTGGCACAACCTGGGAGTCATTTTGGACTCACAACTGTCCATGGAGGCGCAGGTTAATTCTGTGACCAGGGCAGCTGTCTACCAGCTCTATCTGGTATGCAGGCTGAGACCCTACCTCCCTGCAGAGTGTCTCGTTAGAGTGGTGCATGCTCTGGTTATCTCCCGCTTGGACTACTGTAATGCGGTCTACCTGGGGCAACCTTTGAAGATGACCTGGAAACTACAACTAATCCAGTATGTGGCAGCTATAATACCAGTCCTGAAATACCTACATTGGCTCACAGTACCTTTCTGAGCACAATTCAAAGTGTTGGTGCTGACCTTTAAAGTCCTAAATGGCCTCTGTCCTGTATACCTGAAGGAGCATCTCCATCCCCATCGTTCAGCCCAGTGCCAAGGGCCTTTTGGCAGTTCTCTATCTGCGAGAAGCCAGGTTGCAGGGAACCAGGCAGAGGGCCTTCTCGGTGGTGGTGTCCACCCTGTGGGACACCCTCCCACCAGATTTCAAAGAGAAAAACAACTACCGGTACCAGACTTTTAGAAGATATCTGAAGGCAGCCCTGTTTAGTGAAGCTTTTAAGGTTTAATAGACTATTGCATTTTAATATTCTGTTGCAAACTGCCCAGAGTGGCTGGGGAAACCTAGCCAGATGGGCGGTATAAATAAATTATTATTATTATTATTATTATTATTATTATTATTATTATTATTATTACCCCGCCCTTCTGACTGAGTTCCCCAGCCACAGTGGACAGCTTCCAGCATATATTGAAAAAATAACAAAACGATGCATTGGGAAGGCATGTGTAAATTTTTAATATTATTAAAGTGTGATTAAAAAACAACAACAACCCAGATGAAATACTGTAAAACTAAAGTAAAATCCATTGTTCTGATCTCACAGTGGCCAAGCAGATGCTTAAGAGAAGCCTGCAAGCAGCTTCAGAACATAATAGTACTCTCCACTTCTGTGATTATCTGCTCTTTAATTTCTCAACCCCACTCAGGGCAACGTTGACCTACCTGCTTTTTTATGGGACATGGGGACACTTCTGTTCAATCCCAGATAAATTAACATACCTCCCCCCAACATTCCTCAGATGAAAATAGGGACATTTTTCACACCTCTCTTATTAACCCTCCTCGGCCCCCCTTTTTTTTGTCTCTCACATAGCTTTACTAACTGAAGAAAGACAAGTGTCACCACTAGTAAACTGTTTATGAAAAAAAAACCACACAATATGAATTATCAACAGAAAAATAAAACACAAGTTAAAGTGAATTCAAACAGCAAAATGAGAACTAGTAAATGTATATAGAGAGAGTGATGCGATGCTGATGAGCCTGACCTTGAGATTTTTTTTTATATAAAATAATGCTGTATCCCTATTGTACAGCACTTCTGAGGCCGATGATTGGTTTGTCCAGCCCAGTATTCCCTTCTCCAGGGATTCAACCTGGTGTTTTTTTTACTGCAATGCATGTACACTTCTGCCTATGGTTCCCTTTCCACTTTTGCAAATGAGCTATGTCAACTTGAGATATCCACATACCTGTGAATAACTGTTGATCAGCAGCCTAAAGACAAGGTGAGTTGGAGGCAGCAAGAAGCACAGAATCTTGTGCTGAAATGAGGAGGTAGTCAGAAGATTGGCAGCCCCAAGGAGGAGAGAAAGGATGTATCACCAAGCTCTCCGCAATATGTTCACGGCTCCACCCATTAATCTTCATCTGTTCTTAATCAATTTGCCAACATCCTGTGGCAAGAAGAATTTTGTTCATTGGTTGTCAAGAAAGTTAATTTAAGAGGAGGTTCTTGTCTCCAAAGTCTTGATGTCATAGAGAAGCAATCTTGAGAACAAGTGAGTAAATAAGTTGCACGGAACAACTGGGTGATTGTTAAAACAATAGTTCCTGGGATTCTTTGAGGTGGGATGATATGCTTTGAATCCACAGGTAAAAAAGGTAAAGGACCCCTGGACGGTTAAGTCCAGTCAAAGGCAACTATGGTGTTACGGCGCTCATCTCATTTTCAGGCCGAGGGAGCTGGCTTTTGTCCACAGACAGTTTTCTAGGTTATGTGGCCAGCATGACTAAACCGCTTCTGGTGCAACGAAACACCGTGATGGAAACCAGAGCACATGGAAACACCTTTTACCTTCCTGCCACAGCAGTGCCTATTTATCTACTTGCACTGGCATTGCTTTCTAAACTGCTAGGTTGGCAGGAGCTGGGACAGAGCAAAGGGAGCTCACTCTGTTGCAGGGATTCAAACCGCTGACCTTCTGTTTGGCAAGCCCAAGAGGCTCAGTGGTTTAGACCACAGAGCCACCTGCATCCCTGTTCTCAATCTATGGTTTGTATGGAGCCCCACAGGCGTAACTATGGAACCTGGATGTGGGACAGTGTGGGGTGGAGGTGGGGACTTCTGAATGACTAAGAGGGGGGAAATGGAGAACCAGGTGTGAGAGGAGAGCAGAATAGTATGGCTGGATAGGATGACAGACACACATATGTTTGTAAAGATCTATGTACAGTAAATAACATGGCACATTCTGGCTCGATCATTTTCATTGTTCAAATGGAGGGCTTTTCCACCCTTCCACCAGTCCAGTCCCATCCCAGACACAGTTTCAAGCCATTTCCAGGAACCTTCCAGGCAGTGGTCCAAGTGGCCTTGCATTTGCTGTGTAGCTTTCCCCTGAAAAACACGCTCTTTGCTTCTGAATTGGAATGAACAGCAATCTGGAGAAAATCCAATGGTCATTTCTTTCAATTCAGCAGTAAAGAGAGGGTTTTCCTGGTGGGAAATGGTGGGCCAAATGTGGTGTGGAGGAGCCCCGAGAACCAATTTTTATATGTCGTGTGGGATGTTAGAGCAGTGGTTGCCAAACTTGGTCCTCTAGCTGTTTTGCGACTACAATTCCCATAATCCCTGACCACTGGTCCTGTTAGCTAGGGATGATGGGATTTGTAGTCCCCAAGCAGCTGGAGGGCCAAGTTTGGCCACCACTGTATTAGAGGGTCAGCTATAGACATGAATGCAGACATTTGAAAATTTGTGTAGTTTGCATTGGGCAGATATGGTCATTATTGATTTTCACAACACATGTATCAAATAAATAGCTGGGGAGAAAGACACAAATGGAGAAGGGACCCTCAAATTAACCCAATGCTCATTTAGCTCAATGGGATTTTGCGAAAATGACAGTGAAGAAACAAGGAACTGATTACTTGAAATACTCACCTATTGTTCCAGCCAAAACCCTAGTCATTTGCCTCTATGTTCCAAGTATACATCATGTGTTTCTTTGGAATTCAAGCATGCGCAAAGTGCATCTAACTGTGCTTTTCGTTCTGCCACTAGTTCCTCTTATGTCTTCTTCCTGCAACCTAGTTGCAAAACTAACAACCATTTCCCATTCTGTTAATTGTGAAACTGAAATCTGATAACAGATGCCACAGAGTTGTGCCAGAGCACCAAGAAGAATCTCCGTTGTGGATCTAAAGACTTCCTTTGATTTCTTGGTTCTCAGTTTCAAACCTAGAATTTTTCAGCTTGGTACTTATGGTGGAGTAACTAAGAGGATAACAAAAGGTGAGGCAATATATTGGGAAAACAACAGCAGCAGCGTTAAAAGGCATATGCAGCTTTTGTTCTTATTGGTCCAATTTTGTTTCCTTGGGGAAAATTTAAATTCCATTTTTTCATCACTTTTTTCAAAAATGAAAATCACAGTCTGTGCAAGTATAATAAGAAGAGGTTCTGGAGAGGGACTATAGTTTGGGGATTATAATACAATATCCTACATGCAGAGGTCCCTAAATTTAAGCTGTGGCCACTCTGGTTCAAGGGACCAAGGGAGGGGAAATCCTGGAGTTCCTCTCCTTGAGATCCTAGAAGATCATTGAGAATGCTTCCCCCCCCCTTTACAGCCGACAGTGCTGACCTAGGGGATCAGAAAGTCCAACTTGGAATTATACATCTTGGTCTGTTCCTAAATCCACATAGTACATACACAGACAAACAATCCAGACAGTTACTAGCTGACATATAAAAAAATGGCATTATTTTAATCTGCTGTTTATTATACCCCAATTTGCTCTCATCTGTGCTCTCCAATCACAGAATGCATATAATGAAGAATAATACCAGGAGACATTTATGTCACAAAGAAACTGATTTCACTTCAGGAGTAGTCCTCCTGCACGTTCACCTCTGCCACCCAATTATGGTTCCCCTCTTGGTCTTGCAGACTGGATTCTTCCTAATTTTCTGCATACCGAGGATGCCATTTTCTACCAGCTTCTAATGAATGCTATACTTTGCCTCCCACTCTTGACTCTTTCTACTCTGGTCCTGTTTATAAAAGTTCTTCTTTCCCCACCCCAGAAAAAAACACTGTCTCCACATTTGTTTCTTTTCTCCTGGTAGGAAGATCCATACAAGAAATAGCTCAAGAGCAGTGATTGAGCAAGATGAGCAATGGTAGCCTAGGAACCTGGTCCCCTTTGAATGGTGGAGGGGAAGATAATGGAACCGACAATGGAACTGACCTCCAAACCCCAAAGGATGGTTCTGATCTTGGATTGCCACAATATCCTATAGCAGACATTCTTATCTCCACCTCCATTTTACTTATTAGCATTTTTGGACTTATGGGGAATGGAACTGTCATCTGGTTTCTTGGCTTTTGCATGAAGAGGAATCCTTTCACCACCTTCATCCTCCATCTGACCTTGGGACACTCATATGCTTATTTTACTTTTTCCATTATATATCTTCTGGAGTCATTTTCATTTTCATTCTCATCTGATTATTTGTTTCTATTTCGGGGTTCCATTCCTTTTTTATTCATGTACAACACTGGTCAATATCTGTTGAAAGCCAGAGCTGGAACTCGTTTAACGGGCATGGCTCAAGGCCTCAACCGTAAAACCAATTCAAGGTTACTTATCTTAATCAAGGCCCAAACTGATGAAAATGCTGTCCACTGGAAACCAGAATTCGCACCCAAACAAAATGGTGGCCTAAAAGCGGCATAACGAAGGGCGTCCACAATCCCAAAATGGCGATTCCCACCCAAATGCGCTGTAGCGGTTAACGAAGCCTAGCACGCAAAACAGAAAAAAATGGGCTCGGGGACCAGGCTTTTTTCCTGCTCCATCCCCTCCGTCGGGACCACAGCACCAACCAACCAATCCCAAAGGACCCAAAAAGCTGAAGGAACCGACGCCCGGTATGGAGGATAGGGGCAAAGCACCGCTATTTGCAACGCCACCCAGCTAGAATCCACCCCAGGAACTTTCGCCACCCAGGAGGATTCCCGCAAAGTAAAGACTCAAAATCCACCGGTAAGGCCAACAGGCCCTGGTAGGGGGGGGGGTTAATCCCCAATTAAATAAATGCACGATTCGGTGGGGAGAGGGCAAGATAAGGAAAGGAGGGGAAATTAACAGGGTCTAAAGGGAAAAGGAGGTAAAAGGGGGAATTGATCACCGTATGGCGATAGCAGTCTCTCAGAGCAACAGTGGTCCACGATCTGATATTCTGACGAAAGCCCCAAAGAGGAAGCTCAGTATCCTCACATGGGCTTAAATAGGTCCCGCATTGCTGCATTTTATGACGCCCCATTGGTCAGATCGCACCCCAGCAACACGGGACCGAACTATCAGGGGATGAGGCATTATTTCCAATTACCCCCCGTAACACTGGGTCAGGTAGCTGGTCGCACCGCAACACCTGCCCTCTTTTAGGGAGGACCCACTATACAAAAACATCAAACCCAAAACTTATATTATGGGGGAAATAACTATATATGCAATAATGATATGCAAAAGCAATCCAAAATATTATGGGGGTAATTAAAGCTCTGGGCTTCAGACCACATCCAGTTCTCAATGCTTGGGCTCAATGCTTCTGCAGCAGTCCAACAGCAGTCCTTTCTTTTGAAGCATTAGATTTTCTTTCATTAATCGGTCAGATGACAATGTTTTGCTGCACAATTGTACAGCATCTAAAATAACAAGAATTCCTATGTTTTGAAACATAAGATTTACTTTCATAAATCGCGCGCGCGCACACACACACACACAGAGAAAGAGAGAAAGAGAGAGTCTAGTGTGTGCATCAAGATATAGGCTTGATGGCTAGCATTGAGTGGAAAGTGCATTGTGGCATGATGTGGAACCATCTCGCCCCTGTATCCTCTGGTTCCCCCCCCCAAAAAAAAACTTTATTGGAAAGAAAGAGCCACAATAGATTAGCCAGACAGCAATATTTTTTACAATGTGGAATGTATTAAACAAACCTTTAGTCTATCCACCTAGTACTTTCTACTGTGACTGGATATGGAAACCAAAAATTCCTGCCATCTTCACCAGTCATCCACCTGGTAACAGAAGACTCAGCATCCCTCGGGCATCCCTTCCTACCTTTGGTGAGTGCTATTCACATACCTGTCAAAAACTTTGAGCAGCAACTGGTGCTGGAATAAGCAGGTAATCAGAAGATTTGCAGAAATTGATAAGATGCCTCATCTGGTTGTTAGCAAGATGTGTAGGATCCTGCCCATGTAATCCATTTGCCAGCATCATGTGATAAGATGGTTGTATTCTACATTGGGTCTCAGGATAGCATTTCACAAACTCGGGAGGAGATTATTGCTTTCTAAAGTTCAGTGTACCAGTCAGGCACTATTGAGAAGAGAGAGTCTGCAAGTGGTAGGCAAGTCCAACTTCTCTTTGTCCCTATCTGGAGAAATATCTTTCATGATTAGAGTGTCACCTGACCCATTAACAGAAAGACTAACCAGTGTATTCAGAGAGCAATCAGCTTGCTGTTGGTTCTGCTATGGAAGAACATAGGCTGGGGTGGAGAACTATATCTGAAGAACAAAAGGAGAGTCCTGCTAGATCAGGTCAGTGGCCCATGCAGCTAACTGTCCTTGTCTCACAGTGGCCAAACAGATGCTTCAAGGTAGCCCACAAACAGCTTCTGAACACAACAGTACCTCCTCCCCCGTGATGTTCTGCTAGCAGGCCTTAATCTCCTTAATTTTCCAAACCCGTTGGGAAAACTTTGGCATGTGTGGGAGGCCAATCTGTGTTTTTGGCTGCGACTTGGGCACACTTCTGCCCAATCCCAGATGCCTCATTTCTTTAAAGCCTCTAATTTTTATTTTATTTTTTTGATATGTAGTAATCTTCATTCCATCCTGGCGACAAGGAAAAAATAAATTCTCAATCTGAATAAGGCTGCAATATACCCAGAGCAAGAGATTGTATTTCTCTCTCTCTCTCTCTTTCCCTCAATTCTAGCCATGTGAAAGTTCTTCATAAAAGCTCACATAAAAGGCTAACAAAAAATAAGCCTGAGCAAGTAACACTCATCATCAGAATGGCACAAAACATCCGTTGGGTGGCAGGGAGAAATTAGTGTCTTCAAACCTAGCTCCTGCAGTCTCTCTCTCTCTCTCTCTCTCTCTCTCTCTCTCTCTCTCTCTCTCTGTGTGTGTGTTTTGTGTGTGTGTGTGTGTGAGAGAGAGCTGCTGCATGCCCCCTTCCACCCGGTTGTCTGTTTTTTCCACTCACTAATTCCATATCCCATGCCGCTGAATTTTTTTCAGGTTGTTCTGGGGGTTTTGTGCCCATCTCAGAGCTACTGAACCATGCATCTTATGCAATGGTGGTATAGTTTTGGATACAGGAGCCCAAACATGGGATGTATCTACTTGATATTACTGCACATGAGACTTAAGTATGTGATATAGAAGACTCTTTATGACAATGGTATACTGGGCACATGTTCATGACCGTTAAATGCCAGGACATTGTTATCTGCCACCATAGCTATCTTGCTTGAACTTCTGCAGAAGATAGTTGAGTGTTTCCTGTGAGAGGAGACAGTTATAAAAGCACCAAACCCCAAACTTATATTATGGGGGAAATAACTATATATGCAGTAATGATATGCAAAAGCATTCCAAAAAATTATGGGGGTAATTAAAGTTCTGGGCCTCAGACCACATCCAGTTCTCTATCCTTGGGCTCAATCCTTCTGCGGCAGTCCAACAGGAAGTTAATTCTTCTCTTTTCAAACATGAGATTCACTTTCATTAATTTCATGCACGCGTGCGCGCGCGCGCACACACACACACACACGAACAGAGAGAGACTGCAGGAGCTGTGTTTGAAGAAAGTAATCTTTCTCTGCCATCCATCAGGTGCTTTGTGCCATTCTGATGATGAGTGTTACTTGCTCAGGCTGTTTTTTTGTTAGCCTTTTATGTGAGCAGTTTGCTGCCTCTCAATTGTATTAGAGCATTTGCACATTGTGGTGGGTCAATTAGGTTGTGCCAGTGAAAAGCCAATCAGCTTAAGAGGAGCCCAGTCATCTTCTCCCCTGCTCAGAGGTGACTCTTTGCTCTGCAAATGAAGAGTGGACTGCACTGTTTCACCTGACTGCTTTATTCTCATGCCCCATCCCAATCCTTCTTAATAAGTGTTGATTAGAATGATGTGTCAAGGTGAGTCTTCATCCATGGCGATTTTGGTTCTTCACCATGCAAAGGAGTCTAGTGTATGCATCAAGATATAGGCTTGATGGCTAGCATTGTGTGGAAAGTGCATTGTGGCATGATGAGGAACCATCTCTCTCTCTCTCCCCCCCCCCCGCCCTGGTATCCTCTGGTGTCCCTCCCCCCCCAAAAAAAAACTTTATTGGAAAGATAGAGAAACATTGATGCCATGAATCACTTCTACTAATTGTCACATTGCCCTATAAAGGTGTAGATATGCACATAGTTATAATTTCAATATCACTACATCAATATAATAAGAAGTGCTCTTTTTCAGCCAGAAATGACCGGAACTCAGTTCCAGCACCTCTTAGGTGGGTGCCATTGCAATTATAAGAGAACAAGGGAGGCCTTTATGGTGAGTTTCTGCACCTCTTTTTCTAGAAAAACAGCACAGAAAATAGGGATTATAGTGGTGGAATGTTCCATCATGCACATTTTTAAAAATCTGGGCGAAATCGTTTTCTTCAAACATTTGGGCTCTAAATGAGTAGATTACTTTACTTCATTCCCTTCAGCAGTGAATCTGTTTCCTATACCATTTAGCAAGTCATCCCATAAGGAAGTATGTATAATGTTTACTATATATAAGCATGATTTTTTTTTATCATACGTATGATACTTTGAATGAGTGTTTATAAAATGTATGTATTATTGCTGAACTTTTCAATAAATTTAATTAAAAACAGAATCTGTTTTCTATACCATTTAGCAAGTCATCCCACTCAACTCACAGTCTGTTGAAGCGGCATTTATTGTTATTTCATTTTCTAAAACGTATAAAACATTTATCCTGCAAAATAGGGAATCCAAGGAGCTTTTAACGATACTGCTAAAACAAGAACAGAAATTAACAGAATAAATGAATCCAAAATAAAAAAAAATAGTGAGTACAGAGGAAAATAAGTACCAAGAAATACACCAAGAGATAGAAAAGGAAGCTTTCTGAGCTATTTTGAAGTCTTCACATCCGGGTTTGAACTGGAATTTCTCACTTCTCTCTGCAATCTTCCTCCTCTTTGAAAAGTCTCTGGAGTATGACCTTCATGCTCTCCCTAGATCGAGCCCTCTTGTTTCTCCCAATCAGGAAATAAATCAGTGGATTAATACTGCTATTCAGGCAGCTGCATAAGAGCCCAACAGGTACTGCAACAAAATGCACATTATTGTCTAAAAGTGGAGTGAAAAAACGGATTAATGCAATGAAAGTAAATGGGAAAGCTAAGAAGAGGAAGAAGAGTAGGGCAAGTAGAATGGCTGTTAAAGCTTTTCCTTTCTTCCTCTGTTGTGACTGAAACCAAACTTTTATAAACAGGACAAGAGTGGAAACAGTCATGAGTGGGAGGCAAAGTATAGCATTCATTAGAAGGTGGTAGAAAATGGCATCCTCAATATACAGAAAATTAGAAAGAATCCAGCAGATTACATTGAGCAGGAAAGAAATGATCAATATTGTGGCACACACAAGGGTGGAAAAGTGTGGTGGTCGGTGGCATCTATGCCAAAGGGGGAAGATGACAGAAACACACCTGTCCATGCTAATGGCTGTCAACAGATATTGACCAGTGTTGTACATGAACAAAAAGAAAAACTCGAATACTGCGAACACATACATATCCAAAGGTAAGAGTGAAAAGAATCCCCAAATACTGATAATCGAAAAAGAAGATGAACACATGAGTGTCCCAAGGTCAGCAACAGCCAGATGTAGTATGAAAGTGGTGAAAGGATTCCTCTTCATGCAAAAGCCAAGGAACCAGAACACAGTTCCATTCCCCACAAGTCCAAAAATGCTAATAATGAAAATGAAGACATAGAGAACAATTTCTGCTATAAAATATAGTGATGACTCATGATCAAAACCATCCTGGGGGGGTTGGAGGTCTGTTCCATTTTCGGCTCCAATATCTTCCCAAGAGGCATTCGAAGTGGGCCAGGATCCCAGGCCATCATTGCTCATCTTGCTGGATCTCCACTTTTGAGCTACTCCTTGCATTGCTCTTCCTATCAGGAGAAAATAAAGAAATGTGAAGTAAGTTTTGGTTCTAAAGCTCAATCATATTAACCGAGACACTCAAACAATAATAAAAGAGAAAGGATATCATGGAAATTCATGACCAATAAACAAACAAACAAACATGCCCCCCCCCAACTTCCTCAGATGAAATTAAGGTTTTTTCTCTCTATTGACCCTCCTTGACCCCCCTCTTTTCTCTCTCACATAGCATTTACTAACTTTAGAAAGATAAGTGCTACCACCAGTAAACTGTTTATGAAAAAAAACAATATGAACTATAACCCAAAATAAAACACAAGTTAAAGTGAATCCAAACAGCAATATGAGAACTAGTAAATTTATATATAGAGAGAGATGCTGATTGAAATTTTTCTAAATCCCTTTGATCCCTATGATTTT
The DNA here is from genome assembly GCA_900245905.1 of Lacerta viridis. Lineage (NCBI taxonomy): Eukaryota > Metazoa > Chordata > Lepidosauria > Squamata > Lacertidae > Lacerta > Lacerta viridis. Next base: position 381,055 of record OFHU01001559.1, on the reverse strand, counting down.
TATCAAAATAAATTTTATTTCTCCCCTTCTCCAGGGATTCAACCTGGACTTTTCTGCCAGCAATGCATGTACACTTCTGCCTTTGGTTTCCCTTCCACTTTTGCAAATGAACTTTGTCAGCTTGAGACATTCACGTACTTGTGAGCAACTGTTGATCAGCAGTCTGAGAACATGGTGAGCTGAATGTGGCAAGAAGCACAAAATCTTGTGCTGGAATGTGGAGGAAGCCAGAAGATTGGCAGAATGGACTATAGTCCCAAGGAGGAGAAAATAGATTTATCACCAAGCTCTCTGCAAGACGTTTAAGACCCATTACAGATGAAGTTCTTAAGCAGTTTGTCAACATCATGTGGCAAGAAGAATTTTGTTCATTGGTCATCAAGAAAGCTAATTTAAGAGGAGGTTCTTGCCTCCAAAGTCTTGATGTCATAGAGAAGCATTCTTGGGAAAAGTGAGTAAATAAGTTGTATGGGAACAACTGGTGAGGGTAATACTACAGTGACTGGGATTCTTTGAGGGGAATCATATGCTTTGAATTCATGGTGTGTATGGAGCCCCACAGGTGTAAGTTTGGAAACTGGAAGGGCGCAGGGTGGGCTTCTGAATGACTAATAGGTGGACAATGGTTAACCAGGTAGGAGAGGAGAACACAACGGAATGGCTGGATGAGATGGCAGACATACGTATGTATGTAATGATCCATTTACAGTAAATAACATGGCATGTTCTGGCCTGATCATTCTCAGGGATTTCCCACCCTTCCTCCAGTCCCATTCCTAAAACAATCAGTTTCAAGCTCTTTCCAGAGACCTTCCAGGCATCAGTCCGAGTGGCCTTGCATTTGCTGTGCAGCTTTACCTTGAAAAATACATTCATTGCCCCTGAATTGGAATAAACAGCAATCTGCAGGAAACCCAATGGTCATTTGTTTCCATTCAGCAGTAAAGAGAAGGTTTTCCTGGTGGGAAATGTTGGGCCAAATGAGGTGCGGAGGAGCCCTGAGAAGCTATTTTTATATGTCCCATGGGATGTTAGAGATACAGGTGGGTAGCCTTGTTGGTCTGCCATAGTCAAAAAACAAAATAGAAAATTCTTTCCAGTAGCACCTTAGAGACCAACTGTGTTTGTTCTTGGTATGAGCTTTCGTGTGCATGCACACTTCTTCAGATACACTGAAACAGAAGTAACCAGATCCTTAAATATAGTGAGGGAGTGAAGTGGGTGAATTGCAACTAATCACCAAACTTAAAACTATGGAGAAACCTGGTCTGAACAAAGACATTGGATTCTTATCTCATTATACATAACAAAGCTATCTTTAGCCATCTCACCCCTTGCCTTTCCCTGCAAGACTAATTGCAGCCGTTAAGAGTCGTCAACAGGTTTTCCACACCTATCAGCTGATCACCCATTCCCACCACCCTTCTGAGTAATACCCCTCCCCACTCCCTCACTATATTTAAGGGTCTGGTGACTTCTGTTTCAGTGTATCTGAAGAAGTGTGCATGCACACGAAAGCTCATACCAAGAACAAACTCAGTTGGTCTCTAAGGTGCTACTGGAAAGAATTTTCTATTTTGTTTCGGGATGTTAGAGAGTCAGCCATAGGCACAAATGGAGAAATTTAAAAATTTGCTAGGAAGAAGGAACCAGGCAACATACATACATAAATATTCTTACTGATGATGTCATATCTTACCTTGATCTTCCCATGCTCAAGCCAATTAACAGCATCGTAAGTATACAATAAATGATACGTAAGTATACAATAAATGTCTTCATAAAGGCTGATTTTTCGGTTTCCCTTTATGACTATGGCTTCATGAACAGTGGGAAGTGGAGGAGAGGTGAGTGGGCTTACGACAAATAACTTTCTACTCAGCTCTGTCTCCTCACTTCAAACTCTCTCTGTTCATCTCTCACATGGTGAAGGGCGAAATGCTCAGCTCGGAATTTGCTTGGGTGTCCAAAATTTTCAAAAGTCAGGTGTCAGAATCATCCCCTGTCCTCACCCTTCAGAGCTTCTGACAACAATCCACAATTCTATTCACAGGATTTCCAGGATGTTTCCCAGCACAAATACCTCATTTTTGACATTTATTTTCTCCACCCTCCTAGCTTATTGAGTATGGCCCATTGTCAATTTCTAATTAGCAATTTGTTCAGAGAGCCGTACCAGTGTCACTGCATAAGCTGGTATAGAAGATGATTTTTTTAAAAAAAAATATATATATATCCAATAATAATTATATTTAAAAATAGTTATAAAGGAGAGAAGAAATTAAAATAGCCACAAAAAACTGCAGGTTTCACTCATCCGAGACGTCCGGGTATACTGCAGTATAGAAATTCAATAAATAACAATATATAAATTCAATAAAGAATAATCTGGCATTGAAAAAAATGGGAAAAGGGTTTACCTCTATGTCTCACCAGAGATATACAATATGTGGATATGAACAAATAGATTCATAATAATAAGATACTGAGTTCAGAGTAGAACAAGTACCAATAAATATAAGAAGAGATAGAAAATGAAGCCTTCTGGGGGGAATCATAATCGTTTTTTTAATTATTGTTAAAGCCTTTGTTTGACAAAAGAAATAGATAAAAAGGGAAAGGTACATCTGTTGTCTCCACCTTCAGGTCATAGTCTTTTTCACGGCTCGATTCTTTTTTTGCACTCATTAGATCCGGGTTTGGACCTGGAGTTCTACCTCCTCTCTTCCATGTTCCTCCTCCTTGAAAACCCTCTGGAATACAACCTTCAAGTTCTTCCTTGATGACTGTGTTTCTTTCTTCCAACCAGGAAATAAATCAGTGGGTTAACACTGCTGTTTAGGCAGCTGCATAAGAGCCCAAGAAATATTGCAGTATTGTTTCCACCTTTACGATGGGAAATATGGATTAATAAAATGCAACTAAATGGGAAAGCTAAAGAAGAGGAAGAAGACGGAGAGGCAAGTAGGATGGCTGTTACAAGCTTTTCCCTTCTTCCTCTGTTGTGATCTAAAGTAAACTTTTATAAACAGGACCAGAGTGGAAACAGTCATGAGTGGGAGGCAAAGTATACCATTCATTAGAAGCTGGTAGAAAATGGCACTCTCGGTATACCCAGAAAATTAGGAAGAATCCAGCAGATTACAGTGAGCAGCAAAGAAATGATCCATATTGTGGCACACACAAGGGTGGAAAAGTGTGGTGGTCGGTGGCATCTATGCCAAAGGGGGAAGACGACAGAAACACACCTGTCCATGCTAATGGCTGTCAACAGATATTGACCAGTGTTGTACATGAAGAAAAAAAGAATGGAACTGAAGGATACAATCAAATACATATAGGGAGGTAACAATGAAAATGACATCAGAAGATTTATAATGGAAAAAGGAAATAAGTATATGAGTGTCCCAAGGTCAGCAGCAGCCAGATGGAGGATGAAAGTGGTGAAAGGATTCCTCTTCATGCAAAAGCCAAGAAACCAGATGACAGTTCCATTCCCCATAAGTCCAAAAATGCTAATAAGTAAAATGGAGATGGAGATAAGAATGTCTGCTATATGATAGGGTGATAATTCATGATCAAAACCATCCTGGGGGGCTAGGAGGTTAGTTGCATTTTCTGCTCCAATATCTTCCCATGAAGCATTCAGTGTGGACCAGGTTCCTAGGCTACCATTCCTCATCTTGCTTAATCTCAGCTTTTGAGCAATTTCTTGTATAGATCTTACTACCAAGAGAAAATAAACAAATGTGGAGTCAGTTTTATCTATAAAGATCAACCATATTAAACTAAGACAAACAATAAGAAAAGAGACATGCTACCGTATAGTGGGAATTCATGACTGATGAACAAACACTTTTGTTTGTTTGTTCCAATATTGTTCATTGGAATGTTTGTCAAAACTCATCAGTTTCAAGGCTTAGAGGGGAAATGCAATATTCTGGTGGGTCAATGGATCTTTCCTCCGAGTAATTTTTTTTTTTTTTTTTGACATTCAGCATATCATTTGGTAAGTCTAAACTTCTGGTCTCTGACTCAGCCTCCAGATGTGAAACTAACCCCTTGTGTCATACACACTGATAGTGTAATGGTTGGGTGGTTGAGAAGAAGAGTGTGAGAAGGAGTTGAACAGCTCTTGTGATTAGGGAAATAAAAGCCAGAATGAATTGGGAAGGCATGTGTAATTTTATTATTATTAAAATGTGTTTTTTAACAAAAGTGGATAAAATAAAATAAAAGTTGAATTGAGATTGATAAGAAATATGAAAATCAGAAAAAGTCCCACAATAGATTAGCCAGACAGCAAGATTTTTACAATGTGGAATGTATTAGACAAACCTTTAATCTATCCACCTAGTACTTTCTGCTCTGACTGGATGTGGAAACCAAAAATTCCTGCCATCTTCACCAGCCATCCACCCGGTATCCTTCTAACTCAAGACTCCAGGGATTTAGCTTGGCTCACCTATCTGCCAAAGGTGCACAGCATTGCCATTCAGCTACACATCCCTTCTTACCTTTGCTAATGAATGAGATCAAATTTAGCTATTCACATACCTGTCAAAATCTTTGGATCAGCATCCCGAAGGCATGGTGAATGGGAGCAGAAATTGGTGCTGGAATAAGATTTGCAGAAGATTTGCAGAAATTGATAAGATGCCTCATCTGGTTCTTAGCAAGATGTGTAGGCTCCTGCCCATATGTCTTTAGCTCTTTGTAATCCATTTGCCAGCATCATGTGATAAGATGGTTGTTTTGTGCATTGGGTCTCAGGATATCATTTGACAAAGTCAGGAGGAGATTATTGCCTTCTAAAGTTCAGTGTCCCAGTCAGGCACTATTGAGAAGAGAGAGTCTGCAAGCGGTAAGCAAGTCCAACTTCTCTTGGACCTTATCTGGAGAAATATCTTTCATGATTAGAGTGTCACCTGACCCATTAACAGAAAGACTAACTAGTGTATTAAGAGAGCGATCAGCTTGCTGTTGGTTCTGCTTCGGAAGAACTTAGGCTGGGGTGCAGAACTATATCTGAAGAAGAAAAAATAGAGTCCTTCTAGATCAGGTCAGTGGCCCATGCAGCTAACTGTCCTTGTCTCACAGTGGCCAAACAGATGCTTCAAGCAAGCCCACAAACTGCTTCTGAACACAACACTACTCTCCTCCCCCGTGATGTTCCGCTGGCAGGCCTTAATCTCCTTAATTTTCCAACTCCTTTGGGACAACTTTGACATTTGTGGGAGGCCAATCTGCATTTTTTGGTGGGGCATGGGAACACTTCTGTCCGATCCCATATGCACCAGTTCTTTAAAGCCTCTATTTATTGATATTGAGTACTCTTCATTCCATCCTGGGGGTCATGGGGGAAAATATCTCAGTCTGAACAAGGCTTAGCCATTCCATAAGATGTTATTTCTGGCATATTTTTGTGGGAGAGAGAAAAAGAAAGGAGAGAAAGCCACTCCATTCTATGCCATTTCAACCCATTATCGGTCCCTCACTCCCTCATGCAACATTCCATCCCACTGAGTTTTCATTGGGGAATTCAGAGGTTTTTATGCCCCTCTCAGAGCTACCCAAATCTACTAAAGCATGCCTCTTATGTAAAGGTTGTATAGTTTTGGCTACAGGAGCCCAAATATGGGAAGTATCAACTTGGCGTTACTGCATATGAGACTGATATAAAGGAATACATATGACATACTGGGCACATGTTCTTGGCAGTTAAAACACCAGGACATTATTATCTGCCATCAGAGCTATCTTGCTTGGGCATTGCAGATGATAGTCATGTGTTTCCTGTCGATGAAGATAGTTGCAATATGTCATGTGAAAAATAACATATACAAAAGCATTCCCAAGCAGCCTTCTGCATAATAGTAATAATAATAATAATAATAATAATAATAATAATAATAATAATCACTAGTCTTGTCAAAACTCTTTTGACTCATCTCAAAGTTTTTCCTGAGAGAACCATGAACCTTGTCCTTCCTTGCACATTTGCATTCCAGAATCATGCACTGAGGTCGAATTTAGAGTGCTGGACTAAGAGTCTAGAGAGCTGGATTGAAATCACTATTTAGCAATGGCACTTAGTGAGTGCCCTTGATTCAGTCACACACTCACCCTAACCTACCTCACAGAATTGTTGTCAGGATAAACTGAAAGGTGATGTGTACCATGTATACCCTATTTTAAGGGACGCAGGTGGCGCTGTGGTCTAAACCACTGAGCCTCTTGGGCTTGCCGATCAGAAGTTCAGCATTTTGAATCCCCATGACTGGATGAGCTCCCATTGCTCTGTCCCAGCTCCTGCCAACCTAGCAGTTTGAAAGCATGCCGGTGCAAGTAGAAAAATAGGTACCACTGCAGTGGGAAGGTAAATGGCGTTTCCATGCACTCTGGATTCTGTCACGGTGTTTCATTGCACCAGAAGCGGTTTAGTCATGCTGGCCGCATGACCCAGAAAGCCATCTGTGGACAAACGCCGGCTCCCTCAGCCTGAAAGCGAGATGAGCATCACACCCCATAGTCACCTTTGAATGGACTTAACCATCCAGGGGTCCTTTACCTTTACTTATAGCATATTTAGATGACATGGCAAAAATGCATACCCCTTATCCCAGGCCTCATCCTGAAGGAGAGTAGGGAGGCTTTCCTGGTATCCCCATGCCTTTGCATGCTGGTGAGGCGTTCCTTATCGTGCTCCTAAAAGCTATTGCTAAACCAACACTGCTGGCAAGAAGCTTTGGGGAAAAGGTAGATTAAATCTTGCTCCCCTTGTGTGCACCAGTTGCATGTGAGTTGGGGGCAGGGGCAGAAAAAGTATCTGATATGTCCAGCTGCAATTGCATGACATCACCGCAGAGTTCTCTGTGTTTACTTTTAGACAGGGTAAAGCATGCAAAGTGCTCTCAATGTGTTTGATTAATAATGCTCTGATGTTGCCTTCCAGAAATGCAGCACCATAGCTGGTGTGTGTGTGTGGGGGGGGGGGAGGTTTAAGCCAGGAGGTTTAAGCCCTGGGTGAAATCTCCAGGGGGTACCATTGATGCTCCTAGCCTGCCAGTCATTTTACTGTCTGGGTTGTAAACAGTTCTCCTTGCACCTCTCTTTGTGTGAGACCAAGAGTGGGAATGTAGGGTGGGGAGAAGACTCTTTCCAAATCCTTTCCTTGCTCCTTCCTTTTCTCCCACCCAGATTCTGGACCTCTCTCTGCGACAGTCTCTTCCTGCTCACTAAACCCTATTACCTCTTCAGCTTCCAACACCTCCTCCTCCCAGTATCCTCCCTCTGACCACTCATGGTTGTCCCACCACCAATCCCCTGGCTCTGAGCCAGTGTGGTGTAGTGGTTAAGAGCAGTAGACTCGTAATCTGGTGAACCGGGTTTGTCTCCGCTCCTCCACATGCAGCTGCTGGGTGACCTTGGGCTAGTCACACTTCTTTGAAGTCTCTCAGCCCCACTCACCTCACAGAGTGTTTGTTGTGGGGAGGAAGGGAAAGGAGAATGTTAGCTGCTTTGAGACTCCTTCGGGTAGTGAAAAGCAGGATATCAAATCCAAACTCCTCCTCCTCCTCCTCCCCTTCCCTGGGGGTTCTTCACTTCTCTGCCCCCACCCAGTCCAGAACAGCATTTTACAACAGCAATGCAGACAAGTATAGACATGTTACAGCTAGATGCAAACTTGTATTAGAAACAGTGGCTTACAAAGCAATACAAGGGGTGATTATACATACAGGATTATATAAAATATAGATGAGGGGGTTTTGTGCATTCATGATTCTGGTAACTAGTTGTAAAACAGAGACATGGTTTTGATGGTATAGCATCCTTTGCTTCACAACTCTACAATACTTAGAATACTTAAGAGCATTGGATTTCATCTAGTTCACCCACCTGCTGAAATTCTAAACACATCCTGGTATCATTAGCCCACACTGAATACAGGTCAAGAAAAGTACTGGTAATGGAAACCAAAATTACACAGGTATGCTTCAAAGAAACTAAGATTATAAATCTTTTGGAGCCATCAAAACTTAATCCCAGCAGTGGAATACAAATATACACTTGTTTACTTAGTAGGAGCTAGAACGACTTATGGTATAGCTATAAGTTGTACTCTTTCAAAGCCATCACAAGGGACTTAAAACACAGGTCTCCACTTCCTCTGTATGGTTTTCTTCTTCCTTGAAAATATTTTGGAGTATGGCTTTCATGCCCTTTACAGGCCCGCCTCTCTTTCGTCTCCCAAACACAAAATAGATCAAAGGGTTAGCACTGCTGTTCAGAGTGCAGCACAAGTAACCATATTGCAAGCGATGCAAAGTTGGAATATGGAAAACATAATGGCCAATGTAAAAGGCATTCAGTGGAAAAGAAAGAACAATGAAGAAGAAAAGAGTAAGGAGGATGACTATGATGAGCTTTCCCCGCTTCTGCTGTTGTGTTTTAAAGCAGACCTTGATGAACAGGATCAAAGTGGAGATAGTTATTAGTGGGAGACAAAGGAAGCCATTCACAATGTACTGGTAGAGTCTTACGTGATCGTGATACTTCTTAACAGTCAGGTAGAGAATGAAATGTGTTCCAGGGAGAAGGAAAGAAAGCACCCATATTAAGGCACACATAACAGTGGACAAATATGGCGGTCGGTGGCATCCATACCAAACTGGGAAGAGTATAGACACACACCTGTCAATGCTGATGGCCGTCAGCAGAAACTGACCCGTGTTGTACATGAATTGGAAAATATCTTCAAAGAATTCAAACACCACACCCTCATCCTGTTTGCGATTCTGAAGCCAGCGTATTTCTAGGATAAGGTCCACAGCAAGTAAACCAAAGTCCGCAACGGCGAGGTTCAGGATGTATGTGGTGAAGGGGGTCCTCTTAATACGGAATCCAAGCAGCCAGATGACAATTCCATTCCCCAAGCATCCCAAAATGCAAACTATAATTATTGATACACACACTATATACATTGTTACTGTCCTGTATACAAATTCTGGATCATCATTACTGTGGCTATTGTTGGGGTAAGCGTTTGCATTGAACGCTGCATAATATTTCTCTCCAGCATTCAAAGGGGACAGGGATGTTGGGCTGAAGCTGGCCATTGTGCTCAACCCTTCCTTTTGTTTTTCGTCTGGTGTGGATAGTCCTGCTGGAAGACATGGGAGAAAAGTGGAATTAGCCTTTGCAGTTTGTCAGCAATGATAAACAGTAACACGTTCATTGCAGTCGACAAAGAGACCATGTCAAGAAGGGGCCAGATTGCCAGCAGAAGCAGTGAAAGTGGGGAAAAGAAAAATAGTATTCAATATGAAGAATGTTCACTGTGGTTAGCAAGTGGAAAGATCATAGCAATAATTTCAGAAGGCTGGCTAATATGCCCACAAGCTTTGGCTGGCTGGCTCACTAATTAGTAAGAATATATATAATGCCAGTAGGCTAAACTACCCAAGCTGGCTGCTTCGTGTTGTTTGTTTGTTGTTAGCAATTTCTAATGCTTCTGCTGCTGATAGTAATAATTCTTAGTAATGAGAACAGAATAAAAATATATTTTAAAAATGAAAAATGTTTCAGATTTCTTTTTTTTTTTAAGGATGGGAGAAGAAGAAGAAGAAGAAGAAGAGTTTGGATTTGATATCCCGCTTTTCACTACCGAAGGAGTCTCAAAGCGGCTAACATTCTCCTTTCCCTTCCTCCCCCACAACAAACACTCTGTGAGGTGAGTGGGGCTGAGAGACTTCAGAGAAGTGTGACTAGCCCAAGGTCACCCAGCAGCTGCATGTGGAGGAGTGGAGACGCGAACCCGGTTCCCCAGATAACGAGTCTACCGCTCTTAACCACTACACCACACTGAAGAATTAATTTGGAAAGGTTAGGAAGCAAACAAAAGCTGGACAAATGACAACAAACACTTTCTAAGAGACAGCATTTGCAAAAGAGTTCTTCATTTAAAAAAAGACTTGACCACCTTACCCCAAGTACTGGAGAGTTTTGGGTAAGGCGATAAGACTTTTAAGCTGGTCTTGCAGATCTCAACAATTAAAACAATGATTAATTCAATTTTGGGTAAAGGCATGTAGATTTATTTTGTTTAGGATAAAGATGAAGAGGTCAGGCCAAAAGCTTTAGAGGAAATACTGGCTTTGAGAAGGGGAGTGAAGGAAAAGAATGGAAAGTAACCTACAAGATGAGGAAATTGTGTCATCAGGAAAATATCCTCTACAAAACATTCCCTACCTTATTCCAACCGTAGATGTTTGCTCACAAGGTTTGAGATGTTCTCTGATGCTTCTAGGTTATCAGTTGATATCTCTTCTCTGTGTTCAAAATAAAATGCTCATCCAGAAGTCAGCACACATTCTGAGCAGAGAATGCCAAATGGAAGAGTTGTTTGTTCAGCTAGTGTGGGGCAGATAACGGAAATCCTGTTAAAAAGTGCAAATCAATTAGTTGGTGCCCAACTTAGGCACAGATTCTCTTTTACTTCCTGATTCTTCAAGAATCTCCTGTGAGTGCATGTTTCTTTATAACTTATAAAAAACCTCAGGAGATGAATGCACTTTATACTTGCAAGTGTTTCTATGGTCACAGTTGATAGTAAAATTTGACAGAATCTTAAATTTTTGGACTCTGGACAACCAACTGTCAGATGAACTTTAGCACTGGGCAATGGGAGATCAATAGCTCAAGTGAACTTTACTCCAGTAAACATGCAATTTCTTCTTTAGTCAATATATGCATGTGCCTAAGGGAGAGGGAAGTTGATTTAGAGTGAGCTGTTTCTATGCCATGTCCTTTGCCAGACCCCAAGAAGACATATTGGGCAAATGCTGAGATTTGGGAAATGCTGAGATGCAGGAAACATTAGCTGAGATTCCTGCATTGCAGGGGGTTGGACCAGATGACCCTTGGGGTCCCTTCCAACTCTACAGTTCTATGATTCTATGAAATGCACCATAACATTTTAACCACAAACTGCCAAGCTAGCTCTTTTAGAAGGTAAACATGCTAGTGTGGCTGAGGGCTGAAATATGTACAGAGAGAGCTATGGCTGGGTTGGATAAGCTCCATTTCATTAAATGTTAGATGTAAACCTGCAGAGAAGAGTTATAGGTGAGGAAACTGATTATGACTAGGAAATCCCATAGCTATTAGGGCAAAACAACCTCCTGCTGGGTCAATGGCAAGCCTATCTTCTTACCCCAGCCACACTAGGTTCTGTGCTAACCACCACCCAAAAGTCAGCTATTAAGAATAAACCAGGTACTGGCTAAGGCTACTGCCTGGTGCAACTATAAAGCCCACAAGACCTAACCAGCCATAGGTTATAGGTTTATTAACATCTGGGCCTGAAGTCTTCCTCTCAAAATGATCACAAAGCCAATGCCCTCAACAAGACCCTCCCAGTGTCCCTATTTTCCAGGGATATTCCTGGATTTACAGATGTTGGCCCAGTTTCTGATTTGATCCCAGAATGTCCCACTTTTCCTTAGGATGTCCCTATTTCCACTGGATAAGTGTTGGAGGGTATGGGCTTATGCGATCCCCAAGGCAAAGAGATAAGTAACTATACAACCTTTAGAAAACATCTGAAGGCAGCCCTGTATAGGAAGGGCATATAAAAAGTAGTAGTAGTAGTAGTAGTGGTAATAATAATAATAATAATAATAATAATAATAATAATAATAATATAGAATAGGTCATCCCTATTTCCATCTGAGAAATGTTCAAGGGCATGCTCAATGTGCTGAAGCCAGGCCTGCTCTAACATGGCTGGCGCTGGGCTCTATAGCTGAAGTGGGTCTAAAACAGCACAGCCACGAGCAGAGCTAATGGGGAAGGGCAGGTGGCTGCAGTGGTAGAGCAAGCTGATTGGGCACCTGGGGTGGTACGCGTGTCCTGCACCTAGGGGTGGGGAGAGCCAGGGCAGGATGCTCTGTGGGGCCTCCGGACTCTGCCAGCCACCTCCCACTCAGCTGCCTTACAGGCGGTCCATTTGGGGAAGCGCGGAGCCTGCGGGCACTCAAGCCACCGCATCACTCCCAGGAGAGACATGTGGCTCGGATGCGCTGCAGGCCCTGTGGTGAGTGCTGCCCGGTTTTTTGTCACACCCCCCCCAGTGGTGACACCTGGGGTGGCCCACCCCCATTGGGTGGCTGATGCACACACTCAGATCTGAGAGAGCGATGGCCATGGAGTCCTAAACTACAACACTTGTGGCACAAGCCAAACCAGCCACCAAGGGGACAGCTCTTTGGTGTGTGTACTGCCCAAGTCCCACATTGTTCTTTTGACCAAGCTGCTCAGCAGGGGCTCACAGAGCAGGAGAAGGTAGCCGAGCTCAAGGCTTGCCTATCTGCCAACTCAAAAAGTGTCCAGCCGGCTTCCCACGCTAAATGGAGCTCAAACGCCCCAAGAGACACCAGCAGTAAAAACAGAGCAGTGGAGTCAGTAATTTTGAATAGCTATTTTATTAGCAAGCAGATACCTATATAAGTACAACGTCCATCAAACACCATTTAACACTCTAACTGAATAATCTAAGGGACTGGCTTGTTCTCAACAGTCTATTCATCCTAAAGATACATTAATATATACAGTATTAATAGTGAGTGCACATGCAAATGATGCTTCAGAACAGGACAGAGGAGGGTGTATGGAAATGGGGCAGGTCTGTGTGCAAGGGAGAGTTGAAAAAAGGAGGAAAGAAGAGGTAGAAAAGGGGGGTGAACATGATACTGGTGTGCTTGCGAAGGGGGCTGTGCAATAAGAGACAGGGGAAGGCTTCGTTCGTTTGTTTGTTTGCCACAATTCAAAAGGCCATAGATTGTTTAACTAGCCAAAGGTCTGAGGAAAGAGGAAAGATTCCTCCTCCTCCCTCCAAGCACCTGATGGTATGTAAGGAAGGCACCAGGCAAGATTCCCTGGGGAGAAGATTCCACAAGTGGGGAGCCATCACAGAAAAGGTTCATTTTCATGTTGCCACCCTCTGGACTGCTCATGGTGGAGGCAAACAAAGAAGGACCTGATTATGATTTCAGGGTCCGGGTTCGTTCATATGTGGAGAGGTGGTCCTTGAGGTATTGCAGTTACGGGCTGTTGGTTCTCTCTCTCTCTCTCTCTCTCTCTCTCTCTCTCTCTCTCTCTCTCTCTTAAATCCTGTACCTGGACGCTTCTTTAGAGGCCCTCAACCTCCTATTTATGTTCCTCTATGTGCACTCTGTGAGCAGGATGTGCACTCTATGAGCAGGATGGAATGCATCCCAAGAGTTCCTCTCCTCCTCTCCAGCTTCTCTCAGATTTCCTCTTTCTGCATTAGGCACAGAAATGGGTTGATCTCTGTGAAATGGAGACTGCGGGGGGGGGGGGGAAGAGACGGTGGAGGGGAAAGGGGTGAATGTGAAAATTGGGGTGCTAAGAGGCTTACAACAAAGCAGGGAGGAGGATGCATGGGGATGAGGTTGAGGTTGAGAGCAGAAGCATGAAAAGGATGGAGAATAGGAGGGGTGTGTGTGTGTGTGAAAGAAGGAGGTGCAGCCTCTACATTACTTATTAGATGGTGGCATTTCATCTATCCCCTGCCCCTTTCCTCCGTTCCTCTCTCAGCTGATTTCATGGTATAGTCCCAAATCCTGCAGAGGCAGGTGGGAACGATCTTGAAGAGGCAAGCTCAACGTAGGTTCTACTACACATCATCCCATATTCTTTGAAGAAATGGAAGGTGAATCTTGAGCACAGGGGCTAAGTATGTTTGATTGCATGATTGATAAATCTTTTGGAGCCATCATAACTTAGTTTCAGCAGAGGGCTCCACTTCATCCGAACAGATTTCTTCCTCTTTGAAAACATTCTGAAGTATGACTTTCATGCTCCTCCTAGGTTTGCCTCTCTTTTGCCTCCCAACCAGGAAATAGATAAAAGGGTTGACGCTGCTGTTCAGAGTGGCGCACAAGTAGCCATATTGTAAGCGATGCAAAGTTAGCGACTCAAAAACATAATGGCTTATGTAAAAGGCATTCATTGGAAAAGAACAAGAAAGAAAGAAGAGGAGTGTAAGCAGGATGACTGTGATCAGCTTTCTGCGCCTTATCCGTTGTGTTTTAAAGCAGAACTTGATAAAAAGGACCACAGTGGAGAAAGTCATGAGTGGGAGGCAAATGAAGCCGTTAACAATATACTGGTAGCACCTTATATACTTGTGTTCCTTCTTAGCAGTCAGGAAGAGAATGAAGTTAATTCCAGGGAAAATGAAAGAGAATATCCATATCAAGGCACACAAAATGGTAGACAAATGTGGTGGCCGGTGGCATCGATACCAAAGGGGGAACAGGATACAAACACACCTGTCTATGCTGATGGCTGTCAGCAGAAACTGACCAGTGTTGTACATGGATTGGAAAATATCTTCGAAGAATTCAAACACAATGCCTTCATCCTGTTTACGGTTTTGAAGCCAACGTATTTCTAAAATAAAGTCAACAGCGAGTAAACCAAAGTCTGCAAGGGCGAGGTTCAGGATGTATGTGGTGAAGGGATTCCTCTTAATATGGAAGCCAAGCAGCCAGATGACAGTTCCATTCCCCAAGCATCCCAAAATGCAAACTATAATTATTGATACACACACTATATACATTGTTACTGTCCTATATATAAATTCTGGGTCGTCATTACTGTGGCTGTTGTTGGAAAAAACACTTGCATTGGATGTTCCATAGTATTTCTCTCCAGCATTCAAAGGGTACAGGAGTGTTGGGCTGAAACACTCCATTGTGTTCAACTTTGTCTTTTGTGTTTTGTCTGGTGTAGAGATTCCTGCTGGGAGAAGTGCGAGAAAAGGTCACGTTAGCCTTTTGCTAACAAGGTGAACAAACCTTTTCACTCTAGTCTTTCTTGCTTCAGTCTGAGAAACCACTGTTAAGGCGAAATGCTTCTTATTATACCCTCTCCAGTTAAAGTTGCATTTTCAGAAAGACACACACAGACAATAAAGTTATCCTACCACTTTCCATTGTTTCATTTTTCTACCCCATTGTCCGCAGAGGACATGAAGCTATCCCAGTTGGACTTGCTTGCCTACTTTGAATATGGCCAGGCAGTAAAGGAGGCAAGGCAGGTGAATGAATGGAAGGTTCTGAAACAGAAATCATGCAGTGATAGACGACAGTCTCACTCTTGCTGTCAATGTCTCCTTTCAAATGGTAGAATTTAGTTTTCTTTTCTCCCTCTTAAAAAGTAAGTTTGTGTGTTGTTTTTGCTTGTTTGCATTTCATACTATCCTGGTTCTAGTAGAGTTCACTTTTTTCCTCTGTAAGCAGTGAATTTTCTCCCTTTAATAGTATCCTGGTTCTATACTTGTAACCCCAAAACCAGCTCTTTTTTTGCACTTAATCAACTGCACATAGCTGAACTGGAATGGGAGTGCCCCAACCATCTCAAGAGTGCCCCATCCAAAAATACCCAGAAGCAGCAATATCACTGGGGGAAACATGGGGACTGCAAGGGTGACAGTCACCATCCTGCCGTGACTTTGATCCATGGGGAAATATCAGAGGAACACACTGTTTAAATGACAACAGCAGAGAAGGCAATTTGGAAAGGAAGAGGTGAACATGAGCAAAGGCATTTGGAAATAATTCCCCTTCATTCTGGATGGAGGTGAAGAGGTTAAGCCCAAATCTTTTGTCTTTTAGGTGGGGTGTGGAGGAAGGGAGAATTGAATGTGGCCTCCGAGAAGAGGAAAATGTGTCATCAAGGGGTGAAAATCTGGACAGAATGTCCTACCTTAATTCCAATCACAGATGTTTGCTCTCAAGGCTGTTCTCTTAGAATTCTAAGGTCTGAGCCAGTATTTCTTCTCCGTTTTCAAAACAAGTTGCCGATCCAGATGTCAGCACTCAGCTTTGAGCAGAGAACATCAGATAGAATATCATGTTGGTTCAGCAAGGGTGGGGCAGGTAATTGATATCCTGTTAAAATGTGCAAATCCATTAGCTGGTGTTCCAAAAAGGCAAGGTTAGGGTTAACTTTCTTTCCCGGGATGCATCAGCAATCCCCTGTGTGTGTTTCAAATTGTTTTGGTTGTAACTTAGCAAAGCCTCAGAAGATATTGGCAGTTTGTACTTGCAGATGTTTCAAGCTTAGTGGCATGTTGCATTAATAGTCAGATTCTGTGCTGAATCAAGGACGACAATGGAGCTTTTCAATCTGTTGCATCTTCAGGCAGCGCTGTAGAAGGATGTTGGCAGAAATCCTGGAGAACACTGTCAATCAGTGTTAACAGTACTGAACAAGAGCCATAGAGTGGTAGAGTTGTAATCCAATCCCCTGTGATGCAGGATAACTAGATGGAGTAATAGGTTTAACTTAGTATAAGGCAGCTTTCCTGTGTTCCCACATTCACAGACTTGCACAGATACATACCTTAAGAATTGAGCTGTGGACATGATGGAGGCCAAAACAGACTGAAAGAGAGATCAGGACAAAGAAATCAAACCAAGGGTTTTTCTGCAAATGCTGCTTTTGAAGAGGAGTGTAACGAACGAAAGAGAGAGAGAAGAGGAGGCAGCACAGAGAAGGAGAAAACAGCAGGGAGGAAAGATTTCATGCATCAGTGCCAGCCCATTAAAAAAATGCTGCTTTAAAAGGATTCCAAATTACACTGCAAATGCTTTCTTGCTGCCTTGTTAAAACACCAGTTCCTGATTATGCACTCACATTGCTGTAATTCTATCCCTGCAAGCAGCTGCTTTATGCTCTTGCCCAATTTTATATACACTACATCTGGGACGAAAGAAGCCTGAGGGATTTCAAGCCTTAAACATCCTACTTCCTACCAATCATTTGATCACAGACGAGAACAGGCAGGTTTGAGATATTCAGAACTTCATACAAGACTCCCCTCTCGCAAGTGTGTTACGTGTCAAATATAATGTGATCATACACTTGAGTTGGCAGAAACCCCCCCCCATAGGAACATGGACCTGGTTCCTTAGAGCATGCAGAGGTTCCAGGTTCAGTCTTAGAATTTTCAGGTAGGGCTGGGAGAATACCAAGTCCTGATGGGGGTGTCTTCAATTGTGTCTGTCTCCATGTGCACCCATTGTTTCATCTCATCCTATAGGATTATGCAGCGCACTTGGTTGGTGATGTAAAGGTAAAGGGACCCTGACCATCAGGTCCAGTCGTGTCCGACTCTGGGGTTGCGGCGCTCATCTCGCTCTATAGGCCGAGGGAGCCGGCGTTTGTCTGCAGACAGCTTCCGGGTCATGTGGCCAGCATGACAAAGCCGCTTCTGGCGAACCAGAGCAGCACACGGAAACGCCGTTTACCTTCCCGCCGGAGCGGTACCTATTTATCTACTTGCACTTTGATGTGCTTTCAAACTGCTAGGTGGGCAGGAGCTGGGACCGAGCAATGGGAGCTCACCCCGTGGCAGGGGATTCGAACCACCGACCTTCTGATCAGCAAGCCCTAGGCTCTGTGGTTTAAGCCACAGCGCCACCTGGGTCCCTCTGGTTGGCGATGTAGTAGAGTTCTTTATTGGGAATCCCCCACCCTCCACCTCACACATGCCAACAAAACTCACTGCAGTCAACTGAAGGCAAGCAACCATGCTCTGGGCTCCCCACAACTTAACTCACTGCCAAAAAAACCCTAATAAATGAATGGAAAAAGAACCTGCCCGCATGACGGTGACACAAAAACCTTGCACATACATTATGTCAAAGAATAAAAGTATTCTACCCCCCCTTCTCTCCCCCCATGCCTCTCTTCTCTCCCATCCTCATACGGTCTATAACATTAGTGTCTCCCATTGAATATAACTGATCTGTAGAAAGGAAATGAACTGAAAACAGAGATGTTGCATGTACTTTTGTTACCCAAACAAATCTTAATAAAAACTATTTTTTAAAGTCTGGGCAAGCCCCTAACAGTCAGTATAGGCAATACTGAGCAAGATGGACCAGTTATCTGACTAAGTATTATTGCTGTCTACTTTCACCACCCTCAGAAGTTCGGGCTGAGTGCAAGGAGAGATAGCTTCTGTGTTGTACACACTAAGTTGTGATATTGCCTCCCTACACAGATGCATCTGGTACCTTCATTATGCAGATTTTACCATATACAGATCCTGCACCTCTTTATCCTGGCCTTTGACACCTGGTGTCAGGTGCTTTTAACATGCTTTATTAATAGTGCTCTTCCACAAATGCTTTCAGTGGAAAGTCTATTTGATCCAGATTAATGCAATTATGCAGTACTGAAATTAATCTAAACATTTGAAAACATTAATCAAGAAACAAACTGGTCTACAGGATGGCACTCAAGTTGGATCTCTGTTGAGTTTTACAATTAATATTGCTTTTACTTTGTTCCTCGATTCCAGAAGTTTACCTTTCTCTAAACTCTCATTCTTATCCCGACTAATTGTTGCATTAAAACAATAATATCATAATAAGGCAATATCTTTCATGCATGAATAATATAATTCACATTACATCATGAATCACAGTGCAGGATTTCCAGATAGCCATTCTTACTGCTCTCTGGATAACCATAGTATAGCAAGCATTGCAATCTAAAAACATCACTCAGCAGTTGAAAAAATAAAATAAGTGGACATCTCTGAAGCTCTTCAGACATATACACTCTATGGTAAATACATTTGTTTGAATAAAAAGCTGAAAGGAGTATGCACTATAATCAGAAGAGAAATGCAAAAGTTTCTGATTACTTTGAAGACATCATACCAGGTTTTGCTCCTAGAACTCTAGCTCCTCTGTATCTTGCTTCTCCTTCAAAAGAATCTGGAGTATGACTTATGTGTTCTGCTTAGATCAACCCCCTTTCTTTCTTCCAAACAGGAAACACATCAGTGGATGAAATATGATATTTAGACAGCTGCATAAGAACTAAAAATGTGTAAGAGTCGGATGAATAAATGATCTGTTAAGGAAAACAAAATTAACGGGAAAGCTAAGTTAAAGAAGAAGCAGAGTACAAGCAGAATGGCTGTCTCCTCTGTTGGATAGCCCTTAGTGAGAGGCCACACACAGTGCTATTTTTCTAGACAAAGAGGTGCTAGAACTTGCCATGAATGCATCCCTTGTTCTCTTATAATGGAAATGGCGCCCAACTGAGTTCCAATGGGTTCTGGCGGGAAGAAAAGCCCTGACCACACGTGAAATAAAATTAAACCCACTTTTCAGAAGAGACACGGAGGAGGCACTAGAGAAGTCTTTGTTGTTCTCCTGACCTGTAGGATCACTGCTATAGTAACTTTATCAGGATAAGTCTCTTTATTGATTATAGTTATGCTTTGATTTTATATTTCCATGCTTAAGCTGCTTAGCAGAATCATGGATACACAACCCAAAACCCAGGATATCAGATATTGTACAGGTACAGTTTCAGATGGTGCCACCAATAGCTCTTCTCTCTGTGTTCGATGGGGATAATAAAAGCACGGCATGTAAAGAACTTGCAATGTTTTTTCTTGGTAACTGAATGTTTTATCTGTTGTACAAAAAATGGAAAACTTTACAGGATTTCTGTGGTGCTCTTGCATAAGAAATGTATGGAAGACTAATCCTTCTGAGAAGATTACATACTACTTCAAGGCCCTGAAAATATTGGCTAAAGGTATTCCATTTCAAGATATATGGCAGCATTTTATTACAGGTGTAAACATTTTACATCAATAGCTCCCAACAGTAACATTAAAACTTTGGAATTCCTAAATCTACTGGATTTATTTCATGAAGCAATATGCTACTATACATCTCCTCTGTTATTACGATTATTACTTTTGTTAAATAAAAATGTATTATTATTATTTTTAAAAAACCCACTCACATATATACATACATACAAGATTACAACCTAAGAATCACCATAACAAAATCCGTTCTGGCAAACTGGAAAGTGGGAAAGATATCCCTCCCTTACTGACATTTTCTGAGTTGGTCGTATAGCAGCATCAGTGGAAAATGGAGGAAGAATTGGCAGCGTCCCTCCAAACTCCATTATTCCTTGTACTTTGCTTCCTGTGTTTAGTCAGTCATGGTGCTTCTCCTTGCACAAATATCCTGCCATTCTTCTCCATCTCCTCAGTTAAAAAATGGTTCGAATTCTCATTGATCATCTTCTGCATGGTTTACTGTGACACTTTCCTCTCTGGGCTTCCTCCACTTTATCCAAAACTTGGCTCCCCCAACCATTCACATCTCCGGCCATTCACACCCTCTGTTGTCTCTCCCTGATTCCCTTCCACGGCTTCCCAGTCCTTTCCACCATTGGTAAAACTCTGTATCCCTGTTGCTGGATCTGAGCCGGTCTATAACACAGTCACATGTGAACCTCTATGCTAGTAAAAGCCATATTATATTTGGAACTGCATCCAAAAGGTCAGTAAGAGCAAAACTAGAAGCAACTTTGGAGACAGAACACGAAATGCGATTGAAGAGATTTGTCAAAGGGTTTCTGTGTGTCCCTAGGTTGTCAGTGGACTTTTCCAGATGTGCAGTTCACATCTATGTAGCTTTCCCTTGAAGGGAATCAAAATGATTTTGACACGACTCAGAATGCTCCTTGGGAAGGTTCTTTTTTTTTAAACATAGTTATTTTTCTCATGGCATGGGTTTTGTATCAAATGCCTTTTGTAACTGCCTTCACCACAGAAAACACTCAAATCTAATCTGTACATGTCAAAGCCATGCTGATAGATCAAAACTTACTGGCATTTAACAGCCAAGAGCATGTGCCCAGTATAGCATGTTCTTGATTCTGCTTGGTTTTATTGTGAATTATTATAATTGTATTCTTTATGTTGTGTGTAGGGGGAGGGATGTAGTTCAGTGCTAGAACATCTGTCTTGCTTGCAGAGCATCCCAGGTTCAATCCCTGGCATCTCCAGATAAGGCTGTGAAAGACTCCTACCAGTCAGCATAGGTGCCAACTCCAAGGGGCCATGGGGGCTTTGGACCCCACCATTTAGATGGTGTCTGTGCACTGTGCCATGTGATAGATAATTTGGGGCAGGGCTTCCCTGGGCCCCCACAATATTTCATTCAAGTTGGCACCCCTTGTTAGTCAGTGTATACAATACAGAGCTATATGGTCCAATGGTAACTTCTTTGGTATATGAATAGGTGAACTATAAATGTCCTTAATAAATAAGTTTTCATATGTGGAACTTCTCATGTTTGGACTTAGGTAGCCAAACCTCATCCCCCTTGAACAAGAAGGAAATATCAGCAGATTTGGGATACATATCTAACTAAGTAGAAACTATAGTGTCTTATCGTAACTAGAGTGATACAGCTAAAACCTATATTCTTTGGAGTCATCATAAGCGAATTTCAACAGAGGTCTCCACTTACTTTGTAGAGTTTTCTTCCTCTTTGAAAACATTCTGGAGCCTGGCTCCCATGCTCTCCCTAGGTGTACCTCTCTTCTGTCTCCCAATCAGGAAATATATCAAAGGGTTCACACTGCTGTTCAGAGCAGTGTTTAAGTAGCAATAAAGTAAGGAATAGGGCATTGGTGAATGAAAAATATAAATGGCCATGTAATAGGCATTCATTGGAAAAGACAAAAAGATGAAGAAGAACAGAGTAAGCAGGATAACCATTAGTAGTTTCCCCCGCTTTTGTTGTTGTGATTTAAAGCAGACCTTGATAAACAGGATCAGGGTGGAGATAGTCATGAGTGGTAGGCAAATGAAGCCATTAAAAGTATACTGATAGTATTTTATGAGATCCTGGTTTTCCTTAAAGGTCAGGTGGGCAATGAAGTGAATTCCGGGGAGAAGGAAAGAAAACACCCATATTAAGGCACACACAATGGTGGGCAAATGTGGTGGACGGTGGTATCGGTACCAAAGTGGGAACAGGACAGACACACATCTGTCAAGGCTGATAGCTGTCAGCAGAAACTGACCGGCATTGTACATGGATTGGAAAACGTCATCAAGGAACGCTTTCAGAAGGCTCTCCTTCAGACCTCCTACAGCCCAAGCTACTTCTATAATCAGTTCAACTGTGAGTAAGCCAAAGTCAGCAATGGCAAGGTTCAGGATGTAAATGGTAAAAAGACTCCTCTTAATACAGAAGCCAAGCAACCAGATGACATTTCCAGTCCCCCAGCACCCCAAAATGCAAATTAGAATTATTAATACAAACACAACATATGTTTCTAATCCACAATGCACAAACGATTTTGGGTCATCATTACTGTTGCTGTTGTTGGAGAAAGCAGTTTCATTGTACGAAAGGGACAAAGATGTTGGGTTGAAACTGGTCGTCATCTTCAATCTTTGTTTCAGTGCTTCTTTTGGTGTATATATTCCTGCTGGAAGTAAAGAACCAAGGCTGGAATTAGTCTTTGCTAATGCAGCTGAGCAAATGAAAATCGAATTAAAGCTTTCTGTTTACTCTAGTCTTTCTTGCCTCATCCATTATAGCAATTTCATAAAATATTGTTGAAGTGAAATAATTCTTCTTGGCTCATCTCCAGTTACTGTTGCATTTTCAGGAACACACATAAATAATAATGGTAATTATTAGCCTGGATAGTTCAGTTGGTTAGAGCTTTATACTGGCAACGTCAAGGTTGCAGGTTCAGATTCCTGCATTGCAGGGGATTGGACTAGATGATCCTCAGGGTTCCTTCCAGCTCTACAGTTCTATGATTCTATGACCTTATTCTACGTGCTCTGAATTGATTAATTTTTCTATCTTTCCATACATTCCTGTAGATTTTTTCTTTAAAAATCCAGGTTGAAGCTGAACTGCAGATAGTTGCTGAGATAACCCATCATCCTTCTCCATTCCTGCAGAGCATGGAATTATAGAATCATAGAGTTGCAAACAGAGTTGCACCCTCAATACAGGTCTCCAATGAGGGTGACCAAGGCTGATTCAGTCTGCAAACTGCACCTGAACCCAGATTGAAGTGCCCTGAAAATTCTTACAGCATGTTGCTATGTGTGCTAATGCCAAAGAATATGATTTATCAGTAAGCAAACATGCTTAGCTACAAGTGTGCTCAGAAATGTATTTTCCTAAAGATATGTAATGAAGGCACCAGGTGAGTCTCTCTGGGCAGAACATTCCATACGCGTAACATTATTAATTGTGCAACATGCCCAGCTTGGGGGTGAGGGGAATCCTCTCTGAACAAATGTTGCTTAAATTTGCATAAAGGTATTTCGGTGCATTGCTCTGGTTTGCCAGAAGTGGCTTTGTCATGCTGGCCACATGACCTGGAAGCTATACCCCGGCTCCCTCGGCCAGTAACACGAGATGCGCGCCACAACCCCAGAGTCGGACACAACTGGACCTAATGGTCAGCGGTCCCTTTACCTTACCCCTGACAATTAAGTCCAGTTGTGGACAGGTTGTGGCGCTCATCTCGCTTTACAGGCTGAGGGAGCTGGCGTTTGTCTGCAGACAGGTTTTCCAGGACATGTGGCCAGCATGACTAAGCCGCTTCTGGCGAACCAGAGCAGCACACAGAAATGCCATTTAGCTTCCCACTGGAGCGGTACCTATTTATCTACTTGCACTTTGTCATGCTTTCGAACTGCTAGGTTGGCAGGAGCTGGGACCGAGCAATGGGAGCTCACCCCGTCTCAGGGATTCGAACCACTGACCTTCCAATCGGCAAGCCCAAGAGGCCCAGTGGTTTACACCACAGCGCCACCCACATCGCACTTTGCATAAAGTGCCTTAAAATGCTGAATAATGTTCATTTGAATTTTTTTATTTCAAGAAATAGCAAGTTACTTCAGAAGTGTGGAGAACTGAATTTAAGAATGCGAAAAAAAAGAGGAATGGGGAAAACTGAAATTGACAGATTCTGCCATCCCCAGAGGAAACAAATGAGAAGATGTGATGGAAGATTACACACTTTATCTCTTTCTGGACAGCATGGGGGAGACAACTGGGGAGAGTTGGTGGAGGGGAAGAATGTGCCATCAAGAATATGCACACACACGGATTGCAGAATTTTTGTCTTCTTCCCCATTAAATAATGGTTGCTTGCAGAGAACATGAAGTCCTGGTGGGACTTGGTCACCTACTTCATACGCAACCACGTGGGATGGTCTTTTGAAGCCACAAGAGGAGTCAAGGCAGGCTAATGAATGGGTGGTTCTGCAACAGATACCATGCAACAATAGTTATCTATCTATCTATCTATCTATCTAATCTATCTATCTATCTACAACATTTACACAGTGTGATCATGTTCCAGGGGTGGTGTGCATCTACAAAATAAAAAAATAAAAAAATGCATATGTTCGAACCACTTCTTTGGAACTGCCCCCATTCTTATCTTTCTAGGACCATGCACTGAGTGGGCCTTGCGTGAGAGCATCCTGGATAATGTTATGCAAGGCAGAGAGTTTGAAAGCTCTTTCTGCACCAGGAAAACCCTGTACAAAAAAAAGGAGTTTTTAAGCTCTCCGCCTTCTGTGCATTTCATCTGTGTGATTTCTTGCTTCAACGGGCTTTTGGGATCTGACGGCTTTTAACAGAAGTGCTGGTGCTGTGTTGCTTTCATTGTAATTATTTGTAAGGTTTTAATAGATTATGTGTATACAGTTTTAACTCTATCAATGTTTAATTGTTTTTTTAATGATCGTTTTTTCCTGTGTTTTTAGTGGTTTGTATTTTTTCCTGTAAGCCACCTTGAGTCGTGCCAGCGAAAAAGGTGTAGTATAAATAAATATATAATAATTAATAATTAATAATTACTAAATAATAATAATAATAATAATAATAATAATAATAATAATAATAATAATAATTTACACTGGCTGGTCTTCAGCCACATAAAGTTAATTAACATATGTTAAATGTGTGTAAGTTGCAATCAAATGTATAATTGTAAAAAAGAAATACTCAAAGTGGTTTACAAAACAATAGCATAGATACAGCATGTCAATTTCTCCTTCACAATAGAATTTAGTTTTACCTTTTCTCCTCCCACCCTGCTTTTAGTGTTATCTTGTACTATCAGTGGCGTAGTGAGGGTGGGATGTAGGGGGTGGGGCGCCCCGGGTTCCAGCCTGGGGAGGGTGACACTCTGCGCCACCACCACCCCGAGATTGCGACTCCCAAGCTGCCACCCGGCAGCCCTTCCGCACAAGCAGCTGCCGCACAGAAGGGGTGCTAGGCGGCAGCTTGGGAGTCCAGGCGTACTGCGCATGTCTGCAGCAGCCTGCACAGACTGTGCATGTGCAGACATATGCAGTCCACCCAAGCTGCTGCGGACTTGCGCGGTCTGCCCGGACTCCCAAGCTGCCACCCGCCAACCCTTTTTCGTCCCTTCCGTGTGGCGGCTGCTGGTGCGGAAGGGCTGCCGGGCAGTGGCTTGCGAATCACACTCACCGGGGGGGGGGGGTGAGTGGTGGCTTGGGAACCCAGGCGGACTGACTCCCAAGCCGCTGCCCGGCCACACACACCCCGCAAGTGTGACTCCGAAGTCGCCGTGTGAGTAGCCGCCGCACGGAAGGGGTGCCGGGTGACGGCTTGGGAGTCTGGGCGGACTGTGCATGTCTACAGCAGTCTGTCCGGGCTGCGCTCCATAGCACATGCATCATGATGTCCTGATGCATACGCTACAGAGCGAGGCCCCACCCCCGGGGGGGTGCCGCTTGGCTTGCCGCCCCTGGCAGCCAATCGGCTCGCTACGCCTCTGTGTACCATGGTGGTTATTTGAAAGCAAGCCTTTCCCTTGCAATTAGTCATCTTTGCAAAGCTGCTCAGAGAGGGTACATGCAAACTTTAAGGGATGTGCCATCCAAAATGCCCAAGTAGTGTGGATCTCATTGAGGGGAAAGATAGAGATAACATACATATGTGTCAGTGACCATCCTGCTATTATTTGGGTCCATGGTCACACTTAGAGAAATTTCAGAAGAACCCACCACTTAAATGTCAAAAACAGAGAAGCAGATCTGGAAAGGAATACAGTAGATGAATATGAGCGAAGTCATTTAGAAATGGGTTGCTTTCATTTTGGTTAGGATGATGACAAAGAAGTTAAGCCAGACTCTTTAGGGAACAGGTTTTCTTTGAGGAGGATGTGAAGGAAGGGAGAATAGGAAGTGGCCTCAAAGAAGGGGAAAATGAGGGTCTCTGCACAAAATATCCTACCTTATTCAGTCCCACCTGGTTTCCCCCCACAAGGCTTGGGATCTTCACTTAGAATTCTTGGGTCTGAACCAATATCTCTTTTCTGTTTTCAAAAGAGATGTTGCCCGTTCAGAAGGCAGCACTCAACCTTGGTCAGAGAACATCAGATAGATTTGTGCTTGTTCAGGAAAGGTGGGGCGGATGACTGATATCCTGTTAAAATGTGCAAATCCATTAGCAGGTGCCTCAAATGGCATGTGCAGGTTTTCTTTCTCCTTCTGGGTTCTTTAGCAATCTTCTGCATGTGTGATCTGATTTCCTATTTTGCATGGGTTGAGTTATGGAATGTATTGCTGGGTTGATATTGTGTATAATTTGATGCGTTGCATTGTATGTGTCATTTGTTATGTGTTATGTACCATTGTGCATTATGCATTACAGTGCAATCATCACATTCTGTTACAGGTGAAGTATGTTTGTGCAAAATCCATACATAACCAAAAGCCTCTGGCTGGCAAGCTGGGGCAAGGCCCTGCACTAAGGCTCTCCCTGTGTCTCCACTGCTTTACAGTGGTACCTCCGGTTATGAACTTAATTCATTCAGGAGGTCTGTTCTTAACATGAAATCGTTCTTAACCTGAGACACGCTTTCGCTAAAGGGGCCTCCCACTGCCGCCGTACCACCTGAGCGCAACTTTTCCTAGCATCCTGGGGCAAAGAGTTTGCTACCAGGAGTATCTACTTCTGGGATAGCAGAGCTCGTTACCCGAAGCGTTCGTAAGGAGGAGGTACGTAACCCGAAGTTCCACTGTATTGGGAGGGAAATATCAAATTGCTTTTTCTCCTCTCCAGTGTGTCAAAACATGAAGGAAAGAGCAGGGAATGGAACTAGCCTCCCTCTGCTACACAATGTGTGTGGAAGTAGTGGAGGCAGGCAGAGGAGGAAAAATAAATCTGACTCCCTCAACTGTTGTTGTTGTTGTTTAGTCATTCAGTCGTGTCTGACTCTTCATGACCCCATAGACCAGAGCACCCCAGGCACCCCTATCCTCCACTGCCTCCCGCAGTTTGGCCAAACTCATGCCAGTCGCTTCGAGAACACTGTCCAACCATCTCATCCTCTGTCGTCCCCTTCTCCTTGTGCCCTCCATCTTTCCCAACATCAGGGTCTTTTCCAGGGAGTCTTCTCTTCTCATGAGGTGGCCAAAGTACTGGAGCCTCAACTTCAGGATCTGTCCTTCCAGTGAGCACTCAGGGCTGATTTCTTTAAGGATGGATAAGTTTGATCTTTTTGCAGTCCATGGGACTCTCAAGAGTCTCCTCCAGCACCATAATTCAAAAGCATCAATTCTTCGGCGATCAGTCTTCTTTATGGTCCAGCTCTCACTTCCATACATTACTACTGGGAAAACCATAGCTTTAACTATACGGACCTTTGTCGGCAAGGTGATGTCTCTGCTTTTTAAGATGCTGTCTAGGTTTGTCATTGCTTTTCTCCCAAGAAGCAGGCGTCTTTTAATTTCGTGACTGCTGTCACCATCTGCAGTGATCATGGAACCCAAGAAAGTGAAATCTCTCACTGCCTCCATTTCTTCCCCTTCTATTTGCCAGGAGGTGATGGGACCAGTGGCCATGATCTTAGTTTTTTTGATGTTGAGCTTCAGACCATATTTTGCGCTCTCCTCTTTCTCTCCTCAACTATGAAGGGATAACAGAGCACACACACACACACACACACACACACACACACACACATGCAGAAGCTGAAACTTCATTCCAGTCTTTTTTTCCTGCCTGCATCTCTCTCTCTCTGCCTCTCCCCTCCCTTCCACAGCCAATGGAGCCTGGGTTTCTTCTGCCTCAGTCTGCCTCTGGCACTTTCATGATCATCTTGCAGTATAAGGAGCCAGGAATATTTTTCTTCTGTCTCTCTCCCTTTTCCATTCATATTATAAGCCTACCTACCTACCTGCCTACTTAATATACAGACCAATTATGTAATCATTTATCTAATTCGTCCTCTACCCTGTGAACTGTTCCTATTTACTGTAAATGATTATAACTCCACATATTTCAATGATTTTCCTCCATAGGGAAGCAGGGTTAGATAACAATTTAAAAATAAATAAAGTCTAATTCCACATCTTTAATTGCATTCTTTATCTCTGTTAAATGATAATTATATATCATTTAATCATCAAATATATATAATTGCTTTTCATGTTTCTGACCTTAACACATTCTATCTAATAGCTACAGCTAAATAAACATATCAGACATCTTCAGGGTTTGGGGGATGAGAGCTCCTTAGAATACATTCATTGTCCCAATGTTACTTCCTACTGCAGAGGAGGTTTGGATTTCCTGAAAAACGGCCTGTGTAGCCTCACATGAACATTGCTGGCCCCACCCCAAAATGTTCCACACATTACTGAGATTGTCTGTCCTGCCTTGAAGAAGTCTACATCTACTTCTGCAAAGCTGTTCAGATACAAATGTAAATCCTTCCCCGGTATTTACATTGTCCAATGTTTAGATGATACTGACACCAAAACTAGGATTTGCATGAACAAATCCTTGAATGAAAAATGCTGTTTTCTTTTGGTTAGAACGCATTGGATAAAGTCATGGGTTCATTTAAATTGTCACTGATAGCTGAAGGGAAGTAAACACAAGCTGTGTTTGGATGATAATTTGAGTCTTTGTAAATTGTTTGTGATGCTATAAACAGGCATTGAGGCCAAAGACTTCTCACCACCCTTCACTCTTGCTCTGGTGAACCAAGACTGGGCCACAGTTTCTTGGCGTGAAGAAACAGGGGACTCTAGCACTATACAAGCCAGTATTTGCACCAAAGCTGACATGTCATGTAAGGAGGGAAAGGAGAGGGCAAAAACGGCGGGTTCATCCCAGACTTCATGAACACTGGCATATGAAGCCTCAAAAGTATGCTCTGTCTATGTCTGCAAACCTGTTTGGATACAAATGTAAATGCTTCCCCAGCATTTACATTGCCCAATGTTTAGATGACATTAAAACTAGGATTTGAATGAACAGCTCCCTGAATGCAAAATTTTGTTTTCCTTTTGGTTACAATGTATTTGATAAATGCATAGGTTCATTTAAATTGCCATTGATAGCTGATAGATTTGTATAATGTCATTGTGATATCAGCAGTTTTATTTCCAATTCCTTTCCTAATGATCCCTAGCATGGAATTTGCTTTCCAAAGCACATTCTCTTGTATACTTCTGTTTAGAGCTATGCAAAGCCAAACCCACTATGAGTTTCAATTACAGGTGGGTAGCCGTGTTGGTCTGCCATAGTCAAAACAAAATCGAAAATTCTTTCCAGTAGCACCTTAGAGACCAACTGAGTTTGTTCTTGGTATGAGCTTTCGTGTGCATGCACACTTCTTCAGATACACTGAAACAGAAGTCACCAGATCCTTAAATATAGTGAGGGAGTGGGGAGGGGTATTGCTCAGAAGGGTGGTGGGAATGGGTGATCAGCTGATAGGTGTGGAAAACCTGTTGACGACTCTTAACGGCTGTAATTAGTCTTGCAGGGAAAGGCAAGTGGTGAGATGGCTAAAGATAGCTTTGTTATGTATAATGAGATAAGAATCCAATGTCTTTGTTCAGACCAGGTTTCTCCGTGGTTTTAAGTTTGGTGATTAGTTGCAATTCAGCCACTTCTCTTTCCAGTCTATTTTTGAAATTTCTTTGTATTAAGACAGCTACTTTGAGATCTTTTATAGAATGTCCTGGGAGATTGAAGTGTTCTCCTACTGGTTTCTCTGTCTTGTGATTCCTGATATCAGATTTATGTCCATTTATCCTTTGGCGTAGGGTTTGGCCTGTTTGTCCAATATAGAGAGCTGAAGGGCACTGTTGGCATTTGATTGCATACACAATGTTGGAAGATGAGCAATTAAATAGTCATCAACATACCATCTCAGGACTATTTAATTGCTCATCTTCCAACATTGTGTATGCAATCAAATGCCAACAGTGCCCTTCAGCTCTCTATATTGGACAAACAGGCCAAACCCTACGCCAAAGGATAAATGGACATAAATCTGATATCAGGAATCACAAGACAGAGAAACCAGTAGGAGAACACTTCAATCTCCCAGGACATTCTATAAAAGATCTCAAAGTAGCTGTCTTAATACAAAGAAATTTCAAAAATAGACTGGAAAGAGAAGTGGCTGAATTGCAACTAATCACCAAACTTAAAACCACGGAGAAACCTGGTCTGAACAAAGACATTGGATTCTTATCTCATTATACATAACAAAGCTATCTTTAGCCATCTCACCACTTGCCTTTCCCTGCAAGACTAATTACAGCCGTTAAGAGTCGTCAACAGGTTTTCCACACCTATCAGCTGATCACCCATTCCCACCACCCTTCTGAGCAATACCCCTCCCCACTCCCTCACTATATTTAAGGATCTGGTGACTTCTGTTTCAGTGTATCTGAAGAAGTGTGCATGCACACGAAAGCTCATACCAGGAACAAACTCAGTTGGTCTATGAGTTTCAACACACCTTTGAAGAGAAACAAAGCTGGGAGAAGATCATGTTATAGATTGGAGGAACCCCCCTAAACCCTGGAAGTTAACAAATGGTAGGTTTATGATTATGACTCCCTCAACTATGAAAGGGATAACAGAGGCAGACACACACACACACACACACACACACACACACACACACACACACAGAAGCTGAAGCTCCATTCCACCTTCATTCCAGTCTTATGTGAATCAATATGGTGTCACTGGAGCCCCCTAAAGAAAAGTGGAAATGTTATGAGTAGAGCTCAATGGCTAAAATTCTGAACCAAATACACCTCAATGCAACATGTTGTTTCAAGGACCATGTATGCAACTTTTGGGATATATGTCAGTGTATAAATGTTACTGTCTGAAATCCCTGACTGGATCCTGCTCTGCTTTCCATGGGCATCATTTCAACTGGAGAAATCAAATAAAAAAAAATCATTTAATCAATGTTGCTACACAGATCCTTCACATATGCCTGGTAGTTCAAGTAATCTTTACCTAGCACCTTTCCCAGATTGATGAGGGACTTTAGAAGTCATTCTATGCACACCCTGAGATCCATAACCCACAATAAACACAGGCTACAGGCAACTCAACACAAAGTTAGGCAGGTTTAATTAGTCAGAACTAGAAAGCTTCATTAGAAGAACTGGAATTATAAAGCTAGAAGTGACGATCATTTGGAGCCATCATAGCTGAGTTTCAACAGAGATCTCAAGATTCTCTGTAGAGTTTTCTTCCTCTTTGAAAAGATTCTGGAGTATGGCTTTCATGCTCTTCTTTGGTCTGCCTCTCTTCAGTCTTCCAATAAGGAAATAGGTCAAAGGGTTAACACTGCTGCTCATGCAGAAACATAAGTAGACATAAAGTAAATGATGTGTAAATGGGGAATGAAAAACATACACGGCAATGTAAATGCCATTCAACGGAAAAGAAAAAAAGAGGAAGAAGAACAAAGTCAACAAGATGGCTATCAGAAGCTTCATCCGCCCCTGCTGTTGTGATTTAAAGCAGAACTTGATTAAGAGAATCAGAGTGGAGATAGTTATGAGTGGGAGGCAAAGGAAGCCATTTAAAATATACTGGTAACTGTTTATGCTCTGATAAGTCATGTCAACAGTCAGCTGAACAGTGAAGTTAGCAGCAGGGAGAAGGAAAGAGAGTACCCATATAATGGCACACATGGTGGTGGACAAATTCACTGGTCGGTGGCATCGATGCCAAAGTGGGAACAGGATGGACACACACCTGTCAATGCTAATTGCTATCAGTAAAAATTGCCCAGCATTGTACATGACTAAGAAGATATCATCAAATAATGCATACAGAAGGCCTGTACTATTACCATATGCAATCCAATTAATGTCCAGAATAAAGTTAGCTGTGAGTGACCCAAAGTCAGCAATGGAGAGGTTCAGGATAAAAGTGGTGAATGGGTTCCTCTTAATGCAGAAGCCAAGAAGCCAGATGACAGTCCCATTCCCCCAAATCCCCAAAATGCTGATTAACATGCAGCTGATCGTCAATATAACTAGTTCTAGCTCATCACTTGATGCTGAATCATCATTACTGTGGCTATTGTAGTAGAAAACAGTTTCATTGTCTGCTCCATAATAGTCTTCTCCAACACTCAGAGGAGACAGGGCTGTTAGGCTTAAATTGGCCATTGGCCAAACTTTCCTCTTTTGCTTCTTCTGGCGTAGACACTTCTGCTGGGAGGGAAGAAAAGTTGGAATTCGTATTTACTAAAAATAATGATGATCTTTGTCATCTTTGTATCAATTTGGGAGCCTATTCTTATTCTTGCATCTTCACCAACATGTATGCAATCAATAAAGGCTCTATTCGCTATGTTTTGAAGTGCTTATTTTTCACACACACACACACACACACACACACACACACACACACACCCTTTTTATACACCCCTGTAGAGTAAATATATCTGTATGCAAAAGTGCTACATTTTTATTCCAACTAAATTTGCATTGAAACAGGGCTCCCTCTCTCATCTCTGTCCCTGCAGACCACAGAAGATCATGGGGACACTGTTTGCCAAGCTGTCACAGCTGATGTCATGTATAACTTCCAAAATGGCCCCAAATAGTGACATGGGCTAAATGGGGATGACAGATGAGCCTGTTTGTCCCATGGGCCAGAGGTCCCCCACCCCTCCTTTATACAGGCATCTTGGGGGTCATTCAGTGGAGCCATCCACTTTTGCAGAGGAACAATGGGGAGCTCACCTTGTGTCACAGCTGGGTGTCAGGCAGTTCAGAAGCTGCAGAACAGAGCTTTGCAGGCTTGATCCAGTACAACCTCAAGCTCACTGTCCTAAGGAAAAAGGCAAACACAGAAATGGGAGACTTCATACAGAGTCTTTCTCAGTCCTGCCATCTTTTTAACTCCAGGGGTTGAGCCTAGTGCTAATGTATCAGACCAATGCTTCCTAGAGAAGGGGCTGTGGCTCAGTGGTAGAGCATCTGGCCTGCAAGCAGAAGGTCCCTGGTTCAATCCCTGGTGTCTAAGGTAGGACTGGGGAAACACCCCTGTCTGAAAGCCTGGAGAACAGCTGCCAGTCAGTGTAGACAATACTGGGCTAGATGAACCAATGTCAACTAGTTATAGGAGCCAACTCCTAGGGCCTGAGGGATCTTCTACCCCCAATAAAATTTTGAGGGGGTCATCCCCCAAGTTGATGGGCATTGCCATTCAAATGGTGTGTGTGCACCATATCATGTGATCGATTATGCAGGGCAGGTCTTACTGGCCCCCAACCCAATATTTTATTCAAGTTGGCACCCCGGTAAGCAACTCACCCCAAGAGCCTGAACCTGTGCCTGTTTGCAAGACTAAAACGACTGCATACTTCTGCCACTGAGCAATGACTTCCCTCCTGCCCTTGGCAATGAAGAAATTTGAATTTGAGTTGCTCACTTACCTGTGACAAACTTTGGATCCAGTATTATGAATCAGAGAGATCAAGAGACAAAAAAATTCTTGTGCTGGAATAGCTTGCAATCAGGAAATTTGCAGAAACCAGTGAAACTCCAAAGTCCTGAGGTATACCCAGTGTCTCAAGCTCACTGCAAAATGTACAGGAAATCTTCATCTGTACTTAAACAGTTTGGCAGTATCATGTGATGAGAAAAATGATTCCCAGTGTGTTATCAAGATTGTCACCAGCAAACTTAGGAGGACATTCTTCCCCTCTAAGAATAGGTGGAAGAAAAGTAGGTTTCCAAGCAGTGGATGAGGGTAAAATCAACTCTGACTATTTCAGGAGAGATGCAGTGGTTGAACAGAATAATAAAAAAGGCTTCTAAATTTCAATTCTCAACCGGGTTAAAAGAATCATGGCTATGGAAAAGAGCACAAAACACATTCAAGGCTATAGCAAATGTAAGATGTCCCATAAAGAAAATTTAAAAAGAAAATAAAAAAGAAAGAAAGACCAAACTTTGGAGACGCCTCCTAGCTGGATGTATTTGTTGGATTTGAAACCAAGTTACTACTGTTGCTTCTACTAGTTTCATAATACTGTACTTTTGGTTTGCTTTATTGTCTAGATTTACTATTTGTGCTCCAGGTAGAAGTATCCTTCTTTGGAGGTCTTTAAGCGGAGGCTTGACAGCCATCTGTCAGGAATGCTTTGATGGTGTTTCCTGCTTGGCAGGGGGTTGGACTGGATGGCCCTTGTGGTCTCTTCCAACTCTATGATTCTAGGATTCTATGAGGAGGATCCGGGAGGATCTGCTTGAGGGTCAGCTGAAGGCTGAGTGTCTGCCAGCAAAAGTGCAGCTGCAGGATTAATTAACTATGCTGGCCTCCATATATTTGCCTATCTTAAAAGGGTCGCAGGTGGCGCTGTGGTCTAAGTCACTGAGCCTCTTGGGCTTGCCGATCAGAAAGTTGGTGGTTCAAATCCTTGTGACGGGGAGAGCTCCCATTACTCTGTCCCAACTCCAGCCAACCTAGCAGTTCAAAAGCACACCAGTGCAAGTAGATAAACAGGAACTGTTGTGGTGGGAAGGTAAATGGCATTTCCATACGCTCACCGTTTCCATCACGGTGTTCCGTTGTGCCAGAAGCAGTTTAGTCATGCTGGCCACATGACCCGGAAAGCTGTCTGTGGATAAATGCTAGCTCCATTGGCCTGAAAGTGAGATGAGCACCAAAACCCCATAGTCGCCTTTGACTGGACTTAACCATCCTGGGGTCATTCACCTTTCCCATTACCGAATAAACACTTGGGATGCTTGCTGATCCTGTGTCTGTCACAGGCTTGTCCTTCAGATCACCAAAGGTGCCACCTTGTGAAAATAGTGTTTTAATACAAATGAAATGACAGGAAAATATACAGTCAAT
Source organism: Lacerta viridis (assembly GCA_900245905.1). NCBI lineage: Eukaryota > Metazoa > Chordata > Lepidosauria > Squamata > Lacertidae > Lacerta > Lacerta viridis. The sequence goes on along the minus strand of OFHU01001559.1, from coordinate 345,959 downwards.
TTGCAACATGTTTTGCATTTAATCAGAAATATGCTAGCAGTTTACAAATCCCAACAAAAATAAATCAATATTAGGTATACTTTTTTTTCCATGTGGTGTAGACACCAGTTCAACTGAAAATGGAGGTTATCTGTGATCAATATGCCTAATGCTCTGAGAAGAGTGTCAATCAACTCTACAGTAAGTCAGGTGTGGCAGGTGTGGCAATTTTTCCACTGTCTTGTGGAATCATTTGCAGTTGATGTGGCCTGATGATGTGTACAAGATACATGTGGCTTTGCATCTGTTGATGGGCACTTTGGATCTCTGTCCGTCCTAGCTGGTGAAAGCCGGCTGGAATGTGTGTGTGTGTGTGTGTGTGTGTGTGTGTGTGTCATTGGCTTCAGGGTTTAACAAAACACTTCATTGCATGATGCAGATAGTACATTCCATTTTGGGATAAGGTAGTGGAGAGAGTCTTGGTAGTTTAGTCCCCTCCAGCTGTTCCTGGAGATGACAGATTACCACAATTTCAATATGGATACAGGACTGAGACAGAAGGAGCATGACGCTGCTTCTTTGGCAGCTTTTGATAACATTGAACATGATATCCTGCTGGACCAGCTCTGTGGGATGGGTCAGATTTAGATAGTCACATTGAAGGCTGCTCCTTCAGACCCCCCCAGCTATGCTATACATTTCTACAGGGCTGTCCAACATCAATCTATTTGAGTTTTTACAAAGCACAAACCAGAATCCTTAGTACTAGAATGTGGAGCACACAAGCTCTGTTGAAGCTCTTGAGAGAAAGATTGGGTGCAAAAATACCGAATGAAGAATAAATAAACGATACAGGCATCATAACTAGGTTTCCAGTTCCTCTCTACTTTCTCCCTCCTCCACAAAGATTTTCTTTAGTATACTCTCCATGCTCCTCCTAGTTTTGTCCCTCCTCTGTCTCCCAACCAGGAAATAGATCAATGGATTAACACTGCTGTTTAGGCAGGCACAGAAGTAACCATAACGCATCATATGGGAGGGCAAGTGCTGATTAAGCATTTTCATACAGTAAAAAACATTCAGTGGGAAAGAAAAAATGAGAAAGAAGAGCAGAGTCAGCAATATGGCTACCAAACGTTTTCCCCGCTGGTATGGTTGTGACTTAAAATAGATTTTTATGAACAGAGTCAGAGTGGAGATAGTCAAGAGTGGGAGACAAATGATGCCATTTATGAAGATCTGCAGGTTTTTTAGGAAATAATATTTAAATTCATGTGTCAGGAAGAGAGTGAAGTGAGTTGCAGGGAGAAGAAGGGACAGGACCCACAGCAGGGCAGAGACAGTGCTGGATAAGTGTGTTGGCCGGTGGCATCGATACCAAAGTGGGAAGAGGACAGACACACACCTGTCAATGCTGATGACTGTCAGCAGAAATTGGCCAACACTGTACAGGAATAGGAAGAGGTCATTGAACAATACACTTATAAGGTCACGATATGAATTAGATATGCTCCAGTATATTAGCAGAATACTTTCAACAATGAGCAACCCAAAGTCAGCACCGGAGAGGTTCACAATGTATGTCGAGAAAGTATTCCTCTTAATGCGGATGCCAAGCAGCCAGATGACAGTTCCATTGCCCCACAGCCCAAACACGATGAAGGGAACAGTGATGGTGAAAAAAATAAGTGTTTCTAAATTATATTTAGCCATCAATCCTGGATCCCCATTGTTGGTACCATTGTTCGGAAACTCAGTGCCATTGTATGTTGCTGGATATCCTTTGCTAACATCCAAACGAGGCCAGGATGGCTGAATGAAATTAGCCATTCTGTTCAAATTTTGCTTTCGGGTTCTTCTGCTGTAGAATCACCTCCTAAAAGAACAAAGAGAGGGGAGGTGGAGTCAGTCTCTACTAGTGAGCTGGACAAATAGATGTCAGGGAAGGCTGGCATGTTTTGTCTCATGTATGGAATTTGTTTGAAAATACATAACTGATATTCTTAAATGGAAGTACTGGTAGACAAGAGAGGGGGGAGCCTTTTCTCTGGAACACTTTACTTATTGGCATTGTTCCATTGTTTTTGGAAAGCTATGTCAGCAACATTTTAGAAAAGCAACATTATTCAGCTGTGGGGGCATTCTACTGCTGATTTTATGAGCAACGTTTGTAGAATTCATTTGGATAAGTCTTTTGGAGTTTGGGGAAGCTAATTTATTCTGTTACTTTTGTCAGTAGGTGTCAGCTGCGTCCCATTGCTGACAGAAGGAGAGGGCTTGGAGAGACAGGAGGAGGTAGTTAGGCAGGAATGCGGAACGAGGGAGGAGCAGCCAAGTTGCAGTAGAAGCCTGAGTTCCGAGAACAAGGAGAAGGAAGGGGGGAGTTCCAGGGAGAAGAGACAGACAGACAGTTTAAGCTCAGACTCAGAGGAAGGGCCACCAGAATTATCCCATCACAAGATGCGTAGGCTCGCAATAATTAATGAGAGGCATGAACAGGAAAGGAAGTGATACTGGGGATTTAAATGTGGGAAGAGGAAGGGGCGGAACTCAGACTTGGCAAAAGCTAATAATAATAATAATAATAATAATAATAATAATAATAATAATAATAATTTTTATTATTTGTACCCTGCCCATCTGGCTGAGTTTCCCCAGCCACTCTGGGTGGCTCCCAATCGAGTGTTAAAAACAATACAGCATTAAATATTAAAAACTTCCCTAAACAGGGCTGCCTTCAGATGTCTTTTAAAAATAGGATAGCTGCTTATTTCCTTGACCTCTGATGGAAGGGCGTTCCACAGGGCAGGTGCCACTACCGAGAAGGCCCTCTGTCTGGTTCCTTGTAACCTCACTTCTCGCAATGAGGGAACCGCAAGAAGGCCCTCGGCGCTGGATCTCAGTGTCCAGGTTGAACGATGCGGGTGGAGACGCTCCTTCAGGTATACAGGACTGAGGGCATTTATAATATGGAAGTAGATGCTGAGTGACTGAGCTCCAGAGTGATTTGTGTGTTTTGAGCAATAAACCTGAGTTAATTGCTGCCGGAGTTGTCTCGCTTTTGTGGGAGAGACCCCACCATTACAGTAGATAAGCTAGCTTGGATGAAGTTTTGTTCAGAAAGTGCACACATGCAGACACACACATAAACACACAAGGATTTTCATGTCATCATCAGACCCCATTATACATGTGTGTATTTCCCTGCCACCTCATTCTTCTTTACTTCCCTTCTTCCTATTCTCCTTCTGGCTTGCCATTAGGATGAAAAAGAACTAGATTACCATATTTTTTCCGTGTATAAGACCATGCTTTTTGCTAAAAAAAAAAAAAGGCAAAAAATTGGGTGTCATCTTATACAAGGATAGTGAATGCAGAGGGGGGAGGACATGCGATTAATGGCAGCAGCAAACAGGAGATTGGCAGTGGCTGCAGCAATTGGGCAAGTGATTGCCGGCTGTGGCGAGGCAGGCAGGCGATTGGTGGCTATGGCAATTGGGTGGGTGGGCTGTTGGTGGCGGCAAGTGGGCAGATAATTGTGGCTGCGGCAAGGTGTGTGAATGGCAGTGGCTGTGGCAAGTGATCAGCAGTGGCGGGCAGGCAGGAGCAATTGGCAGAAGTGACCTCCCCCACCCCCCAAAAGCTAAACATCTTAATTTCTTAATTTTGGGTTTTAAAAAATAGGCATAGTTTTTTACATGGGGGCATCTTATGCACAGAAAAATAGGGTCCTTAGCAAAATTAGCTTACTTTCTGTGTCTCTATTTTTTCTCTGGTAAGACTCTTCTCTCCTGGGATTTCTTTTCCTGTTAACTCCTTATCTCCAGTTTCCCTTCTCTGTGCTTCCTCCCTCCTTATGACCCAGGGACTCAGCAACAACACCTCCCCAACCATTTCCTTCAAACTTCAGAAGGAGAGGCTTCAGAAAACTGCAGATTTTTTTCTGCAGCCTCATTTCCAGTCTGTCTTGTTGATTGGAACACAACCCAGGAGGCAGATCAACAGCCATAGCCTCCATGATGCTCCCCAGACACCCAACATTTCACACCAAACCCTCTCTTTGGTTTAAGATACTTACTTCCCCCTTTTCAGTGTACAAAGTTTCCCATGTCGTTGTTGGCATCTGTCAGTCTCAGGAGACAATGGATTGTCTCTTTGGGGGTGAAGTCAAACCATTGGAAAATTACAGCACCTGCTGTGGCTGTAGGGACTGATATGGGAGAGACCCATTGTATTGCAGGTGGGGCAGATGAAGGCATATGCTGTTACTTACATTTTACAAAACACACAGTGACAGTGAAATCCTTGTCATGTTTAACCCATCGAATTAGGGATCACTCCTAACTATATATGTATAACCTGTTACTGGGACTCTTGATGAAAAGCATTTTTCTTCTTGTCTCTCTCGGGCAAATCAAACTCCTCCATTGAGATATAAAAGGAGGTAACGCAATCCTGTAACTTTTTAAGCACCAGTGTTCTTGGGGGGGGGGGTTGCTCAACTTTTGTTTGCTATATTCCCTCCAGACAGCAATAATGTGGTAGCATTTGGGAAGTATCATAGGACAACTCATAAAGCAGAATAAACCCAAATGTTGTGCACTATTATTGTAGGAGGAACATGCTGCAGAAATGCAGCCATAACAAAACATTTAGTCTGCCAGGGGCTGGAGACACAAGTTTAATGTCAGCAGTGAAAAATTTAACTTGGAAAGGAAAAGATGAAAATGAGCAAAGGGGTTTAAAATGGTTTTATTCTCCCTCTTAGTAAGGACAATGACTAAGGGATTCAGCCAAAAGCTTTAGAGAACTTTTTTTTTTTTTTTAGGAGGGGTATGATGGAACAAAGAAAGGGAGACTGAGATAGAGACAAAAGACACTGCAGAATATAATTTCCCATCAAGAAAAAATTCCATGCACAAAATGTCCTACCTTTGTCCAATCACATCTGTTTTTCAGGGAATGGGAGCAGAGAGACTTGCAATATTCTGTTTCTAGAATTTCAGGGTCTCGGTTACAACCTCTTCTGTGCATTCAACACATATTGTACATCCACCACTGAACACAAAATCTTGAGCAGATAATATCAGGGAGTGCTTTGTGTTCAATAATGGCAGGGGTGCAGAATTCATATACTGTTAAAATGTTCATATCCATTAGTTGATGTCCCAATTAGTCATGGGCAGTTTTCTATTTCCTCAACCTAGATAATCCAGCAATCTCCTGTGTGTTCAGGAAATCTCTTATCAAAGTCTCAAGAGACACATGCACTTTATGCTTGCAGGTGTTTTGAGGGCTCTTCCTCATCTGCAGAGCTTTGACTTAGCATGCAGAAAGTCCTGGATTCACTCAGTGGCAGCTCCAGGTAGGGAAAGGAATGATTCCTGCCTAGATCCCTGCTAGTCAGTGTCAGCAATCTGAGCTCGGTAGAATAATGGTCTGACCTTGTACAAGACTGTTTCTTATATTTATTTATTCAGAGTTTTGAACATATGCATGGGAACTGAGAATTGATGTGTGTATGGTTGGGTTGGGCTGGGTACCAACACAGACTGAAGGAGAGATGAAGACAACAGAGTCCAGAGACTTCACAATAAAGGTTGCCTTTGAGGAGGAGCATGAAGGAAAAGAAAAATGCAAGGACACCAAAGAGAAAGAGAAAAAAGCAAGAAGAAAAGACGTGATGTGTTAGTGTTGGTGCAAGACATTTTGCTGCCTGAAGCAGAGGGCCAAATGTCACTCACAAACTCTTGCTGCCACTTTTCCAGCCTTCTTCCTTCCCATTCATCCCAATTCTGCCATGAGAAATGCCTTCCTTATCTTCCTTCACTCTCTCCTGCCATGCATAGTATTTTTGTAGCTTGCACCTGGGAGCAAAGAGGCTTGAGAGATTTCAAGCATCCTACTCAAACAGGAGCCTTTGGTTACAAGTGGGAGTAGATTGGCTATACGTATTTCCTTCTAGGAGGTTTCCCAGAAAAAAATGAGATCCTCTAGCTGGAAAAAAGGTTCTGTATCCCTACTGTGTTCTCAATAGTGTTCTCGAAGCTACCAACATGAGCCTGACCAAACTGCAGGAAGCAGTGGAAGACAGTGGAAGCAGTGGAAGACAGCAGTGGCGTGCTCTGGTCCATGGGGTCATGAAGAGTCGGACGCAACTAAATGACTAAACAACAATCTGTACTGTACCATCATCCTGCTCTTTACATACCATTAGCTGGGCTTTCTTGCCCCTGGTGTTTTGGAAATCTCCTGCATGGGGAGCAAAGTGCTTCTCAGTGCTTAAAACTTACTTGTAGGCTTTTGAAGTGTAATGGAGCCTTTCAAAGCACTTTTGTATATTGTACAAATGGAGCTGTTAGTGTGCATGATCACAATCCTCTAAAGACTATAATGACAACCCAATGACAATTTTCTCTTGTCACATGACACTGGCAAACTGATTAAGCATAAATGAAGGCAAACAGGCACATTCCAGCACATCTTGTCACGAGCTCTTAAATGCATTGCATGTTTTCTCAAGACTTGGGAGTTGCATTGGTGTCTGCAAATCTTCTGTTTTTTTACGCCAGCAGAGGATTACTTAATTCTGGTTCTCTCTCTCTCTATCACAATATCTGGTCCAACGTTAGTCACAGGTAAGCAAAAAGCTCAAGTTAGAAATTCTTCGCTTGCAAGAGGAGTAATTGCTGTGGCAGAATTAAGCACCTATTAATATTAATATTATTGACATGCACAGCTTCAATCCCTGGGGTTAAAAGGTTCAAAGATAACGGAGCTGTGAAAGATTCTGTATGAGGTTTTAGGAACATGAAAGTATAGGAAGATGTCTTCTAAAATTCAATCCATTTATTTATTTACACCCCACCTTTCCTCCAAGGAGTTCAAGGTGGTATATATTGTTTGTCTTGCTCCTCTTTTTATCCTCACAAGAAAATTGTCAGTTAGGTCAAGCTGAGGAACTCTGGTTTGAAGTTATTCAGTGAGTTTTATGTCTGTGTGGGAATTTGAACACTGGTCTTCCAGATCTTATTCCAAAATTGGAATCACAACGCCACATTGGCTCTTTCCAACTTGCCCAGTATTGCTTTACATTGTTGCATTGTAGGGGATTGGACTAGATGACCCTTGGGTCCCTTCCAACTCTAAGATTCTATGGCTGTGTGACTCTGGCTGATAGCACTTCTCAAGAAGAAGAGTTTGGATTTGATATCCCGCTTTTCACTACCCGAAGGAGTCTCAAAGCGGCTAACATTCTCCTTTCCCTTCCTCCCCCACAACAAACACTCTGTGAGGTGAGTGGGGCTGAGAGACTTCAAAGAAGTGTGACTAGCCCAAGGTCACCCAGCAGCTGCATGTGGAGGAGCGGAGACGCGAACCCGGTTCCCCAGATTACGAGTCTACCACTCTTAACCACTACACCACACTGGCTCTCAAGGGTTTCCGATAAGGGTATGCCCTAATTGTTGATGCCAGGGATGGAACCCTTCTGCACAGGAGGCAGGTGTTGCACCACAGAGCTATGTTCCTTGCCTTAGTAAGCATTTTTTTAACTTTTGGGAATATGGGAACCCTATCATAGAGACTCTCTGTAACTCCAAATATATTCAGGTAGCTGCAAGCCCCACTGGCCCCTTTACCTGGCAATTAAAGAGCAAGTCATTTCACATTAACAAGTTTATTTTCTCTTGGTAGGGAGATCCATACAAGAAATAACTCAAAAGCAGAGATCCGGCAAGATGAGCAATGGTAGCCTGGGATCCTGGTCCACATTGAATGCTTCAGGGGAAGATATTGGAGCAGAAAATGGAACTGGGCTCCCCAACTTCCAATATGATCCTCTTGATATATTTTCATGGAATGCTGCAACAGGAATTATTGTCTCTGTCCTCATTTTACTTATTAGCATTTCTGGACTTATGGGGAATGGAACTGTCCTCTGGTTTCTTGGCTTTTGCATGAAGAGGAATCCTTTCACCACCTTCATCCTCCATCTGGCTGCTGCTGACCTTGGGACACTTATATGCTTATTCATTTTCTCCATTATATATCTTCTGAGGTCATTTTCATCCTTGCCTCCCTATATGTATTTGATTGTACCATTGGCTTCCAATCTTTTTTGGTTCATGTACAACACTGGTCAATATCTGTTGACAGCCATCAGCATTGACAGGTGTGTTTCTGTCCTCTTCCCCCTTTGGCATCGATGCCACCGACCACCACACTTTTCCACCCTTGTGTGTGCCACAATATGGATCATTTCTCTCCTGCTCATTGCAATCTGCTGGATTATTCCAAAATTTCTGGGTAACGACGAAGCCTTTTTCTACCAGGTTCTAGTGAATGCTATAGTTTGCCTCCCACTCATGACTCTTTCCACTCTGGTCCTGTTTATAAAAGTTTACTTTAGATCACAACAGAGGAAGAAGGGAAAAGCTGTAACAGCCATCCTACTTGCCCTCCTCTTCTTCCTCTTCTTAGCTTTCCCATTTACTTACATTTTATTAATCCATTTGTCCCATCATAGTGTAAACAGTATTGAAACATTTTTGGGCTCTTATGCAGCTGCCAAAACAGCAGTGTTAACCCACTGATTTATTTCCTGGTTGGAAGAAGGAAACACAGTCGGTCAAGGGAGAGCTTGAAGGTCATATTCCAGAGGGTTTTCAAGGAGGAAGAAGATGGAAGAGAGGAGGTAGAACTCCGGGTCAGTCCACAGATATGATGCTTCAAAAGAATCAGAATGATTCACTTTCCCCCACTTGCTATTCTGATGCTTTTGGCAAGGTTCTCGGGTTGTTCAGAAGTTCAAAGAAACCCGTATACCTGACCTGCATTATGTTAATCTAGATTTCTCGTGAAGGTGAAAACAATACTGAAGCATTTCTTGGGCTCTTATGCAGCTACCTAAACAGCAGTGTTAACCTACTGATTTATTTCCTGGTTGGAAGAAAGAAACACAGTTGGTCAAGGGAGAGCTTGAAGGAAGCTGCCTTCTAAAATTCAGTCTACTTATTTATTTACACTCCACCTTTCCTCCAAGGAGTTCAAGGTGGCATACATGGTTTGTCTTGCTCCTCTTTTTATCCTCACAACAAACCTGTGAGGTATGTCATGCTGAAGGACTCTTTCTGGTCTAAGGTTATCCAGTGAGTTTTATGTCTGTGTGGGAATTTGAAAGCTGGTCTCCCAGATCTTACTCCAAAAACTTCAAAAGGGAGCATCCCAGAATGAATGGGCAGAGACTATGTGTTCACTCCTGCAATCTGAGTGGCTCCACAAGTTCTCCAGATGGCTGTGTGGAGGTCACAGGCAGGATCTGCTTTGACAAATATGCTCTCCCTCCTATGCACTTACTGAATGCATGATGGGTGAAGAGGCAGCTAATATAAGGCATATATTCAAGTATATCATTTCTTTTCAATTACCTGGATCTGTTTTCTTTCCTTAAACCAAAGCAAATATGAGATAGTCCTGTATTGCTGTCACTTGCCTGCTTATGTCCACTTTTTACAGTAAAATGAATACCTCTAGCAGTCTCTCTCTCTCTCTCTCTCTTTCTCCCCAATACCTTTATTGAAGTTCCTTAGTATCATACACAATATTAAATTCACACGTAAATGTACAAACAGAAAAATAATCTTAAATAAATTTACTGTTAAATATTAATTTAGACTTATACACTCTCTTTCCACAGGAATTCTAACTAAGCTAAAATAACATAACATAAAGGTAAAGGTAAAGGGACCGCTCACCATTAGGTCCAGTCGTGTCCGACTCTGGGATTGCGGCACTCATCTCGCATTACTGGCCAAGGGAGCCGGTGTACAGTTTCCAGGTCATATGGCTAGCATGACTAAGCCACTTCTGGTGAACCAGAGCAGCGCACGGAAACACCGTTTACCTTCTTGCCAGACTGGTACCTATTTAACTACTTACACTTTGACATGCTTTTAAACTGCTAGGTTGGCATGAGCTGGGACTGAGCAATGGGAGCTCACCCCGTCACGGGGATTCGAACCGCCAACCTTCTGACCGGTAAGCCCTAGGCTCTGTGGTTTAACCCACAGTGCCACCCGTGTTCCCAACATAACATAACATAACATAACATTAAATAAGATAGCATTAAATAAAATAGAGTAGAGTTCACATCATTTCCTGACGTAATTGACATTTATGATATTGAATGTACTTATAATTGTCACCTTAATCTTAATATATTTTCTAATACTTTCTTACAACGTATCATACTGCTTTTTCCTCAATCCTTAATATTTTATATATACAAGGGTCATTCAAGTGCTGCCACAGATAGAATATCGCTATTTTTTGTAAATATCTCTTGAACATATCCCATTTTTGAGTAAATGATTGTTTTGTGTTACCCCTTAGCCTACTTCTTAATTAAGTCATTTCCGCATACAGTCATCTAATAGTTTATTTTTCCATTCCCTTAAAGTTGGTACCTTTCCCACCTTCCATTCTGATGCTATTAGTAATCGAGCAGCAGCTGTTGCATATAAGAAGATTTCTCTTATATTTTTCGGAATGTCTCTACCTCGGATTCCAAGCAGGAAAGCTCTTGCTTGTCTAAGTAAACCAGTTTCCCCACTTTTTTCATCTTGTTCTGTGTTCCCCATTTCTGTTTTGCTTCTCCAGTAGGACTGGGACTGCACTGAGCCTGATGTTGTACTAGATCAATCATTGAGAATCTCCAAACCAACAGTAACAACCAAGAGCCTTGGAGAAAGCTCCCCGTTGTTCATCGGCAAGTGGAGATGGCTCCAATGCATGACCAAAATATCTTTGTACCTCTATCAAACAGGGGTGGGGAACCATGTCAAGGGGTTTAGTGGGAAAATTTGGTGGTTGCAACCACAGCCAAGAAATAAAGAGGGATGACACAGAGGCGTTTGATTGAAAAATGGGCTACATTTGTTTGCATTCTTCTGTTTCAGCCATTCTGCTCTATTTATGATAGTTCCTATTTGTCTTGTGGGTTCCTGTAATGAACAATTACACATATTGATGTATTAGTCCTGGAGGTGGAAAGGCATGGGAAGCAAATGAATATAACTGATGAGCAACATTTGAAGATGGGAGTGATAGGAATAATGAACGGATATGGCAGTTGGGTTTTTGATATACTGGAGAAATGAGAGGTCTAGAGAGGAGAAGGTGCTAGTAGCCCATGTACGGAGTGATCAAGGCATGGAAGGAGGGGATGGATTTCCCCACATTACTCAAGAGAAGCACCATAATTGACTAAATGTGTGGAGAAAACAGTGTTCTTTAGAGTACTGTGATCATACACACTAACAGCTCCATTTGTAAAATATACAAAAGTGCTTTGAAAGGCTCCATTACACTTCAAAAGCCTGCAAGTAAGTTTTAAGCACTGAGAAGCACTTTGCTCCCCATACAGGAGATTTCCAAAACACCAGGGGCAAGAAAGCCCAGCTAATGGGCTGGAAAGAGCAGGATGGTGGTACAGTAGGGATACAGAACCTTTTTCCAACAAGAGGGTCTCATTTTTTTTTTTCCTGGGAAACCTCCTGGAAGGAAATACATATAGCCAATCTACTCCCACTTGTAAGCAGAGAGTTCTGTTTGGATAAAGGTAGGATGCTTGAAATCTCTCAAGCCTCTTTGCTACGACAAGGCTGTATATTGTCTTCCTGCTTATTTAACTTATATGCAGAATTCATCATGCAAAAGGCTGGACTGGATGAATCCCAAGCCGGAATTAAGATTGACGGAAGAAATTCAGTGGTGCCCCGCTACACGAAAATAATTCGTTCTGCGAAAATTTTCGTCTAGCGGGTTTTTCGTCTAGCGGAGCTTTCACTAGACAAAAAAAAAAAAAGACGAAAAATTTTCGTCTTGTGAAGCAGCCCCATAGACAAATTCATCTTGTGGGGCAGCCTTCCGCTAGATGAATGCCTTCGTCTACCCACAAAGTGGAATGCCTTCGTCTAGCGAATTTTTCGTCTTGCGAGGCATTCGTCTAGCGGGGCACCACTGTACCCACAACCTCAGATATGCTGATGACACAAGCTTGATTGCAGAAGGTGAGGAGGAATTAAAGAACCTTTTAATGAGGCTGAAAGAGGAGAGCACAAACTATGGTCTGAAGTTCAACATCAAAAAAACTAAGATCATGGCCACTGGTCCCATTGCTGTAAAAGTGGTGTCTCCCCTTCGCATTAACACCCCGGCTCAGTCAGCTTGATATTTACAGTCTTTATTACATATGTACAAGAAACAGCTACAGTTCAGGATTACGTGTCCGAACCCGTTGAGTCAGATTCGGGGAGTGGCTTCCTTTGATTCCCGTGCCAACAAAGTAGGTGTGGGAATCGTGCAAGGTGTCTTTGATTCTTACATTTCATTTCCCTCCTTGTCTGTGCTGATTTGAAAGCCCACTGCCTTCCAGAGTCTGAGCTCCCTTCCCCGAGCCTCTGGGCAGTTGAAGCATCCCTGAGCCCCTCCTCCTCATGGCTAATCTCTGCCCTTTCTTCGTCTGAGCTCCCTTCCCCGAGCCTCTGGGTGGTTGAAGGGCTCCACAGCATACCCGAGCCCCTGTTCCTACTCCTCTGTCCATTGCTCCTCCAAATCCTCCCTGACACCCACCTACCTTTTCTGCCCACATCATGTGACAAGAATATTCTTTTCAATGGTTATCAATATTGTGAATATAGGAGGAAGTTGTAAGGGCTGATGTCACAGAAGGGCATTCTTGAGAGAAGTGGGTTAGCAAATTGCAGGGAATGAGGAACTAGACAACACTCTGTGATGCAATCATAGCTATTTTTACTGAGTACTGTCATGTCTTGCCTTCATTTTGGTGTGCTCTGGCTGGTTAACATGGTCATGATGAGTACACAAGAAACTCAAAGATATACATGCAAATGTATCTATTTATTATTTCATAATATTTATATACTGCTTGATGGTAGAAAATCTCAAAGAAGTTTACAGAAATGTAAGAAGCATTACAGGGACGTGGGTGGCACTGTGGGTTAAACCACAGAGCCTAGGACTTGCCGATCAGAAGGTTGGCAGTTCGAATCCCCATGACGGGGTGAGCTCCTGTTGCTCAGTCCCAGGTCCTGCCCACCTAGCAGTTCGAAAGCACATTAAAGTGCAAGTAAATAAATAGGTACTGCTTTGGCGGGAAGGTAAACAGCATTTAAGTGTGCTGCTCCAGTACGCCAGAAGTGGATTTGTCATGCTGGCCACATGACCCGGAAGCTGTAGGCCAGCTGCCTCGGCCATTAACACGAGATGAGCATTGCAACCCCAGAGTAGGACATGTCTGGACCTAATGGTCAGGGGTCCCTTTACCTTTACCTTTACCTTAAGAAACATTACACACACACACACACACACACACACACCACACATACAATTTTTAAAGGCATCCTGTTGGGTTGGGAAGAACTCCCTCTTTCATCGACTGTACAAGGCAATGTTCTATCAGAGACCAGGCGGAGGAGCACAGCTCTGATGAGGAATGGTGGGAGCCTCCCCCTCCCCCTACTCCTGATCAGGATGCTGAAGCTGCTCAGGAGCAGTGGAGCAGTATAGATCTAGAACAGTGGTTTGCAGAATGGCATAGTTCTTAAGACAAAAGTTGGGAACAACGGGGTGTGTGTGTGTGAACAGCAAGGTGAAGAAGAACTGGAAGAGCGAGAGAGCTAACAGACTGTCTGTCACTTGAAAGTGTAGAGCCCATCAGTCCAAGGTCACGTAGAGAAGATAAGGTGGCTATACAAAAAGAACATGGTGGTTGTGAGATCAGGTTACACGCAGTGGTAGTGACTAAGGTGAAATCGGTGGGAACCTTAATTGGGAGCAGCTTTCCTTTGAGAAGGACTCTTTATTCATGAGCTGTGATCATTAAATGGTAAGAGACTTTTTTTGCTTTATTATGCTTATCCATGGCCAAAGGGATGGAGGAAGTGGCTCTGCCAAAGCCTGACATGTCCTATAGCAGTAGCATCACTGGAAACTGGAGGAACCCTGTTTGCACCTGCTCAGTGTAAAGGGCAGGTTTGCCACACCCCAGTTCCCCTAAGAAGAAGAGTTACTGTCCTGTAGCAGCAGCATCAATGGAATGTAAAAGATAGAAGGGTGGGCTATCAAAAACTCAGCTGCCTGAACCAATCAATCCTTCCAACACTCAGATATTTGGATTCCCGCCTCCCAGAAATTCATGGGATTTCTAGACCTTCCCGCCTGCAGCACAAATGCCTTAACCTTGATTTTAACCCCTTGCCCTTACTGCCTTTTAAGTTAGTGGCAATTATCTCTTCCTCTTCAAATCTATCAACCTCCACTGACTAAAGCCCTCCTACTTCAATAAAGAGCTTTGCTTATTCTCTGTTGATCAAATAATCAAAATAATTTTGGCCATACTAGTGGAGTTTGTGCCAAATGCTTTCGGAACTGTCTTTAATCACAGGAAAATCCTGCAAACTCATCTGTATAAGCTCAAGCAAGACGTGAATACTGAATACAAATTAAGTAGGATACAGGAAATGAAACCTGAAGTTATGGAAATTTGCTTAGTAGAAACTAGAATGTCATTGTATAAACTAGATAAAAGTGATGGTCTTCTGGGCCCATCAGAACTTCGTTTCAACAGAGGTCTCCACTTTCTCTGTTGAGTTTTCCTCCTCCTTGAAAACATTCTGGAGTATGGATTTCATGCTCTTCATAGGTCTGCCTCTCTTCTGTCTCCCAACCAGGAAATAGATCAAAGGGTTAACACTGCTGTTCAGGCAGGCAGGTAAGAAGACATAATTTACAGAAATGGTAGGGACTGAATCAAAAACATAACCTTTGATGCAATAGGCATTCAGTGGAAACGAAAAAATAATGAAGGAAAGAAGAGCAAGCACGATGGCTATTAGAGCTTTACCCCGCCTTCGCTGTTGAGATTTGAAAGAGACCTTGAGGCATAGAATTAGAGTTGAGATAGTCATGAGCAGGAGGCAAAGGATGCCGTTCACAGCAAACTGATAGTTTTTCATGGTATAATTGGCCACCTTTTCAGTCAAGCGGAGGGTGAAGTTAATTCCACAGAGAAGGCTAGAAAGTACCCATATTACGGAACACAAAGTGGTGGACAAATTTGTTGGCCGGTGGCATCGATGCCAAATTGGGAAGAGGACTGACACACACCTGTCAATGCTGATGGCTGTCAGTAGATACTGACCAGCACTGTACATTACTTGAAAGACTTCTTCAAGAAAATGATACAGAGGTCCATCATACCTTCCTGTTGCAAAGAAAATTACTTCTATAAAAAAGTTAGCTGTGACCGCACCCAAGTCCGCAACAGAGAGGTTCAGGATGTAAATGGTGAAAGGGTTCCTCTTAATGCAGAAGCTAAGCAGCCAGATGACAATCCCATTCCCTATAAACCCCAAAATGCAAATTAAAACTATAAGTATAGACAAAACATCTCCTTCTATGTCAATACCCGAAATCGATTCTGTATAATCATAACTCCTATTGTTGGAGAACCAAGTTGCATTGTCTTCTTCAGCATTGAAAGGAGACAGGGGCATTGGGCTGAAACTGGCCGTTGTACTCAGTTGTTGCTGTTGCATTTCTTCTTGTGTAGATATGTCTGCTGGGGGGTGGAGAGGGTGGGATTAGTCTTTGCTAATGAATAAAGATGAAGCTAAAGCTTTTCAGCCTACTCTTCCTTGTCTTTGTGAGTTAATTCTTGAGTTAATTCCTAATAGGAGAGTTAATTTTTAAGGTGAAATGGCTCATCTGTTTCATCTCCAGTTCAAACTGTGTCTTCAGTAACAAACCTAATGTCAGGGACTGGCTGGGTGAGGAGGAGTGGTGGGAGCCTCCTACCCAGTAGCCCCCACCCCACCCCCACCCCATCCCCAGGAGGACATAGACAATGAGGACATTTTAAATCCAGCTGACAACTGTACTTCCAAATGGCTACTGAAATGATTTCTCTCCCATCTCGGTCCCTGCAGATCACAAGCGATGGAGTGGTGTTAGTCCACTTGACAATCCAATGACATCACAAGTGTTTGTCACGTGCTTCAAAAGTTACAGAAGGGCCTTTGCAGGTACAGTTAGTTAAGCCCATTTTGGTCAAGCTCTCCCTTTTCTTCCCCATACAAGATCTACCCTTTCTCCCCCACACAAACTGGGCTCATGGCATAAATGTGGAAGGTTGACAGACCATATTTGGCCCATCGGCTGGAGGTCCACCCCCCCCCCCCGTTTGATAGAGGTACAAAGATGTTTGGGTCATGCATTGGAGCCATCTCCACTTGCCGATAAACAAAGGGGAGTTTGCTCCAAGGCTCCTGGTTGTTCCTTTGCAGTTTCACCGGCCAAATTAGGAAACTGGCTAGGACTAAATTTGTCCACGGGTTTGGAGATTCCCAGTGCTTGATCTAGTACAACACCAGGCTCTGCACAGTCTGTGTCCTACTGGAGAAGGCAAAACAAAAATGGGGAACACTGAACAAGATGACAAAAGTGGTGAAACTGGTTTACTGAGATAAGCAAAATACTGCTAGAGGTATTCATTTTATTGTAAAATGTGGAAATAAGCAGGCAGGAATTTCTAACTTGAGATTTCCGCTTACCTGTGATCAGATATCATGATGGAGAGAGAAAGAACCAGAAGTAGATAATCCTGTGCTGGAATAAACAACCAGAAGATTTGCAGACATCAATGCAACTCCCAAGTCTTGAGGAAACAGTCAATGCATTTAAAAGCTCATGACAAGATATACAGGAATGTGGCTGTTTGTCTTCTTTTATGCTTAATCAGTTTGCCAGTATCATGTGACAAGAGAAAAGTGATTATCACAGGAATGATAATACAGTCATCTGCAAATTTAGGAGGAGATTATTTTTTGCAATACCCTAGAATATCACTCTTGCAAAAAGTGGGCTTGCAAGAAGTAGGGGGGGGGGAATGACTCTGAATTGATCTGGTGAGATGCATTTATTGAATAGAATCATAAAAAGCTTCTAAATTTTCATGCTGAAACTAGAATTATGGATGTACAAAAAAAGCACTAAAAGCATGCAATATTATAGCAAATGTAAGAACTTAGGGTGGCATAGGTAAGTATAGGGTAGTATACAAATTCTTCTTCTTCTTCTTCTTCTTCTTCTTCTTCATCTTCGTCTTCTTCTTCTTAATTTATGGTGCCATATTATTATTTTTCTGACTGTCCTATAATACTAGATCTCAGGGCCATCCAGTGCATCTGAATGCTGGACAATTCAAGAGAGACAAAAGAAAATACTTCTCTGAAAAGTAAGATAGATAAGTTGTGGAATCTACCGGTACTTCCAAAGTATATACCAATGGCCACCAACTCGGATGACTTTAAAAGAGGACTGAACACATCAATGGATGTTCTATTTATATTCTGCCTCCTCTGCAGTATTCCTCTGAATTCCAGTTGCTGAAAATCACAACTGGGGAGAAAGCTGCTGTGCTCAGGCCCTGCTTGTGAGCTTCCCATAAACATCTGTTTGACCACTGTGAGAAGAGGTTGCTGGGATGGATGGTTCTTTGGCCTTCTCCAGCTGATCCCTTCTTTTTTTTAATTAAATTTTTATTATTTTTCCAATTAGATCAATTACATCAAATAAAACTTATATAAACATACACACTTTTATCCCTGCTCTGCCGAGCTATGACTTCCCTCCCTCTCGCCAGCAGGTTTTCTAGTCCAATCCAATCGCACAGTTTTAATTAAATCTATGCTTTATGCCTTAGGTTTATTCCAATTCTGCTAGTGTTCTCAAACTTCCTCGGTTCAACCTTATATATTCCACAAATTTACTCCATTCTCTTTGGAATCTTGAGTTTCTGGTTTCTGGTTTCTGACCCTGCCAGTCAGTTTTGCAAATTCAGCATATTCTATCATCTTCATCTGCCACTCCTCAATCGTTGGTAACTCCTGTAATTTCCACTTTTGAGCTAAGTATTCTCGCTGCGGTTGTTGCATACATAAACAATCTTTGTACAGCTGATCCCTTCTTAAGGTGTGTCCTTATACCATCAGCAGAGAAGGCAACATGGTTGTGCATGTTCCATCAGTTATATTTTTTCCTCTGGCACAACATGAAAACAAGCCCTACGTTCTTCTCCAATTCCAGTGCTGAAACTTAGTTCACCATCTGGTCATCTCTTGACTTGGCTACACTGACTTTTTCTGCTCTGGACTGAGCTCTTCATTCACTCCTCTGTCCTCTTATTGATCCTAAATTCTGTTTCCAAATCATTCACCTCTGCTACAAGTAGTTAGTAATATCCTGTGCCAGCCATTTACAATTCAGCTGTTGAGGCTACAGCTGTCTGGCATGTGGGATTGTAGCCCAAAACATCTGGAAGCAACCACACTTGTTTTTCCTTTCTTATGTCCCTGATGACATAAGAAGAGCTCTTCTGGAGCGGAGCGGAGGTAGATCTAGTCCATCATTCTGTTCTTGCTGTCTAAAGGAAGCCCCCAAACAGGATATGTTCCTTCACCACCATTGCCAAATTCACTCAGTGAGGCTTTGCAGTGGACATATAGAATTCTAGCAGCGCAAGGCTCTGCAAAGATTGCATCCAGTTATGTATGCAATGCTGGACTTTGAATCCTTGCTATTCCACAGACTGGGCAGTGGCAAACATCTGCATTGGCAAAGACCAACTCATGTTTAGATGCACAATCTGAGTGTCATTAAAAGCAAACTTTGATGCCAGATTGGAGATTCCTTCTAGACCATAGCTATAAACTCCCCCCCCCCCTTTTAAGGGAACTTCCTTATTTCGAATAGGATTCCTTGCAAGAAAAGGGAAAAGTTGACAGCTAGTATTTTTCGCTCCATAGGACGCTCCGGACCATAGGGCGCACCTCGTTTTCAGAGGAGGAAACCAGGGGAAAAATATTTTTCTGGTTTTCCTCCTCTAAAACCCATGGTTGGTTTTTGTTTTTGTTTTTTTGAGAATCAGCTCAAAGTTTTGCAGCTTTTTTTTGCAAAGGGAAAAGCCCTGCTTTTTGAGGATCAGTTCAGATTTGTGCAGCTTTTGTAAAGGGGGAAAAGCATTGCTTACAAACCAGTACAGACCAGTAAGCACCAGCAGGTAATAGGAAGCAAGAGGAAAGCAAACCAGTACAAACCAGTACAGACCAGTAAGCACCAGTACAAACCAGTATGCACCAGCAAGTAATAGGAAGCAAGAGGAAAGCGAACCAGTACAAACCAGTAAGCACCAGTACAAACCAGTACAGACCAGTAAGCACCAGTACAAACCAGTACGCACCAGCAAGTAATAGGAAGCAAGAGGAAAGCGAACCAGTACAAACCAGTAAGCACCAGTACAAACCAGTATGCACCAGTACAGACCAGTAAGCACCAGCAGGTAATAGGAAGCAAGAGGAAAGCAAACCAGTACAAACCAGTAAGCACCAGTACAAACCAGTACAGACCAGTAAGCACCAGTACAAACCAGTACGCACCAGCAAGTAATAGGAAGCAAGAGGAAAGCGAACCAGTACAAACCAGTAAGCACCAGTACAAACCAGTATGCACCAGTACAGACCAGTAAGCACCAGCAGGTAATAGGAAGCAAGAGGAAAGCAAACCAGTACAAACCAGTAAGCACCAGTACAAACCAGTACAGACCAGTAAGCACCAGTACAAACCAGTACGCACCAGCAAGTAATAGGAAGCAAGAGGAAAGCGAACC
This sequence comes from Lacerta viridis, assembly GCA_900245905.1. Classification (NCBI taxonomy): domain Eukaryota; kingdom Metazoa; phylum Chordata; class Lepidosauria; order Squamata; family Lacertidae; genus Lacerta; species Lacerta viridis. The sequence continues at coordinate 326,233 of OFHU01001559.1, read as the reverse complement.
AGTACAAACCAGTAAGCACCAGTACAAACCAGTACGCACCAGTACAGACCAGTAAGCACCAGCAGGTAATAGGAAGCAAGAGGAAAGCAAACCAGTACAAACCAGTAAGCACCAGTACAAACCAGTACAGACCAGTAAGCACCAGTACAAACCAGTACGCACCAGCAAGTAATAGGAAGCAAGAGGAAAGCGAACCAGTACAAACCAGTAAGCACCAGTACAAACCAGTATGCACCAGTACAGACCAGTAAGCACCAGCAGGTAATAGGAAGCAAGAGGAAAGCAAACCAGTACAAACCAGTACAGACCAGTAAGCACCAGTACAAACCAGTACGCACCAGCAAGTAATAGGAAGCAAGAGGAAAGCGAACCAGTACAAACCAGTAAGCACCAGTACAAACCAGTACGCACCAGCAAGTAATAGGAAGCAAGAGGAAAGCGAACCAGTACAAACCAGTAAGCACCAGTACAAACCAGTACGCACCAGTATGCACCAGTACAGACCAGTAAGCACCAGCAGGTAATAGGAAGCAAGAGGAAAGCAAACCAGTACAAACCAGTAAGCACCAGTACAAACCAGTACGCACCAGCAAGTAATAGGAAGCAAGAGGAAAGCGAACCAGTACAAACCAGTAAGCACCAGTACAAACCAGTACAGACCAGTAGGCACCAGCAAGTAATAGAAAGCAAAAGGAAAGCAAACCAGTACAAACCAGTAAGCACCAGTAGGTAATAGGAAGCAAGAAGAAAGCAAACCAGTAAGCACCAGCAAGTAAGCACCAGCAAGTAATAGAAAGCAAGAGGAAAAGTAACAGCCCCAAATGGCTGAAAAACTCAATTTCCCAGGATCCTCAATTTCCCAGGATCCTACTGTGCAAGGGGCCTGGGCGGGGCAGGAAGGGAGCTAGCTCCCTTATCTCCCTCCCCGATCTCCTGCAATCAGCTGTTGAGCGGGTTCCTTTCAACACTCTCTTTCCCTCTTGTTAGCCTTTAGCTCTTTCTAAAACAGAAAAAGCAGGATCTGCCTTTCCCCCCTGGGCTCCAGGGACCATGCATTCGCTCCATAAGACGCACAGACATTTCCCCTTACTTTTTAGGAGGAAAAAAGTGCGTCTTATGGAGCGAAAAATGCGTATGTTCTAGACCGAAGCAGGATGAGGAGACCACCTCAGGTGGCAGGATCCACAGGGACAGCGGATCCCAATGTAGATTTTTAATGACTGCACTGTTTTCAGGACTTCTTTATCCACAGGAAACCACCCATATCTCATCTTCATATGTCCAAGATAGAGCATAACATTTAACTGCCAAGATCATGTGGTCAGTGTATGTGCATGTATCGGTATACAGCAGGATGTAGATATTGTTGTCTGAGATCTCTCTTTGTGTCTTGCTCTGCTTCCCTAGAGACTTTCTGCATCTTTGCATTATAATGTGTCAAACTGGAAAGAGAATTGACCCAAAGGAAGGTCAGCTTCATATTTTGTTTTAATACAGTTTATACATGGGGATGAGGACTTGGCCCCATTACTTTTCCCTTCCTTTGGATAAATGCTTCTTCTAAATAACATTTTATACTCAAACAGTGTATCTAATAATAAAGCCTTCCTACCAGGATGTCAGAGACATGGCCAGCAGAGAGGACTCTGCAGAGGAAGAGGAAGAGGAAGAGGAAAACAGGAACTTGCTTCATTCAAACCACAAAAGTGAAATAAGCCCTTCTCGCTCTGGATGGCTGCCTGTAAGTTTTCACAGCAGCACAGAGATGAAGGAGCAGGATGCAGGTAGGGGGTGGATTCAATTCCAGAGGAAGAGGAATTGGCTGCACATGAGTCTCCAAGAAGTAGGAGGTGGAACAAGCGATTAGAACAAAGGAAGACCAGCAGGAAGCGGGGACGGGTTTGGAGTATATCTGGCCTTGGAAGGGGCCGGAAGCCAGTTGAGTCAACTGATTCTGACAGTGAGGTATGAATGGATTGTTGTGGGAAGCTCGGACTGCTGAAAGTCTGTTGTGGATAATAAACCTCAACTAGTTGAACTGCCACCGTGTCGTTTCTTGCGTGGGAGAAGTGCTAAGCCTGACACAGGGTTGATGGTGCAGTAGCCATTCACCTGATAAATGGAATCTGTGTTAGAATAAAGTCCTTATGAATTCCAATAAATATTTATTCATATAGTTGTATTTTCTGACATTTGTTAGTCTCCTTTCTTCAAAAATAGAACTCAAGATGGTAAACATATGTTTCCAAGGATAACAACAACAACAACAACAACAACAACGGCTGGGTTTCCCCAGCCACTCTGGGCGGCTTCCAACAGAATGTTAAAATACAATAATCTATTAAACATTAAAAGCTTCCCTAAACAGGGCTGCTTTCAGATGTCTCCTAAAAGTCTGGTAGTTGGTTTTCTCTTTGACATCTGGTGGGAGGGTGTTCCACAGGGTGGGTGCCACTACCGAGAAGGCCCTCTGCCTGGTTCCCTGTAACTTGGCTTCTTGCAGCGAGGGAACTGCCAGAAGGCCCTTCCTCCCAGGATGTCTCCCATCCTGGCACTGACCAGACTCAGACCTGCTAGGGGATAGCCACACATGCCTGGAAAAAGTAGTCATTTCGGTATGACCTCTCCAGGCTGTTTAAGGCTTCAACTTCTTTATTCAGGTAGGTAGCCGTGTTGGTTTGACACAGTCAAAATGTATAAAATAAAATAAAATAAAATGTCCAGTAACATGTTAGAAACCAACTAAGTTTGTTCTTAGTATAAGCTTTCATGTGCATGCACACTTCTGAAGAACAAACTTAGTTGGTCCCTGGATATTTTATATATATATTTCAACTTTTATATTGTCATGGAAGTGACTAATAAATAAATAAATAAATAAATAAATAAATAAATAAATAAAGTGATATTGATAGTGTCAGAGTGCTGTTTGTCGAAATTAAAGTGGAGATTACACTCTAAAGTCTCAGTTTTGCAGAAAGAAAATACTGAGAAACGTTACTTTGCAAGAGGTAGGGAAGGGAGAACCTGCTAATGGCTCTGCGACTTGATCAAGTGAAATTCATTTATTGATTAAAATCATACCATGCATTTTTATTTCCATGCTCAATTTGGTTAATGTAATCAGAACGGATGTACAAAAAACACAGGGAATATTTTAGCCAATGTAAAAACTACCATAAGGGATAGGAATAGTTGCAGCTGGTAATTTGTGATTTCCTGTAACTTTTCTTATCCACTCATCATACTAAAACTTGAGATTGAAATACAGTACTCAAACAAGGTATTTCTTCACACAGCATCTGTGCCTTTGGCGATTTTTACCATGGTCGCCCTTCTGTAAAGTTTATACCTGTAGTCAACCATGTCCCACTGGTTTTCTCAATTCCAACAGGCTTCTTTTGTGCTCAAAATGTGAATGCCATCTGGACATATTGCAGCAGGTAATCTTCCGTTTCAGTAATGGCCAGAGCACATCTCGAGCTGCAACCAAAATGTCAGCAAAAACAGAGCTTGAAGCAAATTTGGAGACTCCTTCAAAGATGAAGCATGTGAAGAATTTCAAAGATGGGACGAAAGGTACCTCAAAGGGTGTCTGGTTATCCCTAGGTTGTCAGTGGGTTTTCCCAAAGGGGAATTTTAGAACATGGTTGATGGCTCACTGACATTTTTTTCCAAATGAGTCAAAATAATTTTTTGAGAAGTTTCCCCCCCACCGGGGAAGTTTATTGTTTTTGATATAACAGTAATTCTGCATCAGGCAATGTAAACAACAGTAACTAGACTGCGTAATCAGAATTACAGTGATAAAGACAAAAGTGATTATCTTTTGGAGCTATCATAACTGAGTTTCCACAGGTGCATCCACTACCTCTTTGAGGTTTTCCTCTTCCTTGAAAGCATTCTGGAGTATGGCTTTCACGTTCCTTCTTAGTCTGCCTTTTTTCTGTCTTCCAACCAGGAAATAAATCAAAGGGTTAATACAGCTATTCAGACAGGCATAAAATACAGCATATTGTAAGAAAGAAGGAGGATTTGAACGAAGAATATAAAAAGTGATGGCAAGGGCATTAAGTGGAAAAGAAAAAATGAAGAAGAAGAAGAGAGCAAGCAGGACTATAATTAGAAGTTTCCCCCTCCTCCTCTGGTGCGATTTAAAGCAGACCTTGACGAAAAGGATAAGAGTGGAGATAGTCATGAGTGGGAGGCAAAGGAAGCCATTCACAATAAGCTGAATGCTCTTTATGCTATAAACACTGAAATCAGCCAGAAGGAGAGTGAAGTCAATTGCAGGGGAAATAGAAGAAAGTACCCATATTGAGGCACACACAGTGGTGGACATGTTTGGTGGTCGGTGGCATCTATGCCAAAGTGGGAAGAGGACAGCCACACACCTATCAATGCTGATGGCTGTCAGTAGAAATTGACCAGTGGCGTACATAAATAGGAAAATCAAAAAAAAGCATGGCATCTGCAAGGTAAGTGAAGAAGCTTCCTACCACTATCAAACATATTGCTTTAACAAACACAACTGTGAGTAAACCAAAGTCAGCCACGGAGAGGTTCAGGATGTAAGTGGTGAAAGGAGTCCTCTTAAGGCAGAAGCCAAGCAGCCAGATAACAGTACCATTCCACCAAAGTCCAAAAATGCTCATTAAAAAATGACTGATATGCCATATATATTGTCCCAATGTCAATCCAGAATCATTCTCGCTGCGGCTATTGTTAGAGAGAACAGTTTCATTGAATGTTCCATTATATTCCTCTCCAGCATTTAAAGAGGGCAGAGACGGGAGGGTGTAATTCGTCATTGAAATAAACCATTGCTTTTATGCTTCTTTTGGTGTAGGAACAGCTGCTGGAAGAAATGAGAAAATGGTGGAACTGGTCTTTGTTAATCAAAATACATGAATAAAGAGGAAGGTAAAGATTTCCAGCTTCGACTTCTGCGCCTTTATCTACCGGTATGTCAGTGAAATGATTCTTCCTATTTTATTTCCAGGAAAAGATGCTGGTGAAACTAGCACAGCTATGGAAATATATGCAGGTCCATCTCAAGATATTGAAGCACTTAAGGAAGACCCAGAAATGTCCCCCCTCCCTACCAGGAAAATAAAGGGTGTACACCAAGAACACATGGGGGGGGAGAAAGACTGACATTGGGGTTCTGCTGCCCTGGGTGAACCTCACCATTTGAGGTGGTTGCCTCATCTTGCTTCATGGGGTGGCCAGCCCTGAATATATAAAAGATTTCAGAGAGTCTCTGTGAAACCCACCATCACCTTGAACTTCATAGCATAAGCCTTCAGTTCCCATGCCTGTAACTCGGGCCAAGTACAGGTAATTGAAATAACTGGCTAATCTTTTCTCCTTAGCCTCACCTCCTTTGTTCGTAAGCTCCTTGGGTCACTATGTATGTAATAAAGAAGCATACATGAAATGCCCTACCTGAACAGAATGGTCTTGATCATGAAAAATTATGTGTTGAGGAAAACTATCTGTATGCCATAGACCACGTCTTCAGTCCATATGGAAGCAGGATTGGCACAAGGGTGTCTAGAAGTGGCTAATCTGAAACAAGAAGTGAGTAAAGTAAAATTAAAGGAGCCCTCGGTGGTTAAGTCTAGTCAAAGGCGACTATGGGGTGCGGCCAGTGGCGAAGCTGCATGCTCCGGCACCAGGGGTGGAAGGCAGGCAGGGGCGTGGCATGTAAACGTCCTGGGGGCATGGTGCATGTCCTGGGGGCGTGGCACATCATCCCAGGGGCGTGACGTGCATCCCGGGGGCATGATGCGCTACCCATGGGGTGTGGCGCCCTGCACGGTGGGGTGTGTGTGCATCGTGTGTCCAGGGGGGTGGCCGCGATGGTATCCCCCTCCCCGATGGTGCTGGGGGCGGGGCGCTCCCCCCGTTCCTCCTCCAGTGGGTATGACACTCATCTTACTTTTCATGCCGAGGGAACCGGCGTTTGTCCACAGTCACCAGGTCATGTGGCCAGCATGACTTAACCACTTCTGGCACAATGGGACACTGTGATGAGTGCCAGAGTGCACGGAAATGCCATTTACTTTCCCGCTGCAGCGGTACCTGTTTATCTGCTCACACTGATGTGCTTTCTAACTGCTAGGTTGGCAGAAGTTACAACAGAGCAACAGGAACTCACCCCATGGCACAGATTCGAACTACTGACCTTCCAATTGGCAAGCCCAAGAAGCTCAGTGGTTTAGACCACAGCGCCACTTACTTCGTTTTGAAACAAGAGGTACAGCTAGGTGGGCATATGTGGTGGACTGACATCAATCAAGGAACGTCTCAATTTTCTTTTGATTTATGAGCAGGAGAAGATCCTTGGAGGAAGGGTTCCTGAAGGACATTAAACTGGATGAACTTATGTAATTGAATATATGACGATGTGTCATATTAGTCCTCTTCCCATAAAAGACCATGCATATAAGTGCATAGGAGTGGGCAGGATTGTGAAAGCAGATTTTTACTGTGACTGCACATTCAGCTGAATTTGTGCATAGAGTCAGGCACATTTATAATTATGCAGGCACACAGAAGCTCATACCAAGAACAAACTTAGTTGGTCTCTAAGGTGCTACTGGAAGGATTTTTTTTTTCCCGACTACGGCAGACCAACACGGCTACCTACCTGTAACTGGAATTATGCTCAGTTAGGCTCTGCCAAGCATTAAGGAACTCTGCCTTTTGATGTTTCCCTAATGACATGGATGGATATATGTGTAACCCAATACTTTGGATGCTGTTTGATTGAGCCATACTCTGAATTGACCCACTGAAATCAAGGAACTTGGTTGTGACTTATTTAAGTCGGTTGATATTGACTTAGTTAGGAAGTTGGCTTACACCAATTCAGATGATTTGTTGAGCTAGTTTAGTAATCCCTACTGAGCTAGGGAAAGTATCCTGAAAAGACTGGTAATAGTTCCTCACATTTCAGACAGGACCATTCTTAAGCCTACCTGGCACAGTTTGAATCTGGAATCTTCTGCATGCAAACAACTCTACCTCAGATTTTGGATACAAAATCCACACTTCCATTTGAACTGTGATTTCTGTGCAAGGATATGAGAGGTTATTCCTTTGTGCCGTTGCTTATTCCCATGAAAACCTGCTATTTACTGTTGATTTGGGACAAACATCAGTAGGGTTTTGGAAGGGACATTCAAAGATCTAGTGTTGGACCTGAAGCTACTAAGGGTATCAGGCACTGATATCTCCAGAACTCATACTTTCCTAGTCCTGCCACCTGGGATCCCTATAACTTCTGCCACCCTTGCAGATGAAATATGCTCACATACCTGTGATAATCTGTGGCTCAGATACCATGAGCGGGAGGAAGCAGGAGTAACAGCGTTCTGTGCTGGGGAAAGTAGGCAATCAAAGGATTTGCAGGAATCAATGCAATCCCCAAGTCGCAAGGAAAATTTGTGAGTCTGACCCAGCTGACTTCAAGATGACCTGTAAATTATCCTCTCCTCTTCATCTGTGCTTAATCAGTTTGCCAACATCTTGTGACAAGAAGAAACTGTTTCTTTACTGGTGATCAAGATAGCTGTCAGCAAAATTAGGAGGAGGCTGTTGCCCTCTAAGTCTCACTGTTGTAGAAAGCACACTTGAGAAAAGTTGGTTTCCTAGTCATCGGGAAGCAGGAAGCAGCTAAGAACTCTGTGACTTGATGGAGTGATATTCATTTATTGATTAAAAGCATAGTATGCTTCTATCTTTGCATGCTCAACTTGGTTAACATAATAATGTACAGGTATATACAAAGTTTGGTATGGCCAAACTGTGAGAGGCAGTGAAGGATAGGCGTGCCTGGCGTGCTCTGGTCCATGGGGTCACGAAGAGTCGGACACGACTGAACGACTGAACAACAACATATACAAAGAAGTACAAAAACAAAGGGAATATTGCACTGGATACAGTAACATAAGAGCCATGAGAAGTTTCTTCTGGAAAATGGCGATTTCCTGTATATTTTCCCCACTCCCACATGTCACCCCTTGCTAACTACTCAAAACTCAGCCACTTGCCTCATATCAGATTCCCCCAAGGATGCAGCATTCTCAAATATACCATTCCTTGAAGGTATTTAACTCAAACCGCTGCTTTATTTAAAATTGCCATTCCCCCCCTCAGTTTCCTCCATCCCTGCTTTACTCAAATGTCTGCTGTTGTTTTACGTCACCATTTCCCTCTTGAAAACTGCCTCTTCTTTCGTTGGTATCTCTTCTTGTTTCCATCTTTGGGCTAATAATATTCTTGCTGCAGTTGTTGCATATAAAAACAATGTTTTATCTTGCTTACCGGGTATGTATTTCTCTACCTACAATACCTAATAAGAAGGCTTCTGGTTTTTGTTTTTTTTATATAAAATGTATATTTCAATTTTTTAAAAAAATTCATTATATATCATTTCCCTGAAAGCCTTCACCTCCTGTCCTGACACACCCACCACATATGATAAAAGGTACCATATTTTTATTACATTTCCAACATTGGTTATATTTGTTCTATACATTTTTGCTAGTTTAACTGGCATTAAATACCATCTATACATCATTTTCATTACATTTTATTTGAGCAAATTGCATGCAGTAAAAATTATCCAATCTTTTCACAATATTTCCCAGTCTACTATCTGTATGTTATGCCCAATATCTTTTGCCCAAAATATCATTACAGATTTAGCTTCTTCATCTTTCGTATGCCATTCCAAAAGTAACTTATACATTTTTGACAACATTTTTATTTTATTACTTAATAAATCCAATTTAAACCTAGATCTTACATATTCACATCCATTTTTCTTTTTGTCTTCTTTAAACACTTCACTTATTTGACAATCATTTACCAGGTTTTTTTATTTCCTCATAAGTTTTTAGTTTCCACTGGTTATATATCTCCATCACCAAATCTCCATAGGTGGCCCCCCCATATTTAACTTTTTTATACTTGTTGCCTCTAACGGCACCAGCCACCATGGTGTTTTACATTCTATTAAGTCTTATATCTATTCAACACCTCATATATTGATTTTCGAATTATGTGGTTCAGAAAACCTTTATGGACTTTTACCATAAATATGCGTGCCACCCAAATCTATTATCAAATCGTTCCAGATCTAATAGAGCTGTATTTTTAACACTGTCCAATCCCTTAACCAACAAAAGCAAGAAGCTTCGTAATACTATTTCAAATCTGGTAGAGAGAAACCTCCTCTCTCTTTGGTATCTGTAAGTAATTTATATTTTATTCTTGGTTTAGTTCCTTGCCAGATAAATCTTGTAATTACTTTTTGCCACTCTTTAAAATCACAAAGTCCATTTATAATCTCCTATGTCTTCCAACAGCGCAATAAATCAAAGGGTTAACACAGCTGTTCAGGCAGGCACAAAAGTAGTCGTAATAAAGGATCTAGGGAGGTTCTGAAGTGAAATAAAAAATGCTGATGCATAAGGCATTCAAAGTGTGTGTAAAGGTTCCATTCTGCCAGCCAAAACTACTTTCCCACTCCAGCCTAAATCTTTCCCTAGCAGCTCCAACTGCAAGCTCAGAGTTCCCTGAATACATTAAATTTTCTTCCCATAAATGGACCCAGGCTTCCTCTATAGTTGTATACTATCTAGATTTATAAAATAATAAGAATAATAATAAGTTCATCAAGTCCATCCATCCGTTCAAGACTGAGATTCTATGCACACTGTGAAATCAATACGCAGCATTGAGCACAAGTGAACAAGCTAACAGACAAAAAGCTTGTAAACCGGGACCTAGATTGTGTCATCAGAATCACAATGATAAAGACATATATTGGCAATGTTTCTGAGCCATCATAACTGAGTTTCCAAAGAGATCTCCACTGCCTCACTGGGGTTTTCATCCTCTTTGAAAACATTCTGGAGTATGGCTTTCATGTTCTGCATACACCTGCCTCTCTTCTGTCTTCCCACCAGGAAATAAATCAAAGGGTTAACACTGCTGTTCAGACAGGCAAGTATGAAGGCATAGTGTAAGAAAGAAGGAGGTTCTGAATGAAGAACAAAAACAGTGATGAAAAGGGCATTGAGTGGAAAAGAACAAATGATGAAGAAGAGGAGAGCCAACAAGATGGCTGAAATAAGTTTACCCTTCCTCCTCTGCTGTGATTTCAGGCAGACTTTGATGAAGAGGATGAGAGCGGAGATAGTCATGAGTGGAAGGCAAAGGAAGCCATTCAGAACAAACTGAATGTTAAGGATATCGCCATCTTTTAAGTTAGCCAGGTCGAGCGTGAGGTGAATTGCAGGGGAAAGGAAACAAAATGCCCATGCTGAGGCACACACAGTGGTGGACGTATTTGGTGGCCGGTGGCATCGATGCCAAAGTGGGAAAAGGACAGCCACACACCTGTCAATGCTGATGGCTGTCAGTAGAAATTGACCCGTGCTGTGCAAAAATAGGAAGATAAGAAAAAGAATGGAAAATAGAAGGGGGTTGGGGACAGATATTCCTAAGAGTGACCATATATTCCAAATATGATTAACTATGATTAAACCAAAGTCAGCTATGGAGAGGTTCAGGATGTAAGTGGTGAAAGGAGTCCTCTTAATGCAGAAGCCAAGCAGCCAGATGACAGTCCCATTCCACCAAAGTCCCAAAATGTTGATTAAAAAGCTAATATATAGATATATATACTGTCCTAATGCCAATCCTGAATTATTATCAGTGTAGCTGTTGTTAGAGAGAACAGTTCCGTTGTACGTTCCGTAATATTCCTCTCCAGCATCCCAAGGGGGCAGTGATGGGATGGTGTAACTGATCATTGTGATCAATGTTTGCTTTTCTACTTTGTCCGGTGTTTTCTTGCTGGAATAATTTAGAGAATGGTAGAATTAGTCTTTACTAACGGAAATAAGATATACAAAGCTAAAGCTTTTCAGATTAGTTACAGGTGGGTAGCCGTGTTGGTCTGCCGTAGTCAAAACAAAATCAAAAATTCTTTCCAGTAGCACCTTAGAGACCAACTGAGTTTGTTCTTGGTATGAGCTTTCGTGTGCATGCACACTTATCTGAAGAAGTGTGCATGCACACGAAAGCTCATACCAAGAACAAACTCAGTTGGTCTCTAAGGTGCTACTGGAAAGAATTTTTGCTTTTCAGATTAGTTTTTCATGCTATTTAGCTATTTTGGAGTGTGTTGTTAAGGTGAAATGACTTGCTCTTTAATTGCAAGGTAAAGGGGCAAGTGGGGCTTGCAGCAACGCTGCCTGAATATATTTGGGGTTTCAGAGAGTCTCTATGATACAGTTCCCATATTCCCAAAGGTAAAAATGCTTCCTAGGGCAAGGAACATAGCTCCGTGGTGCAACATCTGCCTCATGTGCAGAAGGGTTCCATCCTTGGGATCAACAATTATCTGAAACCCCTGAGAAGTGCTGTCAGCCAGAGTCCCAGAAGCATAGAATCTTAGAGTTGGAAGGGACCCAAGGGTCATCTAGTCCAGCCTCCTGCAATACAACAATGTAAAGCAATACTGGGCAAGTTGGAAAGAGCTGATGTGGAATGAGATTTCAATTTTGGAGTAAGATCTGGGAGACCAGCATTCAGATTCCCACACAGACATAAAACTCTCTGGATAACTTCAAACCAGATTTCCTCAGCTTGACATAACTGACAGGTTTGTTGTGAGGCTAAAAAGAGGAGCAAGACAAACCATGTATACCACCTTGAGCTCCTTGGAGGAAAGGAGGGGTGTAAATAAATAAATGGACTGAATTTTAGAAGGCAGCTTCCTATACTTTTCTGTTCCTAAAACCTCATACAGAATCTCTCACAGCTGTGTTATCTTTGAACCTTTTAACCCCAGGGGTTGAAGCTGTGCCATGTCAATCATCATCATCATCATCATCATCATCATCATCATCATCATCATCGGTGCTTAATTCTGCCACACAAATTACTCCTCTTTCTGCTGTTGCTAGTGAAGAATCTCTAACTTGAGCTTTTCGCTTACCTGTGACTAACGTTGGACCAGATATTGTGATAAGGAGAGAGAGAACCAGAAGTAAGTAATCCTGTGCTGGAATAAACAACCAGATGATTTGCAGACCCCAATGCAACTCCCAAGTCTTGAGGAAACATTCAATGCATTTAAGAGCTACTGAGAAGATGTGCTGGAATGTGCCCATTCGCCTTTATTTGTGCTTAATCAGTTTGCCAGTGTCATGTGACAAGAGAAAATTGTCATTGGGTTGTCATTATAGTCTTTAGAGGATTGTGATCATGCACACTAACAGCTCCATTTGTACAATATACAAAAGTGCTTTGAAAGGCTCCATTACATTTCAAAAGCCTGCAAGTAGGTTTTAAGCACTGAGAAGCACTTTGCTCCCCATGCAGGAGATTTCCACCATGCAGGAGATTTCCAAAACACCAGGGGAAAGAAAGCCCAGCTAATGAGTAAAGTAGGGATACAGAACCTTTTTCCAGCAAGAGGACCTCATTCTTTCCTGGGAAACCTCCTAGAAGGGAATACATATAGCCAATCTACTCCCACTTGTAAGCAGAGAGTTCTGTTTGGATAAAAGTAGGAAGGTGAGGAAGGCCCATCTTGTGGCAGAATTGGGGTAAATGGGAAGGATGAAGCCTGGAAAAGGTGCAGCAAGACTTTGTGAGTGACATTTGGTCCTCTGCTTCAGGCACCAGCACTAACACATCACGTCCTTTCTTCTTGCTTTTTTCTCCTTCTCTTTGGTGTCCTCACACATTTCTTTTCTTTTGAAGCATCACATCTGCGGGTTGACCTGGAGTTCTACCTCCTCTCTTCCATGTTCCTCCTCCTTGAAAACCCTCTGGAATATGACCTTCAAGTTCTCCCTTGACTGACTGTGTTTCTTTCTTCCAACCAGGAAATAAATCAGTGGGTTAACACTGCTGTTTAGGCAGCTGCATAAGAGCCCCCAAAAAAATTCAGTATGGTTTGCACGAAGATGGGAAAGATGGATTAATGAAATGAAAGTAAATGGGAAAGCTAAGAAGAGGAAGAAGAGGAGGGCAAGTAGGATGGCTGTTACAGCTTTTCCCTTCTTCCTCTGTTGTGATCTAAAGTAAACCTTTATAAACAGGACCAGAGTGGAAACAGTCATGAGTGGGAGGCAAAGTATAGCATTCATTAAAAGGTGGTAGAAAAGGACGTATGTTGTAACTTCAAAAAAACCAAGAAACATGCCGGTTACAGTGAGCAGGAAAGAAATGATCCATATTGTGGCACACACAAGGGTGGAAAAGTGTGGTGGTCGGTGGCATCGATGCCAAAGGGGGAAGAGGACAGAAACACACCTGTCCATGCTAATGGCTGTCAACAGATATTGACCAGTGTTGTACATGAACAATAAAGAAAAGCTGGCAAATAATATAAACAAATTATAATACATAGGTAAGAATAAAAATGACCTCAGAAGATGTATAGTGGAAATAATAAATGAGCATATGAGTGTCCCAAGGTCAGCAGCAGCCAGATGGAGGATGAAGGTGGTGAAAGGATTCCTCTTCATGCAAAAGCCAAGAAACCAGATGACAGTTCCATTGCCCAGAAGTCCAAAAGTGCTAATAAGTAAAATGGAGATGGAAATAAGAATGTGTGCTATATGATATGGTGATAATTTATAATAAAAACCATCCTGGGGGGTTAGGAGCCCAGTTCCATTTTCTACTCCAATATCTTCCCCTGAAGCATCCAAAGTGGACCAGGATCCCAGGCTACCATTGCTCATCTTGCTTAATCTCTGCTTTTGAGTTATTTCTTGTATGGATCTTCCTACCAAGAGAAAATAAACAAATGTGGAGATAGTTTTGGCTATAATGCTCAACCATATTAAACTGAGACACTCAAACAAAACAATAATAAAAGAGAGATGCAATAGTGGGAATTCATGACAGATAAACAGACAAAGAAACAAACAAACACTTCAGGAATATTATTCATTGGAATGTTTGTCAAAATTTATCAGTTTCAAAGGTTTAGGTGGGAAATGCAGTTGACAGATGGGTTATGGGTTTTTCCTCCACTTAAAGAATCTGCAGGCACAACATCAGTAAGCATATCATTTTTGAACTAAAATTCTCCCTCTTCTGCTCTCTGAGTCAGACATAACATCTGAAATTAATGTGTTGTGTGCTATGCACTGAGAGTGGGGTGGTTGGATGGGGTCAGTGTTTCAAATCTGGAGTGGAGAAGAGGAACAGTAGAAGGAGTTGAACAGCTCTAGTGATCAGGAAAACAAAAGCCATTATTATTATTAGTACCCCAGCCACAGTGGACAGCTTCCAACATATACAGGTGAAACTCGAAAAATTAGAATATCGTGGAAAGGTTCATTTCTTTCAGTAATTCAACTTAAAAGGTGAAACTAATATATGAGATAGACTCATGACATGCAAAGCGAGATATGTCAAGCCTTTATTTGTTATAATTGTGATGATTATGGCGTACAGCTGATGAGAACCCCAAATTAACAATTTCAACTTTGGGGTTTTCATCAGCTGTACGCCATAATCATCACAATTATAACAAACAAAGGCTTGACATATCTCGCTTTGCATGTCATGAGTCTATCTCATATATTAAACTCCAGTAGCTAATGAAAACAATTGCTTACATAAATGGACTTTTCCACGATATTCTAGTTTTTCGAGTTTCACCTTTAAGTGGTAAGTTACTCACGAATGCAACTAATTTCAGTTAGTTGATATCAGTGGATCATGTATAAGAATGATTTCATTGGCACCACATTTTATGTATAATTTTAGATAACATATGAAGGTCAAGATATGGGGGAATAGGCATTTGTAGGGAAAAGGTGCTGGTGTTGTGTACCTTTGAGTACCCCCATAAAAAGCACTGATAACACAACCCCTCAATCCTCTGCACAATCCCTCAAGGTGTGCAGACTCCTACTGAGGCAGACCAATGCTTTCCACTTGATTAGCAATGAGTATTTGCCAGTCCTGCCATGTTTTACCCTATTAACTCCCAGGGTTGAACCTATATCAGATGCTTCATAGGGCAAGGACCATAGCTCTGTGGTACAGCATCTGCCTCGTGTTCAGAAGGGTTCAATCCCTGGCATCAGCAAGTAGGGCATACCCTTATCTGAAACCCTTAAGAAGTGCTCTCGGTCAGAGTCGCATAATCATAGAATCTCAGAGTAGGAAGGGACCCAAGGGTCATCTAGTCCTACCCCCTGCAATGCAATACCAAAACAATACTGGGCAAGTTGGAAAGAGCCAATGTGGCATTTTGATTCCAATTTTGAGGTGAAATATGGGAGATCAGCAATCAAATTTTCACACAGACATAAAACTCTCTGGATAACCTCAGACCAGTCAGAGTCCCTCACCCAGACCTAACTCACAGGTCTCTTGTGAGGATAAAATGAGGAGCAAGACAAACCATGTATGCCACCTTGAGCTCCTTAGAGGAAAGGTGGGGTGTAAATAAATAAATGGATTGAATTTTAGAAGACATCTTCCTATACTTTTCTGTTCCTAAAACCTCATACAGAATCTTTCACAGCTCTGTTATCTTTGAACCTTTTAACCCCAGGGATTGAAGCTGTGCATGTCAATCAATCAATCAATCTATCAATCAATCATCATCATCATCGGTGCTTAATTCTGCCACACCAGTTACTCGTTTTTCTGCTCTTGCAAGCGAAGAATTTCTAACTTGAGCTTCTTGCTTACCTGTGACTAACGTTGGATCCGATATTGTGATAGAGGGAGAGAGAGAACCAGAAGTAAGTAATCCTGTGCGGGAATAAAGAACCAGAAGATTTGCAGACCCCAATGCAACTCCCAAGTCTTGAGGAAACATTCAATGCATTTAAGAGCTCATGACAAGATGTTCTGAAATGTGCCTGTTTGCCTTCATTTATGCTTAATCAGTTTGCCAGTGTCATGTGACAAGAGAAAAAACGATTATCATTGGGTTGTCATTATAGTCTTTAGAGGATTGTGATCATGCACACTAACAGCTCCATTTGTAAAATATACAAAACTGCTTTGAAAGGATCCATTACACTTCAAAAGCCTACAAGTAGGTTTTAAGCACTGAGAAGCACTTTGCTCCCCATGCAGGAGAGTTCCAAAACCTGGGGAAAGAAAGCCCAGATAATGGGCTGGAAAGAGCAGGATGATGAAACAAAACCTTTTTCCAGAAAAAAACAAAATCAAAAATTATTTCCAGTAGCACCTTAGAGACCAACTGAGTTTGTTCCTGGTATGAGCTTTCGTGTGCATGCACACTTCTTTTTCCAGAAAGAGGGCATCATTCTTTTCTGGGAAACCTCCTAGAAGGGAATACATATAGCCAATCTACTCCCACTTGTAAGCAGAGAGTTCTGTTTGGATAAAAGTAGGATGCTTGAAATCTCTCAAGCCTCTTTGCTCCCAGGTGCAAGCTACAAAAATTCTATGCATGGCAGGAGAGAGTGCAAGAAGGTAAGGAAGGCCCTTCTCATGGCAGAATTGGGGTGTATGGGAAGGATGAATCCAGGAAAAGGTGCAGCAAGACTTTTTGAGTGACATTTGGTCCTCTGTTTCAGGCAGCAAAATGTATTGCACCAGCACTAACACATCACGTCAGGGGCGTACCCAGGATCAAAACTAGGGGGGGGGGGCAAGCCATGGTCGCTCAGGTTGTGACATTTCAGCACGGAAAAGGTGAATGAAACCAAAATTTTAAGAAAATTATATATAATTATAGCAGTGCTTTATTACGATAGTTATTACAATGATTTGCTTGGAATTTTTTTTTTATTCTAGTTACATGTCTTATACTAATATCATTTTTCTTGGGTTTGAAGAAAACTTGTTCAAAACTTTCGTTTCAATCCAGTCCTGAGGGTAAAATCCCAACTTTACACAGTATAGAAGCATTTAAATTGGTTTATTCCTACAGCCTTGACTGTAAAGCATGCTTAAATTCAAGTGTGCCAATTTACATGGAATATTTCTCCTTTATATAGAATTGCATTCTTCTATTTATACTGATCCAACCCCAGTGGATCAACCCCAAAATCTGATTACAAGTGACTTTAAGCCATGTGAAGGGGGGGGGAGAGATGTAAACAACATTAAGGATAGCATTGTGGCGGGTTGGACTAGATGACCCTTGGGGGTCCCTTTCAACTCTATGATTACATTCCTTCAGTCTCTGCACTTTAAAGCCTATCTGCTACCCTTCTCCTTTCAACTTACTTTAGAAACAGGAGTTGTCTCCTTCAGAGAAATTCTTTACATGCAAAGTGGAGATCTCTCCTCTCTCAAATAGCAAATTTAAAAACTGGAAGGTATGACGACATGGCTGCGATGTGAGCAGCCAGCTGCTCTCAGGACAGCATGAAATAAGAAAAAAAAAGTGTGCGAGGATCAATTATACGAGAGAATCTCCTAAATGGAAAGGTGGTGGCTTGCAGTGTTGGGGGGGGGGAGATTCCTTGCCGGCCTCGCAGTGTTAAGGAAGCGATTTGAAAAATAAAGGCGGGAGAGGAGGGCACTGATTTTGACACCGAAGAGGACTCTTTAAAAATATTTTTTAAAAATAGGGAGGGAGGGGACGCAGTTCAACTGGGGTGGGGAAGCCTGTGCCTGTGTCTGCAAAACGGGGAGCCCCATGGCAAGGACTTGGGGGGTGTCGAGGACAAAAAGGCGCCGGGGGAAGGGTTCCCCCCCCCCCCGGGTTGCCATGTGAAAGAGCTCAAACTCTCTTAGAAACCAAGGCTGAGGGAGGGAAAGAGGCGGCAGCCGACATGGCCAGTAAGCGAGCGCGGGGGGCCCTTCTTCCCCCAAGGCTGACGCCAGTGGGTGAGACCTCCAGCAGCAGGTCCGCTGCTCTCCATCGACTCTGGTGGGGCTGAGGACTCCCTGCGCCCCCAGTGGCAGCTTCAGGAACTGCAGGGCTATTTCCTAGCTCTGTTCAGCTGTCGGCTCTACCCTGGAGTACTGGTCTACTCGGCTCTTCCCTGGAGTCCCGGTCTACTCCAAACGGACACCGATCATTTTTGCTTCTGGGGGGGTAGCTTGCTTCTAGGGGGGCATCTGCCCCCCTGCCCCCCTTGAGTATGCCCATGCATCACGTCCTTTCTTCTTGCTTTTTTTCTCCTTCCCTTTGGTGTCCTCACACATTTCTTTTCCTTCATGCTCCTTCTCAAAGGGAACCTTTCTAGTGAAGCTTCTGGACTCCTCTGTCTTCATCTCTCCTTCAGTCTGTGATTGTATCCAGCCCAACCATATACACATGAATTCTCAAGCCATATATATATATATATATATATATATATATATATATATATATATATATTTTGACTATGGCAGACCAACACGGCTACCTACCTGTATATAGAGAGAGGGGGGGTCATTTCCTGAACACTGTGGGAATGTTGAGGGATGTGGGAGAGGATATATTGTTTTAGATATCCTATCCCAACTTGCGTTTACAAGCTCGATAATATCAGCAGAGCTAACATTCCCTTTTTAACCTCATACGCACAGCAGATAGTTTGCATAGACTCGCTAGAGTCATTAAAAATATTATTGTGGTGTCTTCCCCTTTTTATCCCTCTTTCAATAAGACACTTCACAGTCTTCGTCAAGTGTTAAACGTTTACTTACAAGTAATCATCTAGTCACACAAAGGATCCTAGAGGCAGGCTTAAAAGTTACTAAACAATATACATATGGTGACTTTCTCCTTATGAGAGAAAGTCCCCCTTTTTCTACTCTTGGCCTAGTGCCAACGGTGCATTTTTGGTAATGCTGCTTTTAAACTGTCAGAGAGAGATCAACACGACAACTGACCAGCGACAAAATGGAGGCTCTGCCTGTGCTACAGTTGGCCGCTCCCAACTGTAGAGTTCGCTCCCAACTGTAGAGTTCCATATAAGGAAGTTTTGTCTCAGTCCAGGAAGACAGGAAGTTCCGGCTGAAAGACTGAGACAACCTTCTAGCAAAAGTTGGGTTTGACTGCTCCTGTCCTTTTTACATCCCACATATCCCTTCTCAGGCAAATACAACTTTATTCAACAACCCAGAGTCCCAGCTTGACACGTAGGTTCTAGAAACTCTCTTTGGGCAAGGGTTTTGTCAGGATGTCCACAGCCATCTCATTGGTGCAGCAGTACGACAGTTCCACAAGTCCATCCTGGACTGCCTGACGTATATAATGGTACCTCACACCTATATGTTTTGTCCTGGCAAGGAACTTTTCAGTCTGAGTCAGTTTTATGCAACTCTGATTGTCCTCCAGCAAACTGACAGCTTGCTTTCTCACCAAACCAAAGTCCTTGATGAGTTCATCGAGCCAGGCAATCTCTCGGCACGCTTCCGATGCAGAAATATATTCAGCTTCTGTGGAAGATAATGCTACACAGTTCTGTTTATAACTGCCCCATACAACAGGTCCATCCCCAAACATAAAAACATAACCACTTGTTGATTTATAGTCAGCATTATCCCCAGCCCAATCAGCATCAGTGTACCCAATTAACTTAGGGTTTCTGACAGCTGGTAGCCTTAATTTACAATTCAATGTACCCTTCAAATATCTGACCACCCTCTTAACACCAGCCCAATCATGCTCAGTGGGAAAACTCACTTTTCTGCTAAGAATCCCCACAGCACTTGCTAAGTCAGGTCTGCATGTGGTAACCAAATACAAAAGTTTACCAATCGCTGACCTGTATTCACTGTTGTCTGGCAATGGCTTCGAATCTTGCTGGTTCTTCAGGAAGTCGGTGGCCATAGGTGTGGCAACTGGGTTTGCGTCTTGCATCTGCATGTACTCTATCAGTTCATGGACCTTTTGCCACTGACTGTGAAGAAATGAGCCGTCTTCTTCTCTTTCCACTTGAATTCCAAGGTAGTACTGGACATCTCCTAGTTCTTTGACTTCCACCTCTTTGCTCAGGTGTTGTACTATTTGTGCATAGTCTCTGTCATTTTCTGTGGCAATAATCAAGTCATCAACGAATGCCAAAATATATGAGAATTGTCCATTACCTGACTTACTGTACAAGCATTTGTCAGCGTTTCCTTGCTTGTAGCCAAGTTGCGTTAACATTTTGTGCAATTTCTGGTTCCAGGCTCTAGCAGCCTGTCTCAAACCATACAGTCCCTTCTGCAACTTGCACACTAAATGTTCCTCATGTGGTTTCACAAAACCTTTGGGTTGTCTCATATAAATTTCCTCGGAAATCTGTCCATGCAAAAACGCAGTGGCAATATCGATGTGCTTTACATTCAGCTGCTTGGATGCTGCAATGCTTAAAAGCATTCTCACGCTACTGTATCTTACAGTTGGTGCAAACGTTTCATCATAATCTTCACCATATTTCTGTGAAAATCCTTGTGCCACAAGTCTAGCTTTGTAGCGTTGAACTTCCCCTTCTGACCCCTTCTTAATCTTGAAAACCCATTTTCAGCCAATGGCTTTCTTACCCAGAGGTAGTTCTGTGAGGGTCCAAGCCTTGTTTTGATGCAATGCATCCATTTCGTCCTGCATGGCTTTCCTCCAGAGATTAGCTTCCTTAGGTGGCATTTTCTGTATCTCTTCCCATGTGGAAGGTTCCTGTGGAGATGCCGACCCTGCAAAATAGGACAGCCGTGGTGCTGGAACACCCCTGTTGGTTCTGGATGAGCGTCTGATCTCTGGTTCTGGAACCGCATCAACATCCTCATCCTCCTCCAATGGTGGCATGTCTAAGTCGTCCTCTTCATCTCTGAAGCCAGCAGGAATTTGATCCTCTGCGTGTTCTGGTGCATTGCCTGTAGGGGGTGCTATGACATTAGAACGCAGATTAGCACTTCTTGGGGTTTCAGAAGGAAAGTCAATAAGTTCTTGAGTCCATTCTGACTCCTTGGAACAGTCAATAACTGTATTCTTTGTGTCAACCATTGCATGCTCATCAAAATAAATTGCATGGTGCGCACTGGTTTTACCACTTTGTAAGTCCATTACTCTGTAGCCTTTCCCTCCAGATGCATATCCAACAAAGACACCTGCTTGTGCTCTGGAGTCTAGCTTCTGTCTGTGTTCTTTGGGCATGTGATAGTAGCACAGACAGGTACAGACATTGAAAAAAAGGACATTAGACTTTTCCAATACGCAATGGCGGCAGCTAGAATTCTTCTAGCACAAAAATGGAAACAAGAAGAATTACCGACGAAAGAGGAATGGACAGTGAAAATGACTGAATATGCAGAAATGGACAAATTAACGGGAAGAATCCGAGAGCAGCGGGACCGGAAATTCATCAAAGACTGGTTAAAATTTACGAACTATTTAAAAGACAATTTACATCTGAATACGTTAATAGGGTTTCAAGAAGTTTTGTAGTGAGTGTGTAGAATTATTATTGCAAGTAGGATAGTAAAGTAAGGGAATTTTTTATGTTGATAATGTAAGCAATGGTAGATTAAAGAAGTATAAGGTTAAGTTAAAAAATAAGAAAGCCATTTGAAGGGATTGATGGAAGTCAAGGCTTGATAGCCAAATTGAAAATGTTTGAAAATGTTTGTTTAAAATTATTGTAGTAGTTTAGTATAAAAACAAATAAAAATTATATATATATATATAAAAAAAGTGATAGTAGCACAGACTTCCAAACACACGTATGTGTGACAAATTAGGTACTTTGCCATGCCAAAGTTCAAATGGTGTGCGCTCTGCTCCTTTTGTTGGCAATCTATTCTGCAAATAAACTGCTGTGTCAGCTGCATTTCCCCACAGCTTCTGTGGCAAGGATGCTTCCTTTAGCATGCACCTTGTCATTTCCATAATGGATCTAAATTTTCTCTCTGCAATGGAGTTCTGCTGTGGCGTGAAAGCAATTGTGGTTACGTGTACAATTCCTTCCTTGGCCATGAGAGTCTGCATTTCACGTGAGCAGTACTCACCTCCATTGTCAGTCATCAACACAGCTGGAGCGCGTTGGAACTTGTTTCTGACCATGGCAATGTATTCTTTGAACATTTCCACTGTTTCACTTTTCTCTCTGATGAAATATGCAACACAATATCTTGAAAAATCATCAATAAAAATTAGAATATACTTGTTGTTGCCAAGTGATGGAACATTAATTGGACCACATAGATCCGAATATATGATATCAAGCACTTTAGTGCTTCTTTGTTCTGCACAACGTGGAAAAGAAGGTTTCACAGCCTTCTCAGTAATGCAGCTTATGCATTTTGTCAGAGCCTCTTTGCTTTCTTTTACCTGTAAACCTCTTACAAGATCACCTTTTTGTAGGTTCATAATGGTGGTGGTGTCTCTGTGTCCTAGTCTCCTGTGCCATAGTTGCACATCTGCTTCATCTTTCTGGCTGGGATGCGCGACGTTTGCAGACTGGGTCTCTGAAATATCAATCTCATAAACACCATTAATTAATTTTGCTTGAATATACAGTTCACCATCTTTAGTCACATTACACTCTCCATTTCCAAATGTGATTTGGAAACCTTTCTTGTCCAAACTGGACACACTGAGTAAATTGCAACTTAGTTCTGGAACGTACAAAACTTTAGGCACTTTGGTCTTAACAGGTTCATTGTTTACATTGAATTTCAAGTCCATGGAACCCGCACCTTTTGCTTTAATAACGCTGCCATCTGCTATCTCTATTTCAGATCCTTCATCTTCATTTATCTCATTAAAATTGTCCCTTTTAAATGAATAATGAGAACTGGCTCCTGAATCCAAAATCCACTTATTACGTTTATTTTCACGGTTATGAACAGCTAAATTCCTTTCTTGAAGTAGCATGGTGCGTTCAAATTTCCCCTTCTTTTGCCATTTTGGCTGAGAGGTTTGGGAATTCTTTGCTTTAGGAGGAGCTTTACAGTTCCTAGAAATATGGCCTTCCTTGTTGCAATTGTAGCAAATTATTTTCTTGGGCATTTCTCTGGACTTTGTAAATTGCCTGGACGCATAATTACTGTCCTTGCTTCTGGCATTTCTTACTGGAGACTCTGCTCTCTCTCTACACTCTTCTCTTAAATGACTGGTCAGGTCTTTGAAAGTTAGACCTTCTCTATGGTCCATTAGACTGACAAATGGATCAAAACACGGTCCTAGGGATGCTAGCAAAAATGATACCTTTGTCTCTTCATCAAAAGGCTTAGGAGTGAGGTCAATCTTTTGAATAATCTCAGTAAATTTGCTGATGTGCGCTGTGAATTCTCCTTTAGAATTCATTCTCAATCTGGTTAATTTATACATCAAGGTTCTGTAGGAGTTCCTGGAAGATTCTCCATACATGCGTTCAATGTCTTTTAGGATCTGAGATGCATCATCTTTACTATTTATTAATGATAGATGCTCATTGCGAAGTGCACTTAAAATTATATGCCTAGCTTCACTGTTCTTGCGTTTCCAAGCTGCTATCTTGGCTAAATCCTCTCTACTTGTGCCAGTAGGCATGGGATCTTCAACAGCCTCCAAAACATGCTTTGCATCTAGATATGCTATTAAGCGCTGCTTCCAGTGCATAAAATTATTCTCACTCAGCACAATCATCCCTAGTTTTGTATCACTATCAAAATTTGCACTAGCCATCTTAAAATCCAAAACTTTTGAAAAATGTTCAAAAATCTCAAAAGTCTCAAAATGCAAAAATCTCTAAACAAATCTTCACTGCCTTGGATTACTGTGAACACTGAGGGAGGGGAGGGGTAGTTAATTCCCCTTTTCAGCACAATGGATGCTTTAGGCCTTGTGCTCACCAGGAAAATCCACTCAACTCAAAATTGCAATCCGATGCAATCCTTTAAAAATACACAAAAATATGCAATACTGGGCCCGCTAACCCTTTGTGGGAATGTTGAGGGATGTGGGAGAGGATATATTGTTTTAGATATCCTATCCCAACTTGCGTTTACAAGCTCGATAATATCAGCAGAGCTAACATTCCCTTTTTACCTCATACGCACAGCAGATAGTTTGCATAGACTCGCTAGAGTCATTAAAAATATTATCGTGGTGTCTTCCCCTTTTTATCCCTCTTTCAATAAGACACTTCACAGTCTTCGGTCAAGTGTAAAACGTTTACTTACAAGTAATCATCTAGTCACACAAAGGATCCTAGAGGCAGGCTTAAAAGTTACTAAACAATATACATATGGTGACTTTCTCCTTATGAGAGAAAGTCCCCCTTTTTCTACTCTTGGCCTAGTGCCAACGGTGCATTTTTGGTAATGCTGCTTTTAAACTGTCAGAGAGAGATCAACACGACAACTGACCAGCGACAAAATGGAGGCTCTGCCTGTGCTACAGTTGGCCGCTCCCAACTGTAGAGTTCGCTCCCAACTGTAGAGTTCCATATAAGGAAGTTTTGTCTCAGTCCAGGAAGACAGGAAGTTCCAGCTGAAAGACTGAGACAACCTTCTAGCAAAAGTTGGGTTTGACTGCTCCTGTCCTTTTTACATCGCACAAACACACAGGAGATTGATGAAGTATCCAGGCTGAGAAAAGAAACCTGCCCATGACTAATCAGAACATCAGTTAGTGAATATGAACATTTTAACAGGATATGAATTAGCCCTACCTGGCAGAGAATGAATCTTTAATCTTCTGCATGCAAACCACTCAGATTTTGGATACAAAACTATATATATATATATATATATATATATATATATATATATATATATATATATATATAACATACATTGAACTGTGATTTCTATTCAAGGATATGAGAGGTTATTCTTTTGTCCCATTGCTTTCCCCCATGAAAACCTGCTCTTTACTGTTGATTTGGGACAAACATCAGAAGGGTCTTTGAAGGGACATTCAAAATCCTAGTGTTAGACCTGAAGCTACTAAGGCTATCAAGCACTGAGATCTGCATTCTTTCCTGGCCTGCCACCTTGGATCCCTATAACTCTGTTCATGTCAGTGTGCAAAATGCTTGCTAATTATCCCACTGAGGAATGGCTCTCCTGCTACCCTTGCAGATGAAGGATGTTCACATACCTTTGAGAATCTGTGGCTCAGGTGTCATGAGAGGGAGGAAACAGGAGTAACAGTGTTCTGTGCTGGGGAAACTAGCAATCAAAGGATTTGCAGGAATCAATGCAATCCCCAAGTCACCAGGAAAACTTGTAAATCTGATCAAGCTGAATTCAAGATGTCCTGTAAATTATCCTCTTCTCTTTGTCTGTGCTTAATCAGTTTGCCAACATTTTGTGAGAAGAAACTGTATCTTTACGGATTCATTTAGCAGATAATCTTGTCCCATTAGACCAGTACACATCTGTAAATTAGATCCAATTTCATTCTACAAAACAGAAGAACCTCTGCCCATAATGGCTGCATCAGAGGATTACCAATAAGCAAATTGCTTTGCACTCAGCGCCTTCCATAATCCATGTTGGAATGAGAGCCGTGTATCAGATAATCTCTGAGCAGAGTTCACCCCTCCCAAACACGGGGGGGGGGGAGGCCTTGCAATGGCAATTTCCCTCAAATAGTCCTTGTTTATAATCCGTGATGGATCTCCGCTAACATGGGAGTTGTCTTTATTATGGCAGAAAGCACCGGAAGTCTCAGGCTTTACTCATATGAGACCTCCGGGTATAGAGCAGTATATAAATTCAATAAATAATAAGAATATATACATTCAGTAAACAATAATCTGCCAATGAAAAGGGGATTTACCTCTATGTCTCTCTAGAGATATACAATCTATAGAAATTAACAAATAGATTTATAACAAGATACACTAATTAGAATAGAAGCATTGCCGCCCAACCGCACCTCACTCATGTTTCGCCCTCCACTTCTTTCCCCCTTTCCCTCCTAATGTATCACTAATGTCTCAACTAATGAAATTTGAAATTTGAAAAAGGAGACATTGTACATACTTTTGTAAACCAAGAAATCATTAATATAAATATTTTAAGAAGGGGGGGGGGTGATACTGAGATCCGATTAGAACAAGTACCAAGAAATATAAGAAGGCTTTTTTTGGGGGGGGGAATTAAACAGTCTTTTTTATTATTAAAGCCTTTGTGTGTTACAAAGCAAACAGATAGGCAGGGAAAGGTATATCTGTCATCTCCACATTCAGTTCATAGTTTTTTCATGGCTCAATTCTTTTTTGCAGTCATCAGATCTGGGTTTGGACCTGAACGTCTCGCTTCTTTATCCCATCTTCCTCCACCTTGAAAACCCTCTGGAATATGACCTTCAAGCTCTCCCATGACCGACTGTGTTTCTTTCTTCCAACCAGGAAATAAATTAGTGGGTTAACACTGCTGTTTAGGCAGCTGCATAAGAGCCCAAGAAACGCTTCAGTATTGTATCCACCTTCACTGGAAATATGGATTAATAAAATGCAGGTATATGGTTTTCTTTTAACTTTTGAACAGCCTGAGGACCTTGACAATAGTATCAGAATAGCAAGAGGGAAAAAGCGAATCATTCTGATTCTTCTGAAGCATCATATCTGGTTTCTGACCTGGAGTTCTAGCTCTGCTCTTCCATGTTCCTCCTCCTTGAAAAGCCTCTGCAATGCAACCTTGATGCTCTCCCTTGAGCGACTCTGTTTCTTTCTTCCAACCAGGAAATAAATCAGTGGGTTAACACTGCTGTTTAGGCAGCTGCATAAGAGCCCAAGAAACATTTCAGTATGGTTTCCACGATGATGGGAAAGTTGGATTAATAAAATGCAGGTAAATGGGAAAGCTAAGAAGAGGAAGAAGAGGAGGGCAAGTAGGATGGCTGTTACAGCTTTTCCCTTCTTCCTCTGTTGTGATCTAAAGTAAACTTTTATAAACAGGACCAGAGTGGAAACAGTCATGAGTGGGAGGCAAAGTATAGCATTCATTAAAAGGTGGTAGAAAAAGACGTATGTTGTCACTTCAAAAAAACCAAGAAACATGCCGGTTACAGTGAGCAGGAAAGAAATGATCCATATTGTGGCACAAACAAGGGTGGAAAAGTGTGGTGGTCGGTGGCATCGATGCCAAAGGGGGAAGAGGACAGAGAAACACCTGTCCATGCTAATGGCTGTCAATAGATATTGATCAGTGTTGTACATGAACAATAAAGAAAAGATGGCAAATAATAGAAACAAATTATAATAATACATAGGTAAGAATAAAAATGACCTCAAAAGATGTATAGTGGAAATAATAAATGAGCATATGAGTGTCCCAATGTCAGCAGCAGCCAGATGGAGGATGAAGGTGGTGAAAGGATTCCTATTCATGCAAAAACCAAGAAACCAGATAACAGTTCCATTCCCCAGAAGTCCAAAAACACTAATTACTGAAATGAAAGCATAAAGAATAATGTCTGCTATAAAATATAATGATAATTCATGATCAAAACCATCCTGGGGGGTTAGGAGCCCAGTTCCATTTTCTACTCCAATATCTTCCCCTGAAGCATCCAAAGTGGACCAGGATCCCAGGCTACCATTGCTCATCTTGCTTAATCTCTGCTTTTGAGTTATTTCTTGTATGGATCTTCCTACCAAGAGAAAATAAACAAATGTGGAGATAGTTTTGGCTATAATGCTCAACCATATTAAACTGAGACACTCAAACAAAACAATAATAAAAGAGAGATGCTATAGTGGCAATTCATGACTGATAAACTGACAAAGAAACAAACAAAATAGAAAATTCTTTCCAGTAGCACCTTAGAGACCAACTGAGTTTGTTCTTGGTATGAGCTTTCGTGTGCATGCACGCACACGAAAAAGGTTCGTGGAAAAGTTTGTTTCTTTCAGTAATTCAATTTAAAAGGTGAAACTTATATATGAGATAGACTCATGACATGCAAAGTGAGATATGTCAAGCATTTATTTGTTATAATTGTGATGATTATGGTGTATCTGAAGAAGTGTGCATGCACACGAAAGCTCATACCAAGAACAAACTCAGTTGGTCTCTAAGGTGCTACTGGAAAGAATTTTCTATTTTGTTTCAACTATGGCAGACCAACACAGCTACCCACCTGTAAAAGAAACAAACAAACAGTTCAGGAATATTATTCATTGGAATGTTTGTCAAAATTTATCAGTTTCAAAGGTTTAGGGGGGAAATGCAGTTCACAGATGGGTTATGGATTTTTCCTCCAATTAAAGAATCTGCAGGCACAACATCAGTAAGCATATCATTTTTGAACTAAAATTGCCCCTCTTCTGCTCTCTGAGTCAGACATAACATCTGAAATTAATGTGTTGTGTGCTATGCACTGAGAGTGGGGCGGTTGGATGGGGTCAATGTTTCAAATCTGGAGTGGAGAAGAGGAACGGGAGAAGGAGTTCAACAGCTCTAGTGATCGGGGGGGAGCCATTATTATTATTATTACCCCAGCCACATTGGTCAGCTTCCAACATATACAGGTGAAACTTGAAAAATTAGAATATCGTGGAAAGGTTCATTTCTTTCAGTAATTCAACTTAAAAGGTGAAACTAATATATGAGATAGACTCATGACATGCAAAGTGAGATATGTCAAGCCTTTATTTGTTATAATTGTGATGATTATGGCGTACAGCTGATGAGAACCCCAAATTAACAATTTCAACTTTGGGGTTTTCATCAGCTGTACGCCATAATCATCACAATTATAACAAACAAAGGCTTGACATATCTCGCTTTGCATGTCATGAGTCTATCTCATATATTAAACTCCAGTAGCTAATGAAAACAATTGCTTACATAAATGGACTTTTCCACGATATTCTAGTTTTTCGAGTTTCACCTTTAAGTGGTAAGTTACTCACGAATGCAACTAATTTCAGTTAGTTGATATCAGTGGATCTTTTCTGAGAATGATTTCATTGGCACCACATTTTATGTATAATATTAGATATCACATGAAGGTCAAGATATGGGGGAATAGGCATTTGTAGGGAAAAGGTGCTGGTACTGTGTACCTTTGAGTACCCCCATAAAAAGCACTGATCACACAACCCCTCAATCCTCTGCACAATCCCTCAAGGTGTGCAGACTCCTACAGAGGCAGACCAATGCTTCTCACTTGATTAGGAATGAGTCCCCAAAACCTCATAGAGTGTTTGCCAGTCCTGCCATGTTTTACCCTATTAACTCCCAGGGTTGAACGTAGTCCTAGTATGTCAGATGCCTCATAGTGCAAGGACTATAGCTCTGTGGTACAGCATCTGCCTCATGCTCAGAATGGTTCAATCCCTGGCATCAGCAAGTAGGGCATTCCCTTATCTGAAACCCTTAAGAAGTGTTCTCGGTCAGAGTCAGAGAATCATAGAATCTTAGAGTAGGAAGGGACCCAAGGGTCATCTAGTCAAAACCCCTGCAATGCAGTACCAAAACAATACTGGGCAAGTCAGAAAAAGCAAATGTGGCATTTTGATTCCAATTTTGGGGTAAAATATGGGAGATCAATGTTCAAATTTTCACACAGACATAAAACTCCCTGGATAACCTCGGACCAGTCAGAGTCCTGCAACTTGACCTAGGAATAGGAATAGGAATAATTATTATTGGCCATTTACATTTTCCAACATACTTGGAATTTTGCTTTGGCTACATTGCGATGTAAACACTGTTCCACTCACAATGCAAAGAAGCAAAGAAACCCCACCCAAAAGTGACCTCCCTTTCCGCTACACTACTACAAATTTAACAATTTAATTGCACAAGTGTGTATGAAGACCTGTAGCGACGTCCAGATGGAAGTAAATCAAGCAGATGATGACCAAGAACCAAAGGATCTGCTACAATTCTATCTGCTCTTTTCCTAACTTGGGTAGCATAGAGCATCTCTATTGAAGGCTTTTTTATCTCACAGGTTTGTTGTGAGGCTAAAAAGAGGAGCAAGACAAACCATGTATGCCACCTTGAACTCCTTGGAGGAAAGTTGGGATATAAATAAACAAATGGACTGGATTTTAGAAGGCAGCTTCCTATACTTTCATGTTCCTAAAAGCTCATTAAAAATATTTCACAGCTGTGTTATCTTTTAACCTTTTAACCCCAGGGGTTGAAGCTGTGTGTGTCAATCAATCATCACCATCATCGGTGCTTAATTCTGCCACACCAGTTACTCCTCTTTCTGCTCTTACAAGCGAAGAATATCTAACTTCCGGCGGCGACGCCATTGCGGGTGGTCGTGGGCTGCTTCGGCTGCGAAGCGCCCAGTCCATCCCGGGGGTTAGGAGCCCCGCTACCGCAAAGCGGGGCTCCGGTTGGGGTGCGGGAAGAGCGTCCCGCACCCTGGGCTCCCCGGCTGTGCCCGTTGTGGCTCCGAACCCTTCCCTCGCTCCCCCTGTAAAGGGGGAGTGGGGGTGAAGGGACGACGGAGCCGGGCTATAGGGGACATGCCCCAACCGGGATGTAAATGCGGCGACAAAGCCTGTGATGAGCGTCTAAGTTCTACCTGTATTTAGTCATCTGAAAGAACCCGGTGGTTGTGAGTATTTGCCTGACTTTTCTATTTTTGGAACGATCCGGGGGGAAGAGGAAAGGGAGCCTGCCTCCCTCCCTTCGGAGTGAAAGATAGTAACCAGTTTAAGTGACTGCTGCTACAATAATGGATACAAAGAGCTCGCAATTTGAAATCTGAGACTGCTGAGTTTTCCCTTTGGGGATAAAGTGGGGAGAAAATATCTCCATCTAAAGTTTTGGTCTTCACATTCTGGCTTCAGAAAAAATGGCGATGGAAAATTTGGACTGACGTGGGAAACAATTGAAACAAAAGAAGGAAGAGACAGGAACTGAAATTTGATACCCACCCTCCCTTTCAAAATGCTGAACTTTGTGTTGGAACTTGTTTTGAACTCTGGTCTAAACGATGAAGAATTGTTGGATGTCTTGAAGCTGGAACTGCTTAATCGCAAACTGCAAGTCTTGAGTGGGATTATTAAATAAAAAGAATAAATTTCCCACAGAGGAGGCTTTTCAAAAATTTTACTCAATGGAAGCAAACCTTGGCAAAGAGCTGGAAGGGGTGCTTGAAGGTTGCTATGAAATGGCTGGGCGACTCCGGGAAAAGGAACCGGTTTCTGGGGGTGGCAGCCCTGGAACCGGAAAATTTATAATATCCAGACCCCGAGGTGGGAGCTCGGGGGCAAGGGACATGGAATTAAGATTTTTACAAGAAGTAGAAGAATCGCACAAAGAAACGGAGGAGCCCAGGAAGGACGTGAGGTGTACCCTGAAGCTTGATGCAAGGTTTGTTGTGACTGTTGCCTGGATCTGTGGACATTTGGGAAAAGAAGACAATTCGAGGAACGGTTCCGGCGAAAGACAGAGAAAGACAATGGACAGAGGGGGTGTGGGGTGAAGTATTAATCGTTAATTTAAATGATCTGTTATGGTATCTGAAATCGGAGTGTGAAGGTTGTTAATTATAAGTTTATAGTGAACAAATAGTGAGATATTGAGATTTATGTTAATAGCAGCATGATAAAGGAAAGAAGAAATAAGTTTAGATTTTTTAAGAATATTTTTTAAGATTTATGATAAACTAAGAAGATAAAGATGATTGTTTTATTTTTAACTAAAGTGAATTTTTAGAGAAAAGGTGTTATAAAAAAGAAGATTGATTTAAATCCGAAGGTGTATAGGCAGGGGAAGTCATGTGTCAAGATTTGAAACAAGAATTTTTTTTTTATGGATATAAGTAAGAAGAAAAATCCTGGCTTTGTTTGTATTTGTGTTATATATGTTGGTGTGGGAGGGGTTTATGTTGTATTATGAAAAAGGCCAATAAATTCTTATTAAAAAAAAAAGAAGAATATCTAACTTGAGCTTTTTGCTTACCTTTGACTAACGTTGGGTCGGATATTGTGATAGAGAGATGGAGAACCAAAAGTACCGGTAATAAATCCTGTGCTGGCATAAACAACCAGAAGATTTGCAGACACCAATGCAACTCCCAAGTCTTGAGGAAACATTCAATGCATTTAAGAGCTCATGACAAGATGTGCTGGAATGCACCTGTTTGCCTTCATTTATGCTTTATAAGTATGCCAGTGTCATGTGACAAGAGAAAAACGATTATCATTGGGATGTCAATACAGTCTTTAGAGGATTGTGATCATGCACACTAACAGCTCCATTTGTAAAATATACAAAAGTGCTATGAAAGGTTCTGTTACACTTCAAAAGCCTGCAAGTAAGTTTTAAGCACTGAGAAGCACTTTGCTCTCCATGCAGGAGATTTCCAAAACAACAGGGAAAAGAAAGCCCAGCTAATGGGCTGGAAAGAGCAGGATGATGGTACAGTAGGGATACAGAACCTTTTTCCAGCAAGAGGACCTCATTCTTTTTCTGGGAAAGCTCCTAGAAGGGAATACATATAGCCATTCTACTCCCACTTGTAAGCAGAGAGTTTTGTTTGGATAAAAGTAGGAAGGTGAGGAAGGCACATCTTGTGGCAGAATTGGGGTAAATGGGAAGGATGAAGGCTGGAAAAGGTGGAGCAAGGCTTTGTGAGTGACATTTGGTCCTCTGCTTCAGGCAGCAAAATGTCTTGCATCAGCACTAACACATCACGTCCTTTCTTGCTTTTTTCTCCTTCTCTTTGGTGTCCTCACATATTCCTTTTCTTTCATGCTCCTCCTCAAAGGCAACCTTTATTGTGAAGTCTCTGGACTCCTTTGTCTTCATCTCTCCTTCAGTCTGTGTTGGTACCCAGTCCAACCATATACACATCAATTCTCAAGCCATGCATATGTTTAAAACTATGAATAAATAAACGTAGAAAACTGCCTTGTACAAGGCAAGACCATTATTCTACCGAGCTCAGATTGCTGACACTGACCAGCAGGGATATAGGAAGGAATCATTCCTTTCCATACCTGGAGATGCCACTGACTTAATCCAGGACTTTCTGCAAGCTAAGTCAAAGCCCTGCAGATGAGCAAGAGCCCTCAAAACACCCACAAGCATAAAGTGCATATGTCTCTTGAGACTTTGATAAGTGTTTTCTCTTTTCTTTTTTTAAATTTTTTTTGTTGCTCTTATAAGTTCATTTCCTGAACACACAGGAGATTTCTGAAATATCTAGGCTGAGGGGAAAAAAACCTGTCCATGACTAATTGGAACATCAACTAGTGGATATGAACATTTTAACAGGATATGAATTAGCCCTACCTGGCGGAGACTGAATCTGTAATCTTCAGCATGCAAACCACTCAGCCTCACATTTTGGATACTAAACTCTATGTATAACTCTATAACATTCATTGAACGGTGATTTCTATTCAAGGATATGAGAGGTTATGCTTTTGTTCCATTGCTTTTTCCCAGGAAAACCAACTGTTTACTGTTGAAACAAAATCAAAAATTCTTTCCAGTAGCGCCTTAGAGACCAATTGAGTTTGTTCTTGGTATGAGCTTTCGTGTGCATGCACACTTCTTCAGATACGTGTATCTGAAGAAGTGTGCATGCACACGAAAGCTCATACCAAGAACAAACTCAGTTGGTCTCTAAGGTGCTACTGGAAAGAATTTTTGATTTTGTTTTGACTATGGCAGACCAACACGGCTACCCACCTGTAACTGTTTACTGTTGATTTGTGACAAACATCAGAAGGGTCTTTGAAGGGACATTCCAAATCCTAGTGTTAGACCTGAAGCTACTAAGGCTGTCAGGCACTGAGATCTCCAGAACGCATTCTTTCCTAGACTGCCAATTGGGATCCCTATAACTCTGTTCTTGTCAGTGTGCAAAATACTTGCTAATTATCCCACTGAGGAATGGCTCTCCTGCTACCCTTGCAGATGAAGGATGTTCACAAAACCGTGAGAATCTGTGGCTCAGATATCATGAGTGGGAGGAAACAGGAGTAACAGCTGGGGAAAGTAGGCAATCAAAGGATTTGCAGGAATCAATGCAATCCCCAAGTCTCAAGGAAAACTTGTAAGTCTGACCAAGCTGAATTCAAGATGTCCTGTAAATTATCCTCTTCTCTTTTTCTGTGCTTAATCAGTTTGCCAACATCTTGTAACATGAAGAAACTGATTCTTTACTGGTGAACAAGATAGCGGTCAGCAAAATTAGGAGCAGGATTTTGCCCTCTAAGTCTCACTGTTGTAGAAAGTACTGTTGATAAAAGGTGGTTTCCTAGTCATCCGGAAGCGGGAAGCAGCTAAGAACTCTGTGACTTGATCGAGTGATATTTGTTTATTGATTAATAGCATAGTATGATTCTATCTTTTCATCCTCAACCTGGTTAACATAATAATCTATATACAAAAAGTGCAAAAACACAGGGAATATTGCAGCCAATGGATACAGTAACATAAGAGACATTAGATGTCTATTCTGGAAAATCGGGTCCTCCATTAAAAGAGGGCACATGTTGCAGTGTAACCGGCTACCCGACCTTGCGTTGTGGGGGTAATTGGAAATAAAGCCACAACCCCTGATAGGTCGGTTCCGTGTTGTTGGGGAGCAATCTGACCAATGGGGTGTCGTAAAATGCAGCAACGCGGGTCCTATTTAAGCTCATGCAAGGCTGCCGAGCTTTCTCTTTGGGGCCTATGCATCGGAACACGGACATCTGATTGTGGACTGCTGTTGCTCTGAGAGATCTCGATTATCTTGCGGTGATCTATTCTCGTTTTACCCCTTTATTTCTCCTTCTACCCTTATTTCCCTTTATCTCCTTAAATTACTTTCCCCCAAAAATATTCCCTTCTCCCCCTGTTGGTTTGCGCAGTTAGTGGGTTGGGGGTTAAACCCCCCATTACCAGGGGCCTTTTGGCCTTACCGGCGGGTATTAATCACCTTCCTGTAGCCCGCTCTGAGGTGTGACCTTTTGGAGAGTGGATTTGACAGGGCGTCTTCGTAGTTAATGGTCTTTGCCCTTATCCTCCATGGCTGAAATATGATGTACACCATGAAAGAAATATCCCCACTGAACATAGGTCAACAAGGCTAAATACAATGCAACACAAACTTATGGGCTCAGTCTAACAACAATAATCTTTTTAGAACTATAATGATACATCTAGACATGATTATCTTTTGGAACTATCATAACTGTGTTTCAGCGGTGGTCTCCTCTTCCTCTGGAGAGTTTTCCTCATCTCTGAAAGCATTCTGGAGTATGGCCTTCATGTTTGTAATAGGTCTACCTCTTTTCTTTCTCCCAACCAGGAAATAGATGAAAGGGTTAACACTGCTGTTCAGAGAGGCACATAAGAACCCATAAAATGCAAGAAGGGGAGTTTTTGAATGGAAAATATAATGGGCAATGTATAAGGCATTAAGCGGAAAAGAAAAAACAATGAAGAAGAGAAGAGCAAGCAAGATGATTACTATAAGTTTCCCACGCCTCCGCTGTCGTGGTTTAAAGTAGACTTTGATGAACAGGATCAGAGTGGAGATGGTCATGAGTGGGAGGCAAAGGAGGCCACTCACAATCAACTGAAAGTTTACTATGTTATATGATGTCAAATTATTCAGGTGGAGAATTAAGTGAATTCCAGGAGGAAGGGAAGAAAGGCCCCATATTAAAGCACATATAGTCCTTGTTAAATGTTGTGGTCTGTGGCATCGATACAAAATGGGGAAGAGGACACACACACATCTGTCAATGCTGATGGCTGTCAATAGGAATTGGCCAGTGTTGTACGTGAAATAGAAGATATGATTAAATACATCACATAGCAGGCTATTGTAAGAATATTTTGCCATCCAATGTATTTCTGTAATAAAGTTAGCAGTGAGTAAACCAGTGTCAGCAATGGAGAGGTTCAGAATGTAAGTGGTGAATTGATTCCTCTTAATGCAGAAGCCAAGAAGCCAGATGACAGCTCCATTTGCAATAAAGCCAAAAATGCAAAATAAAATTGTAATGATGGTTGTAATATCCTTTTCTAATGAAGAATCTGGAGTCGGTTCTATATAATAATCACTGTGGCTCATGTTGAAGCCTGGAATGTCATCATATGTCATGTTATATTCTTCTCCAGCATTCCAAGGGAAGGAGGATGCTAAGCTGAAACCGCTCATTGTGCTCAACATTGGTTATGTGCTTCTGCTGTAGATTTCTTCTAATGGAAGTAACGAGATAAGGGTGGATTTAGTCTTTATTAATAAACAAAGAGCAAGCTATTTCAGCCTCAACTTCCTTGGTTTTTTTATAATATATTGCTATATCGTTCCGGGAACCTTAGTTCTTAAAATAAATGCCAAACACGGGATTTAGGAGAAATCAAGAGTAAGCGTTTTATTGCTGAGCAATAGGTCCAGGGAGTCATCTCCAAAAGACTGGACATCAATCACAGGTATCCAAAGGTTTTTATAGATCCTTCAAACGTTACATATTCATGTCTTGCATTAAGCATCAAGCCAATGAGCGTATGACAGCAACCCAGAAATCCAACCCTCTTGTCCCCAGAAGACTCTCTGAACTTCACCCTAGTTAGCTGAGGCAAGGAGATTCACTTCTGCTTTCTTGTAACGACCTCTTGCACCCTGTGAACTCTCCCCAATTCCTTTCGTTGGGCCATTGTTTTAGCTTGGTAAGCATATAAATCTCATTATGTCAGACTTAGAATCATAGAATCATAGAATCATAGAATCATAGAGTTGGAAGAGACCACAAGGGCCATCCAGTCCAACCCCCTGCCAAGCAGGACTTGGTCAAACTCTATATGTATCTCAAACACCCAGAATATTCTGCAGAAATCCTGTTTCTCCCAACATCCTGACTCACTTGGGGACAGCTGATGAGAACCCCAAATTAACCATTTCAACTTTGGGGTTTTCATCAGCTGTACGCCATAATCATCACAATTATAACAAACAAAGGCTTGACATATCTCGCTTTGCATGTCATGAGTCTATCTCATATATTAAACTCCAGTAGCTAATGAAAACAATTGCTTACATAAATGGACTTTTCCATGATATTCTAGTTTTTCGAGTTTCACCTTTAAGTGGTAAGTTACTCACGAATGCAACTAATTTCAGTTAGTTGATATCAGTGGATCTTTTCTGAGAATGATTTCATTGGCACCACATTTTATGTATAATATTAGATATCACATGAAGGTCAAGATATGGGGGAATAGGGAAAAGGTGCTGGTACTGTGTACCTTTGAGTACCCCCATATAAAAGCACTGATAACACAACCCCTCAATCCTCTGCACAATCCCTCAAGGTGTGCAGACTCCTACTGAGGCAGATCAATGCTTCGCACTTGATTAGCAATGAGTGTTTGCCAGTCCTGCCATGTTTTACCCTATTAACTCCCAGGATTGAACGTAGTCCTAGTATGTCAGATGCCTCATAGGGCAAGGACCATAGCTCTGTGGTACAGCATCTGCCTCATGTTCAGAAGGGTTCAATCCCTGGCATCAGCAAGTAGGGCATACCCTTATCTGAAACCCTTCAGAAGTACTCTCAGTCAGAGTCACATAATCGTAGAATCTTAGAGTAGGAAATGGACCCAAGGGTCATCTAATCCTACCCCCTGCAATGCAATACCAAAACAATACTGGGCAAGTTGGAAAGAGCCAATGTGGCATTTTGATTCCAATTTTGGGGTAAAATATGGGAGATCAGCAATCAAATTTTCACACAGACATAAAACTCGCTGGATAACCTCAGACCAGTCAGAGTCCCTCACCAAGACCTAACTCACAGGTTTCTTGTGAGGATACAAAGAGGAGCAAAACAACCCATGAATGCCACCTTGAACTCCTTGGAGGAAAGCTGGGGTATAAATAAACAAATGGACTGAATTTTAGAAGGCAGCTTCCTATACTTTCATGTTCCTAAAACCTCATAAAAAAATATTTCACAGCTGTGTTATCTTTGAACTTTTTAACCCCAGGGGTTGAAGCTGTGCATGTCAATCAATCATCAGCATCATCGGTGCTAAATTCTGCCACACCAGTTACTTGTCTTTCTGTTATTGCAAGCAAAGAATTTCTAACTTGAGCTTTGTACTTACCTTTGACTAACGTTGGGTCGGATATTGTGATAGAGAGATGGAGAACCAAAAGTACCAGTAAGTAATCTTGTGCTGGCATAAACAACCAGAAGATTTGCAGACACCAATGCAACTCCCAAGTCTTGAGGAAACATTCAATGCATTTAAGAGCTCATGACAAGATGTGCTGGAATGTGCTTGTTTGCCTTCATTTATGCTTTATAAGTATGCCAGTGTCATGTGACAAGAGAAAAACAATTATCATTGGGATGTCAATATAGTCTTTAGAGGATTGTGATCATGTACACTAATAGCTCCATTTGTAAAATATACAAAAGTGCTTTGAAAGGATCCATTACACTTCAAAAGCCTGCAAGTAAGTTTTAAGCACTGAGAAGCACTTTGCTCCCCATACAGAAGATTTCCAAAAAACCAGGGGAAAGAACGCCCAGCTAATGGGCTGGAAAGAGCAGGATGATGATACAGTAGGGATACAGAACCTTTTTCCAGCAAGAGGACCTCATTCTTTTCTGGGAAAGCTCCTAGAAGGGAATACATATAGTCAATCTACTCCCACTTGTAAGCAGAGAGTTCTGTTTGGATAAAAGTAGGATGCTTGAAATCTCTCAAGCCTCTTTGCTCCCAGATGCAAGCTACAAAAATTCTATGCATGGCAGGAGAGAGTACAGGAAGGTGAGGAAGGCACATCTTGTGGCAGAATTGGGGTAAATGGGAAAGTTGAAGGCTGGAAAAGGTGCAGCAAGAGTTTGTGAGTGACATTTGCTCCTCTGCTTCAGGCAGCAGAATGTCTTGCACCATTTCTTCCTGCTTTTTTCTCCTTTTTGGTGACCTCGCATATTTCTTTTCCTTCATGCTCCTCCTCAAAGGCAACCTTTATTGTGAAGCTTCTGGACTCCTTTGTCTTCATCTCTCCTTCAGTCTGTGTTGGTACACAGTCCAACCATATACACCTCAATTCTCAAGCCACACATATGTTCAAAACTATGAATAAATAAACATAGAAAACTGCCTTGTACAAGGCAAGACCATTATTCTACCGAGCTCAGATTGCTGACACTGACCAGCAAGGATATAAGCAGTAATTATTCCTGTCCCTACCTGGAGCTGCCACTGGCTTAATCCAGGACACTCTGCATGCTAAGTCAAAGATCTGCAGATGAGGAAAAGCCCTCAAAACACCCACAAGCATAAAGTGCATATGTCTCTTGAGACTTTGATAAGTGTTTTCTTTTTTCTTTTTTGAAAATAATTTTTTGTTGTTGTTATAAGTTCATTTCCTGAACACACAGGAGATTTCTAAAGTATCTAGGCTGGAAAAAAAAGAAACCTGCCCATGACTAATTGGAACATCAATTAGTGGATATGAACATTTTAACAGGATATGAATTAGCCCTACCTGGCAGAGACTGAATCTGTAATCTTCTTCATGCAAATTACTGAGCCTCAGATTTTGGATGCTAAACTCTATGTATAACTCTATAACATTCATTGAAAGGTGATTTCTATTCAAGGATATGAGAGGTTATGTTTCTGTTCCATTGCTTTTTCCCAGGAAAACCTGCTCTTTACTGTTGATTTGTGACAAACATCAGAAGGGTCTTTGAAGGAACATTCAAAATCCTAGTGTTAGACCTGAAGCTACTAAGGCTATCAGGCACTGAGATCTCCAGAACTCATTCTTTCCTAGACTGCCAATTGGGATCCCTATAACTCTGTTCGTGTCAGTGTGCAAAATGCTTGCCAATTATCTCACTGAGGAGTGGCTCTCCTGCTACCCTTGCAGATGAAGGGTGTTCACAAAACTGTGAGAATCTGTGGCTCAGATATCAAGAGCGGGAGGAAACAGGGGTAACAGCTAGGGAAAGTAGGCAATCAAAGGATTTGCAGGAATCAATGCAATCCCCAAGTCTCAAGGAAAACTTGTAAGTCTGACCAAGCTGAATTCAAGATGTCCTGTAAATTATCCTCTTCTCTTTTTCTGTGCTTAATCAGTTTGCCAACATCATGTAACAAGAAAAAGCTGTTTCTTTACTAGTGATCAAGATAGCCATCAGCAAAATTAGGAGGAGGATGTTGCCTCTAAGTCTCACTGTTGTAGAAAGTACTGTTGATAAAAGGTGGTTTCCTAGTCATTGGGAAGCAGGAAGCAGCTAAGAACTCTGTGACTTGATTGAGTGATAATAATAAAAATAATTTAATAATAATTTATTATTTATACCCCGCCCATCTGATATTCATTTATTGATTAAAAGCATAGTATGTTTATATATTTCCATCCTCAACTTGGTTAACGTATTAATGGATATACAAAAAAGTACAAAAACACAGGGAATATTGCAGCCAATGGATACAGTAACGTCAGAGCCATGAGAACTTTCTTCTGGAAAGTGGTGATTTCCGGTATATTTTCCCCACTCCCACATGTCACCCCCTGCTAACTACTCAAAACTCTGCCATTGTTTAAAACATTCATTTTCCTCCTATCAGATTCCCCCAAGGATGCAGCATCCTCAAATATACCATTCCTTGAAGGTTTTTAACTCAGACAGCTTCTTTGTTTAAAATTGGCATCCCCCCCCCCTCAGTTCCCTCCATGCCTGCTTTACTCAAATATCTGCTGTTGTTTTAAGTCACCATTTCCCCCTTGAATACTGCCTTTCAAAGCATGCACTGATGGCTACTTGGATGGCTTTAAAAGAAGAATACACAAATTCATTGGGAACAGAGCTATCAATAGATACAAGTCATGGTGGAGGTTATGATCTGCTTCCACAGCATGTGGCCATGTGCTTTTGGATACCAGCTGCTGAAAACTGCAGAAGGGGAGAGGGGTTTTGCGATCAGGCCCTGCCTGCAGGTGTCCAACATGTATCTGGTTCAGCAGTGTGAGAAGAGCATGGTGAACTAAATGGGCAATTGGCCAAATTCATCAGGTCCTTCATATGTTCTGATATTCATTTCCTTGGGAGTAGGTCCTATTGAATTTTAAAGGGCTTACTTCTGAGTAGACATACATAAGGTTGCTCTGCAAGCATGCAATTTATTTGTGATGCTGGATGTGTATGGCTATGGGTAGAAATTAAACATTACTCTTTGATTCAGTTAACTTTTATTTCACTGGCTCTAATTTGGAGTAGCACAGCAGAAACAGACAAAGTAGCAACCAAGGTTTAACTGTGTTAACAACAACTGTAGAATAGATTTTTCCATATCATGTGATTCCATCTCTGTTCTTTTTATGCTGTTTTTGAGGTGGCAACCAAATTGTGGTTTTGTCATATCTCTGATAGTTATTTTCTCACTGGAGCCTTTGAACATTACAAAATGTGCCCCCACTGGCAACAAATGGCTAAGTAGGAGCTAGAATGTCTAGATGGAATTGAAGTGATAGAGCTCCAAGGGATGTCCTTTGGGAGCTTTCGTAGCTTGAGTTCCAATGGAAGTCTTGACTCCGTAGTGTTTCTTCTCATCCCAGAAGCCCTCTGGGCAAAAATTCAAAGGGTTAACACAGCTATTCAGGCAGGCACAAAAGTAGTCGTAATATAGGATCTAGGGAGGTTCTGAACTGAAAACAAAAATGCTGATGCATAAGGAATTCAAAGTGTGTGTAAAGGTTCCATTCTGCCAGCGAAATCTACTTTCCCATTCCAGCCTAAATCTTTCCCCAGCAGCTCCAACTGCAAGCTAAGAATCGATACATGAAATCTTCTTCCCATAAATAGACCCAGGCTTCCTTGATAGTCGAATATTAAGTAGAATCTAGATAATAAGAAGTTCATCAAGTCCATCCATCAAATCAATAGGCAGCACTGAGCACAGGTCAATAAGGTTACAGACAAAAAGGTTTGTAAATTGGGAACTAGATTGTGTCATCAGAATCACAATGATAAAGACATATTTTGACAATTGTTTGGAGCTATCACAACTGAGTTTCCAAAGAGATCTCAATTGGCTCTGTAGTGTTTTCATTCTCTTTGAAAACATTCTGGAATCTGGCTTTCATATTCTGCTTACACCTGCCTCTCTTCTTTCTTCCAACCAGGAAATAAATCAAAGGGTTAACACTGCTGTTCAGACAGGTGTTGATTTAAGCCAGGATCTATCCAGGTCTTGTGCCCCTCTTTGTGCCCCGACTGGGCCAGGCGATAAGACTGGAACCCTACAGCTTAATCAGGATATCTGGACTCAGGACTGTCTGTCATGAGCACCCTCACTTCCTCAGAGGTCGAATAAAGCGCTGGCTATATTAACTTAAACAGTTCTTCTTTATTTTTCTACAAGCTACAATATATACATAACTATACAGCTAGTGTGGCTAGGTTTTCTTCCACACATCTTATCTTCAGAACAAACCCTGTCTAACACACACAGTGAAGGTCACATTCCGTCTGGCAGAGAGAAGTTAATTAAGAGATCAAAGACTCAGTTCCCTCCCCCTTCTCTCAGACCATAGTCACAAAGTCACAAAGGGAGGGGTGTACAACATACTCCCCAAAGGACGAGAATCTAAATAATTACTTTTAACATATATACCAGTTTCGCCACCTTACACCACGAGGAATTTGTTCCCTGGTAGGATGCTAACAGATTGGCGAAACCCTCGCTGTATACCACGGTTTTAACAGATGTATAGTCTAGCAGATTGTTCCTGGTATACAAACGGACAAGTAATATCAAACACAAGCTGCAGGCCACTCAAGTCATAGGGTGAGTTAATGCTGCTCTGACGCAGAACTCAATACAGTCGCTTGCTTTGCCAGCCCATCAAAACAATTTTTACTATAACGATACCAATCTCACACGCGTCTTCGGCTGGTCCGTGTAAATTTCTCAACTCTGCCAAAAGCAACATAGTGCTGTACCTTTAAGGTAGTTCACACGCGTTTGAGCGTTTAAAGTCTGCACGTGGGATTTTTGAATATCTGCTGAGCAGATTAAAAATGGCAATACAAATGGTCAAGCTATGAAACTGCTTGCCCATAGCTCCGAAACAATGTGCCATAAAGTGAGAGTTGTGTATGTTGGACCTGTGCCATGGGACGTCCACTATTACCA
Organism: Lacerta viridis; assembly: GCA_900245905.1. Taxonomy (NCBI): domain Eukaryota; kingdom Metazoa; phylum Chordata; class Lepidosauria; order Squamata; family Lacertidae; genus Lacerta; species Lacerta viridis. The sequence continues at coordinate 283,198 of OFHU01001559.1, read as the reverse complement.
GTGAGTCTCATTTCTGGACAAATCATTAATTTGCATGTCTGGAACGAACATCACCTTTGTCATTCCTTTCAACAAGAATGACAAGAATTAGTCACATCTCCCAGTCTTTCAACAAAAGTTCTGCACTGTGAGTGTGTCTTAAAATATTTACATTTTTCCAAAGAATAAGAGATCGTCAACAAAAAGTGCAATACCTTCTGTTGTTGTGCTCTTTAAAAAACACGTCGCAACTGTAGTGGGTTAGTGGTTAAACCTAGACTGAATCTGGGGAACCGGGCCGTGTCTCCACCCTCGCATGCAGCTGCTGGGTGACCGGGCTAGTCACACTTCTTTGAAGCTTCAGCCCACTCACCTACAGAGTGAGGTTGTGGGGAGGAAGGAAGAGATGCCCTTGAGACTCCTGGGTAGTGAACGGGGATATCTCCAAACTCTTCGCTTCTTCTTCTTCCTGTAATCCTAAGGAGTGAGATTTCAAAGTTTGGTATACCAAAGCGAGAACTTTGTTGAGGGCAGACTTTGGAAGAGACACATCCTTGCAGACAAACACCCTGTGTTGATATAATGTTTTCATCTAGGGATGTATAAAAATGCGGTATTCACATCGTGGTGTGAAATTGTCAGTTCCTCAGCAGCAAGTTTATCAACAGTTGCACTTGAAACCTAACTTTGGTGAATATTCTCGTGTGTTTGATCAGGAATTGAGAAAAACCACGACTACTAGTCTAGAGGTATCAACCAGACCATGTTGTCAGTAGGCTGAAATGGCTGTATCTACCATTTCATCCGGTGTTGGGAACCAATTCGACGTTTCATTCTGCTGAGGGAATTCAATTAGATTGATGGCATTAACAGGTTCTGGTCTAGGGACATGTTTAAACCTCTTGTAACTGGTGGCTTCACAGTTGTTACTGTCAGTAACAGCAGTTTTGGCAAACTCAACAGAAAAACGCTTTGGTGGTTTTCCCTTGGTGGTTCTTTCGGACCTTCTTACAGTCTCCTGATCATCTGGATCCACTTCCTCTTTAGGAGAATGAGGATCTATTGTGAACAAAGGTTGCTCATCTGCACCAGCCTCTGGCTCATCTTTAACTGAGGCTTGGGCACTGTGAAGGTCTGTATCTGGATCAGACTCTCCACCATCACTAGAATCAGCATCATCAGATTCAACCTTTTTCTTTTCTGGTTTTGGTTTTACATTTCCATCATCAGACAGTGGGTAACATTGGAAAATACCAACTGTGAGTAACAGCAGTTTTGGCAAACTCAACAGAAAAACGCTTTGGTGGTTTTCCCTTGGTGGTTCTTTCGGACCTTCTTACAGTCTCCTGATCATCTGGATCCACTTCCTCTTTAGGAGAATGAGGATCTATTGTGAACAAAGGTTGCTCATCTGCACCAGCCTCTGGCTCATCTTTAACTGAGGCTTGGGCACTGTGAAGGTCTGTATCTGGATCAGACTCTCCACCATCACTAGAATCAGCATCATCAGACTTCAACCTTTTTCTTTTCTGGTTTTGGTTTTACATTTCCATCATCAGACAGTGGGTAACATTGGAAAATACCAACTGTGTCCCATTTAGGATTGCAGTCTATGCTCCTGGTCAACCTTATTGCTTTTGTGTCTGTCATCAGAACACGATAAGAACCTTTCTCATATCCTAGAAAGATACCATGTTGACCACACTTACTCAATTTGTCATTTTTCACAGTGTGTACCCAGACTTCTGAACCAAAAATTTTCAAATGTTTTACAAATGGTTTCTTCTGAAACAGCATCTCATACGGAGTACTCTTAATACTTGAGTGAAATCTCCTGTTATAGAGATAAGTGAAGCAAGACAGAGCTTCCCCCCAAAAAGAGTTAGAGAGGCCTGAATCATGCAACAGAGTTCTAATCCCTTGTTGCAACGTTTGGTTCATTCTCTCACACAGGCCATTTTGCCATGGTGACCTGGGTGTGGCGGTCAAGTGTTCAATTCCCTGTTCAGAGAGGAAACTTTCAAATTCTTCTGAACAAAACTCACCACCCCGGTCAGTAAAAAAACAGCGTACATGTTCATTGTGCACATTCTTAAGCCATGCACAGAATTGCTGAAATCTCTGAAAAGCCTCTGATTTCTTTTGCAACACATAAACCCAGACATATCTGGAAAATGAATCAATCAGAACTAGAAAATACCGTGAATTTCCTCTAGATGGCGCTAGAGGTCCCACCAAATCAGCATGAATTACTTCATAAGGTTTTGTAACCTCCCTTCCTGATTCTACACCTTTGGAAGCCTGTTTGATTTTGTTCTCTGCACAAGAGATACATTTCATGTGGTAAGGACACTTCTTAACCTTCATACCATCAACCAAATCTTGCATTTTTGTTAAAGCCTGAAAATGAAGATGGCCAAACAAGCGATGATAATCATGAATACAATGGTTATGCAACTTCTCATTCTTATCAATTGATATGTTGCAGTGGGCCTGTTTAGTTTGCTTAGCTGTACCAGCTGTTGCACCTGTAACAAAAGGCAATACATATAAACCATTAACACATTTGGCATAAAGAATGAGTTTGTTGTCTCTAATAATGTCACATCGGGACTTTGTGAACACCAGCTTGAGACCTTGAGAAGTAAGTTGAGAAACACTCAGCAAATTGTCCTGCAAATGAGGTGCATACATAACATTCTTAACTGTTGCATTAAGATTCTGCAGAGAAATCGTTCCCTGGCCAGGAGACTTTATCTCTGACCCATCGGCCTGTTGAATTCGGCCTTCTTGTCTCTGCAAATTAATGAAAATGCTTTTATCATTAGAAACGTGCCTCGTCGCCCCAGAATCTACAACAAAAACAGAGTATGCGTCCTTATCAGTACAACGAGAGATCAAAGCCTTTTGTGCAGCTGGCCCTTGAGGTCTGCGTCGTCCTCCACCACCTTTGAAGTTGCCCTTCTTCTTTGAAGCTTTCTTGCAATTACTCCGATAATGACCTAGCTCTCCGCAGCCATAGCAACGTACTGACTTCAGTGCCTTTGCAGTAGTTTCACTTTCTCCTGCTGAAGGCTTAGAAACATTTTCAGCAGCTTTGCCCCGGCTTTCTTTAACAGTCTGTCTGCGGTCAAACTCATTTAAGAGCACGCTAGATACATGATCCGGTGTTAAAAGATCATTAGGCAATGCTGATAACTGAGAAGCAATAGCATCATACGACTCATCCAGGCTATTAATCATTAGCATGGAGAAAACAGCATCAGAAAAAGTCAAGTCTCTTTGGATGAGGTCTTGTCTAAGACGTTGTAATTGGGACAGATGGCTGGGCAAATCGCCATCTTTCTGCAACTCCAGTCTACACAATTTCTTGAAAAAAAGAATACTGCTCCCTGCTCCCTGCCTAAGATGCAAATTACGAAGTTTGTCCCAAACAGCCCTTGCCGTTTCAGCATCTTCTAAACTAACCAACAGGGTATCACAAACGCCCAGAACAATAGTCCCCCTGGCTCTTTGATCAGCTTCATGCCAGGCATCCCAATCATCATCATCTTCCTGTGGGGGATCATCCTCAATGGTATGGAAAAGCCTTTCCCTTTGTAAAAGCGCTTTCATTCTAACTTGCCAGGTAGGGTAAGTCTCTGGCGTGAGAGGAGGAAAAGAGAGAGATATCTGGCCAAACTGTGCAGAAGACATGCTTGCGTTTTTAACTATAGCAAACACCACTTCTTCATGCAACAAAATAAGCCTTAACTCCCTTTAACTTCACTCCCCCAAACTCAGCGCAATTAGCAAGAATCTGGAAAAGCGTCTCTGCTATCTGTTCTGGCAGCTAAACAGCATACCATTGTAAATCAATTCTGTAGCTTGAAAACAGCTCCGAAATGAAGCAGCCGAACTGTCTCACCAAACACAGCACGTCTCAGCAGCCAAACAGCAAACCGTCCGCCTTCATCAGCAGAGGAACGAAAACCAGCCGCTCTGCAACACAGGAGGAACGCCAACCAGCCGCTTGCATCCATAGGAGGAACGAAACCATCCGCCTCTGCTACCATATGTTGATTTAAGCCAGGATCTATCCAGGTCTTGTGCCCCTCTTTGTGCCCCGACTGGGCCAGGCGATAAGACTGGAACACCTACAGCTTAATCAGGATATCTGGACTCAGGACTGTCTGTCATGAGCACCCTCACTTCCTCAGAGGTCGAATAAAGCGCTGGCTATATTAACTTGAAACAGTTCTTCTTTATTTTTCTACAAGCTACAATATATACATAACTATACAGCTAGTGTGGCTAAGTTTTCTTCCACACATCTTATCTTCAGAACAAACCCTGTCTAACACACACAGTGAAGGTCACATTCCGTCTGGCAGAGAGAAGTTAATTAAGAGATCAAAGACTCAGTTCCCTCCCCCTTCTCTCAGGGGTGAAATACTAACAACAGGCAAGTATGAAGGCATAGTGTAAGAAAGAAGGAGGTTCTGAATGAAGAACAAAAACAGTGATGAAAAGGGCATTGAGTGGAAAAGAACAAATGATGAAGAAGAGGAGAGCCAACAAGATGGCTGCTATAAGTTTACCCTTCCTCCTCTGCTGTGAGTGCTCACTGGAAGGACAGATCCTGAAGTTGAGGCTCCTGTACTTTGGCCACCTCATGAGAAGCGAAGACTCCCTAGAAAGACCCTGATGTTGGGAAAGAAGGAGGGCACGAGGAGAAGGGGATGACAGAGAATGAGATGGTTGGACAGTGTTCTTGAAGCGACTAGCATGAGTTTGGCCAAACTGCAGGAGGCAGTGGAGGATAGGTGTGCCTGGCATGGTCTGGTCCATGGAGTCACGAAGAGTCAGACACGACTGAACGACTGAACAACAACAACAACAATAGGGTGGGAACCTAAGGTTGCTGTTATAATTGCTGTTATAAATTGAGAAATCAGGGCCAAGGGGAGTATAAGCAAAAGGTAAATCAACACAAAGGTGAATATACCAAAACCAAGGTCATTTATATTGGGAATATAAGGGGGCAAGAAAATTTGGGAAATAACTGGGAAAGCTAACAGTTTACAATCTGACTGTTGTATGTGAAAAATTATAAGACATAGAGACTAAGAAATAAGATGTAATTTCAATTGTGTATTTCCACACAGACTCTCACAAGTACTGTATTCAACGCAACCAAACTAGAAAGAAGAAATTAAATTAACGGTGCCCATTGGATTTATAACAATGAGTTCATGGCAAAATAACAAAATGCTGTCAAAAACAAGACAGCAAATGCTAACAGCAACACCTCAGTTAAGAAGACAATCATTCGTAGATTCAGATCCCTTGATGGAGCTGAAAGAGATGATAACAAAATGGATAAAAACATAAATGAAATGGACAAAAATATAAATGGGAAGTTAGATGTTATGGACAATAAGTATGAGCAGAATGCAAAAGTGATTAAGGAGCTCTCTGAACAAATAAAAGACCTAACATTGAAACATAAAGATATTGAAAAAAAAAAAACAGTTCATGAGCTTAAAACTAGATCAAATAAACAGGAAGAATCTGCCAAGAAAATTATAAATGGAAATAAGGAAATTTTAAAAATGTCAAGAATTGGCAAATGAAGAAGTAAATGAACTAAAAGACCTACAAGAGTCCACACTGGACCATATAGCCCTTCTGGAGATGCATCAGAGGAAGATGATTCTAAGTTTTAGAGGCCTACCAGAGGCACAAGACGAAAATATAGAACAGAAACTAACTAAAGAACTAGCAGACTGGTTGGGCGTTCAGCAAGATGTCCTGTGAATGGATATAGACAAAATATTCTGCATGAGATATGAGAATATCAAAACTTTTAAGGGTCCAGGAGACTGTTTAGTCTCCTTTAATTCAAGACTTTTAAAAGATAAGATTTTAACAAAAAGAAGACAAATTAATTTGATAATTGATAAAAAAGTGTAAAGATTTTGAAATAAATTCTGAAAATGATACTTAAAAAGAGACAAAGTTATAAGGAGTTGAGGGATGCATTGAATAAAAACTCAATAAGATATAGATGGGAGTTCCCTGAGGGAATCCCCTTTATGTATAAAGACAAAAAGAACACAATCAGAACAGTAGAGGAGGCAACGAAATTCAGGTAAAAGAATAATTATAAATTAGGAGGGAAAACATCAGAACAAGAAGAAGAAAGAGACCCCCCCAGCAACGATAAAATAATAACGATAAAGGATAAGGGATAACTCCAGACAAATAAAACCCAAAAGGGAAATGGAAGAAGACACAATTTTGTTTTATTTTTAAGTGAACGAAATAATAAATAAAAAGGTAATTAGAATCTTTCTCTGAACCCTAGTCTTGATTTAAAAGTGGAGCTGGAAATTATATAATGGAACATGAATGGATTAAATGATAAAAATAAAAGAAACAGGGTTGAACATTTACTTAAGAAATAGGACATATGTCTGCAAGAAACCCACATATCGAGGAAAGAATACTAAAAAAATAGAAGGCTAGGACAAGAATTTATAACATCTGATAAAAAAAAAGTAAAAAAGAGGGGTGGTAATTTTGTTATGAAAACTTCCCGCGGGGGCAGGCTGAGAGACTGACCCCAAAGGCGGACGAAGCTTCCGTGCCCTCTGGCTTCTGGAGTCCAGGGGCACAATGTAATATGCGGTTGTTCCCAGCTTGAAAACAACACAGACACAAGCCTTTTGGCTAAGATCTACTTTATTGTAGATAAAGAGCAGAATATATACATCTGCGTAGCAGCTCATAATTCAGAGCTGTCTATTAAAGCGTCTGCACCTCCTGCTGCAGAACTGAAAGTAAAGTACATTCGTAAATTACAATGACATCACATGTGTGGAATGATTGTTGGATTTCCCACAGTGTGAAACATGACCCTTAAGTCTTGTGACCTTGCTGCTGCAGCGTTCGCAGCTCGGCATGTTATAATATCACAACATCCTCCCCCGATATTAGACAATGTGAGAGCGGCGAAAAGTAAGGCATCATTAAGAGAAGTAAACAAACAGTTATACACATATACACAGTATGAATCTGTTGTCTTTGTTCCATCCTTGGAACTCTCTGAGACTGGTTCTACCAGTTGCCTTTGAGCCAACTTTGGGGACCAGAGCACCAACTCTCCAGGGGACCAGAGCATTTGCTCTGTGTGTGTTGACAGGAACAGTGTTGAACTTTGCAACCTGTTGCTGTGGCTTTTTCACATCTGTGAAGTGAGCCTGAGTGTCTCTGTCTTGAGTGCAAACTACAGCTACATTTGCAACTGCTGAGATTGCAAACTCTTTGGAGTAGCGTTTGGGCGCCTGACCCTTTGTTACTCTCTCAGATCTACGCATAAGATGTAGATCTTCTTTGCTGAGTTTCTCCTGAACAGGACTTTTTGGAGAAACTTTACCAATCGTAAACAGTGGCTCTAAAGATCCTAGCACATCATCTTCTGTAGATGGCCTGGTACTATCATGAGCTCCTCTCTCAATGACAGTTTCACCTGTGTCGTCGGAACTAGCCGTGGTTGAGCTTGCACTGCTACTGCTGGTGTCAGTATCCTCATATGTATTGACATCAATGGGAAAGCTTTGGAGAATCTGTGTCTCCGGCTTTACAGTAGGTTCTACCTCCTGAGTAAGAATTACTGTGTTTGAGGAAGGCAATAGAATTCTGTATTGACCTTTCTCATAGCCCATAAAGATGCCTTGGATGGTTGTACCCTTCAAGTGATTCCACCCACATTTGAGAACCAAAAACCTTAAGATGCTTAACAGAAGGCTTTCTGTTAAACAATATATCTCATAAGGTGAGCATTCCATTCCTTTTGGAATACTCCTGACCCAAGCATATGTGAAGGCAGATAGGCTTTCAGCCCAATTCTGTTCAGACAGCTTTGCACTTAGCAATTGCGCCTGCATACCCTCACGTAGTATTGTGTTAATTTTATACACACAAATTTAACACCCACAAATCTTTATCCCACGATGATTGGCTGACGGCAACTTTGTGCCGAATGCAATGTTGACTTAGGAACTCCTTGAACTCCTGTGAATCAAACACTGGTAATTGATTAGTATACAAACATTCAATTTTGCCATCATGCATGAAATCTATCTTAGCACAAAATTCAGTGAACTTGGCCAAGACTTGCTGCGGACTTTTCATAGTGTAAATCCAAGAGAATTTAGAGAAATGGTCAGACAGCAATAAATAACAGGTAGCTCCGCCTCTAGATTGTGGCAAAAGTCCTATTACATCAGCAGAAACCTGCTGGAAACATCTTGTGATCTTTTCTCTGCGTGGCTGTTTGGTAGTCTCCTTGGACTTAGCAGCACCTGCAAAAGAATAAGAATCAACAACATCAAAACAACAGTCAGTAGATTCAAAAGATAGTAAAAATAGTCCATCTTTGTTCTTCTGAGCTGTAAGGATCACTTCTCCATCCTTAAAAATTGTGCAAAGTCCTTTGCGCAGCCTGAGCTCGCAGTCCTTCTCGGTAAGCTGCGGTACACTTAGCAGGTTGTAGGCAATTTCTGGAACATATAGCACGTTGCTGATAGACAGCTGGAGACTCTGAAGATAAACAGTTCCAACTCCAGTCGATTTCAGGTGTGTTCCACTCACCTGCGACACGGTGGATTCCAGCTTCTTAAAAGTCTTAAATAAACGTTTGTTGGCGGTCATGTGGTGCGAACAAGCTGAGTCTATAACCCACGCTAGGCCAATGTCAATGTCATCCTGGTCCTGCACGCCTTGTGTAAGCAATGCAACTGTGCGCCCTTTGGAGCCTTTGGCTTGCGCCTTGCCTGTAGATCCAGCTGCGTTTTGGCTCTGGATAGATCCCTTCTTGGGTTTTCTGCAGGTCTGGAAACTGTGTCCTCTCATTCCACAGTTTGTGCAGCGTATGACTTTAAGAGCTTGCACATGCTCTATTGGACCACTAGGAGGGGTAGAGGACGCTTCACTCCCCCTTCCATTAGCCTCATTTTGAGCAGCACAACGATCTTGCTCATTTAGCAAAGTTGAGAAGACTCTGGCAACGGTTAAGTTTTGAGCATCCAGGGCACCTAGCTGTGATGCAATAGCACTATAACCGGCATGGAGGCTATTCAAAACCATGAAACAAAACACATCCTCGTTTAATTGCACGTTGCGTTGTGCGAGTTCACTTCTTAATTCTTTCATATGGTTAAGATGCGAACGCAAATTGTCTCCCTCCTTTAGCCTAAGGTTGGTGAGACGTTGGAAATGGAGCATGGAACTTCCTGCCGCAATCCTTAAATGTTTCATTTTGCAAAACAATCCAATAATCATTAGCGTGAATCAAATCTCTGACGTGTATTAACTGAGATTGATCAAGATGCAAAACAATGGTCGCCTTCGCCTGATTGTTGTCCCTGTTCAGCCATCGACCACCAGGGAGCAGTGGAGGGGCATTAGTGACAATATCAAGCAAATTCTGCCTGGTAAGCACAGCTTCCATTTTAATACGCCATGTCTGAAAATTTTCATCAGTGAGCATTGGACACAGGGAGCTGCTGCTCTGCTTGCTATCCTTTGCCATAGTGGCGAAAAAGCAGGCTTTTTACTCTCTGACTTCAGAAAGCAATTTAAGCAAACAAACCTAGCCTTCTGACCTAGCCTTCTGAGGTTTATTGCGTCGTAAATCAGTCCGGCTACTCACAGTCAATTAACGCGTCTTCTCACAGTGGGAAACGGCCGTCTTCTTCAGCACGAAAACTCCCCCGGAATGAAGTACGCAGTTTAAAGCTGCTTTCTTTGCCGGCAGATAAACATCAGGCAGAAGTCATCAGAGGTCCGATGTCTTCGGAAACCAACCATCCTCTGCTACCAATGTTATGAAAACTTCCCGCGGGGGCAGGCTGAGAGACTGACCCCAAAGGCGGACGAAGCTTCCGTGCCCTCTGGCTTCTGGAGTCCAGGGGCACAATGTAATATGCGGTTGTTCCCAGCTTGAAAACAACACAGACACAAGCCTTTTGGCTAAGATCTACTTTATTGTAGATAAAGAGCAGAATATATACATCTGCGTAGCAGCTCATAATTCAGAGCTGTCTATTAAAGCGTCTGCACCTCCTGCTGCAGAACTGAAAGTAAAGTACATTCGTAAATTACAATGACATCACATGTGTGGAATGATTGTTGGATTTCCCACAGTGTGAAACATGACCCTTAAGTCTTGTGACCTTGCTGCTACAGCGTTCGCAGCTCGGCATGTTATAATATCACAACAAATTTATGTAAATGAAAGATTACAAATGGAGCAGGTATTTAAAGATGAAGAAGGCAGTTTCATAGGAGTTAAAGTATCAAAGGGAAATGAAAAGCTGCTTTCTTTGCCGGCAGATAAACATCAGGCAGAAGTCATCAGAGGTCCGATGTCTTCGGAAACCAACCATCCTGCTACCAATGTTATGAAAACTTCCCGCGGGGGCAGGCTGAGAGACTGACCCCAAAGGCGGACGAAGCTTCCGTGCCCTCTGGCTTCTGGAGTCCAGGGGCACAATGTAATATGCGGTTGTTCCCAGCTTGAAAACAACACACACAAGCCTTTTGGCTAAGATCTACTTTATTGTAGATAAAGAGCAAATATATACATCTGCGTAGCAGCTCATAATTCAGAGCTGTCTATTAAAGCGTCTGCACCTCCTGATGCAGAACTGAAAGTAAAGTACATTCGTAAATTACAATGACATCACATGTGTGGAATGATTGTTGGATTTCCCACAGTGTGAAACATGATCCTTAAGTCTTGTGACCTTGCTGCTACAGCGTTCGCAGCTCGGCATGTTATAATATCACAACAAATTTATGTAAATGAAAGATTACAAATGGAGCAGGTATTTAAAGATGAAGAAGGCAGTTTCATAGGAGTTAAAGTATCAAAGGGAAATGAAAAAGTAATATCAGCAGGCTTGTATGCCCCAAAAAGTAACAAAACAAATTATTTCAAACAAGTGGAAGAAAGATTGATAGAACAGGTTGAGAATGAGATCATAGTTATGGGAGACTTAAATGGAGTACCCTCCTTAAACATGGATAGGGCAAAAAAGAGAAAAGGAAAATTAAAAAGAAGATTACCACATACATTTTTCCAAATGGTGGAAAATCTAAATTTGAGGGATGTATGGAAGTTTAAAAATCCGTTAGAGAAACAATTTACCCATTTTTCTGAAGTTAAAAATTCAGCAGGAAGAATTGATGCAGTTTGGATTTCTAACAATTTAATAACAAAAGTAAAGACGGTTTCAGATCATAATCCAGTGATACTAGAATTAGGAAAAAGTCAAAAGGGAAATAGAAGGTGGAGGCTAAACGAAGGTCTATTAAATGATGAAAAATAGTGGAAAAGGAGAAGGAATTGTTAAAAGAATTTTTCAAAAACAACAAACCACAAGACACTGATACTGAAATTATATGGGATGCCAGTAAAGCATTTATCAGGTGATTTTACATACAACAAAGTGTCAGGAAAAAGAGGCTACAGTAAATAAAACTGGAAAGATTAGAGAAGAAATATCATTAAAATAAAAAGTATTAGCAAAAGTTCCCAAAAACACCGAAGCTGTGGGAAAAAAATAAATTGTTACAAATACAACTATCAGCAATATTAAATATAGAAATTCAAAATAATTTGAGATGGATGAGGCAAAGAACATTTGAATTTGTGAATAAACCCAGCAAATTATTAGCTTGGCAATTAAAGAGAAAACAAAAAGAAAGTTTAGTTGACCAAATTAAGGTGGATCAGAAAATAATTAATAAACCAACAGAAATACATAAAGCTTTCGCCTCTTATTTTAAAGAGTTGTATAAATAAGGCAAAGAAACAGACGAAGAGACTGTAAAATACCTCCAAGGGAAACAAATCCCTAAAGTGGATAAAGAAAAACTGGAATACTTAAATGCTCCCGTAAATATGATGGGAATTCATGAGGCAATAATAAAGGCCAAAATAGAGAAAGTGCCGGGACCAGACGGTCTCAGCGCTATGCATTACAAAAAAATGGAAGAAATACTGGCTATCCCATTGAAATCAATAATAAATAAAGCATAGGAGGAAGGTAGTATCCCTGAGTCTTGCAAAATAGCATCAATAACGGTAATCCCAGAACAAGACAGAGATAGGAACGATTTAAACAATTACAGGCCAATTTCTCTACTCAATAACGATTATAAAATCTATGCCGACATACTAGCAAAGAGATTAAAAACAGTACTAAACGAGGTTATTACGCAGATCCAGAAGGGCTTCCTTCCCGGAAAGAAAATGAGTAATAACATGAGATTAGTGGTGGATGCAATAGATTGTAAACTGGGGAAAGGGGCAGCATTTGTCTTGGTAGATGCCGAAAAGGTGTTTGATAGAGTGTCTTGGAGATTTATGGGGAAAGTATTGGGGGGGGAAATGGAACTAGGAATGAAGATATTAATGAGCCTTAAGGCAATATACCAAAATCAAAAAGCAAACATAATAATAAATGGGAATTAACAGATTTTTTTTCAATATGTAGAAGGGAACAAGACAAGGATGCCCTTTATCCCCTTTACTATTTATTACAGTTTTGGATGTCCTAATACGAGCTATTAAAGCAGATAAAGGTATAAAAAGAATCATGTTAGGAAGAACCGAACATAAAATAAGAGTGTTCACGGATGACATGATACTGATGGTACAGGATCCAGTGGGAAGCATAAAAAAAATGTTGAAGCAAATGGATGAGTTTGGTAAGGTTGCAGGTTTTAAGGTAAATAGAGAAAAAACCAAAAGAAGGACAAAAAAGAATGAAAAAGTAAGAAAGAATTTGGAATTGGAAACTAAACTGGAAATTGTACAGAAAGCAAAATATCTTTATTTAACAATGAAAAATATTAATTTGTATGAGGATAATTATGGGAAAACATGGCGGGGAATTAAAAACTAATTAGAAACTTGGCAGAATCTCCATGTGGGGTCAAATCACAGTGATAAAAATGAGCATCCTGCCTAAATTAATGTTCCTTTTCCAAATGTTACCAATATTAGGAAAGGGAGACTGCTTCAACAGTTGGAGAAGAGATATCTCAAGATTTATTTGGCCAAAGAGAAAACCACAAATAAAATTTAAACTGGTAACCGATAAAACTCAAAGAGGAGGTTTTGGCCTCCCAGACTTAAGGTTATATTATGAGGTGGTTTGCTTAGACTGGGTCAAAGACTGGATCACCCTAAATAACTCAGAAATTCTGGATCTAGAGGGTTGAAACAATCGTTATGGGTGGCATGCCTATTTGGTTTCTAATAAAGTATCAGTACATAAAGCGTTCTTAAACCATGTTATAAGAAAACCCTTGTACAAAATATGGAAAAAGTACAAATGGTTGCTTGAACCAAAAGTACCAAAATGGATGTCACCTCTGGAAGCAATAGCCATAAAGAAACAGAATACTGAGATGGTATGGCCCACATATCATCAATTAACAATAGTAGAGGAGAATGATATTAAATTAAAACCGTATAAGGAGTTTAAAAATGTATGCACCACCTGGCTACAATACCATCAATTGGCACAAAGAGTCAGACAAGATAAAAATCAAGGTTTTGAATTAGGAACAGCCAAATTACAAACTGAACTGATCCTACCTAGGAAAAAGACCATTTCGAAACTGTACAATCTCTTGCTGGAACGGGAATTAAAAGAGAAAACAACAAAAGAGGTAATGATAAAATGGGCAAAAGAATTACTAGGCCAGGTAATTGAGCTAGAGAAATGGGAAAAACTATGGAGAACTGAAATGAAGTTTACTGCATGTTCCACGATAAAAGAAAATATGTTTAAAATGTTTTATCTTTGGTACATAACACCAGAAAAACTATCCAAAGTCTATAAAAAAAACACAATCTAATATATGTTGGAAATGCAAAGAAGAGATCGGTACCTTCCTTCATGTATGATGGGGATGTAAGACACTAAAGTCCTTCTGGAATGAAATTTATCAAGAATTAAAGAAAATACTAAAAATACATTTTAATAAAAAAAACAGAACTCCTTCTGTTGGGATTAATACCAGAAAGCTTTAAAAAAAAAACAAAAAAAACATACTGTCATACGCCACTGAAGCAGCAAGATTGCTGATCGCAAGAAACTGGAAAGGAGAAAAGATCCCGACATTAGCAGAAAGATCCCGACATTTATTTCCTGGTTGGAAGAAAGAAACACAGTCGGTCAAGGGAGACCTTGAAGGTCATATTCCAGAGGGTTTTCAAGGAGGAGGAACATGGAAGAGAGGAGGTAGAACTCAGTGTCAGCTTGCAGATATGATCCTTCAAAAGAATCAGAAAGATTCACTTTTCCCCTCTTCCTATTCTGATACTTTTGGCAAAGACCTCGGGCTGTTCAGAAGTTCAAAGAGGCTGTTCAAACCAAGAATAGATCAAAGAGTGGGAAGGACTGAAAGAGTACATGGGAAACTACTGCTCTTGATTAGAATTGTGGTAAAATAAGTTGTGAGAGGTGAACGGATGAATGAAGGTGAAAGATACTCGGAGTCCAGTGTGATTTTCATGCTCTTTATTCAGCTCATAGTAGTGAGGAATGTAGTTCCCCCAAAACGTTTGCTTTATATACACTATTTACACAATGGGCCCCACGTGATTGGCTAATTCCGGGATACTCCTGTATGCCAATCAGAGTGCGGATTCACTTCCACCTGGAGCTGGATTGGGTGGCTCCTGCAGACCAATCAGACTGCTGCAATCTCAATCCTATTGTTCTGGGACCAATCAGACTGCTGCAATCTCAATCCTATTGTTCTGGGACCAGTCAGACTGCTGCAATCTCAATCCTATTGTTCTAGGACCAATCAGACTGCTGCAGTTTGGATCCTATTCAACTCAGTACATAACAGAAGGTAAGGAAATTAACGCAACTGGAAAGGGAATCAGAAACTTAAGGAATTTAATACATGAGATCACGCATGGGGAGGGGGAGCCAGAGGGGGAGAGGGAAAGGGAGGGGAAAAGGGGAATGGAACTTACAAATATTACAGTGATTTATAAATGGTAGGTTATGGAATCTTTTTTCCCCTTATTAATTAAGAAGTGTTTATTTGATGTCAATTAAGAAGTGTTTATTGTTTAATGAGTACTTAAAAAAAAAGAAAAGAAAAAGAAATGCTTCAGCATTGTTTCCACCTTCACGGGAAATATGGATTTATACAATGCACGTGTATGGGTTTCTTTGAACTTCTGAACAGCCCGAGGTCTTTGCCAAAATATCAGAATAGGAAGAGGGAAAAAGTGAATCTTTCTGATTCTTTTGAAGGATCATATCTGCAGGCTGACACTAAGTTCTACCTCCTCTCTTCCATGTTCCTCCTCCTTGAAAACCCTCTGGAATATGACCTTCAAGGTCTCCCTTGACCGACTGTGTTTCTTTCTTCCAAGCAGGAAATAAATCAGTGGGTTAACACTGCTGTTTAGACAGCTGCATAAGAGCCCAAGAAACTTTACAGTATTGTTTTCACCATGATCGGCAAAATGGATTAATAAAATGCAAGTAAATGGGAAAGCTAAGAAGAGAAAGAAGAGGAGGGCAAGTAGGATGGCTGTTACAGCTCTTCCCTTCTTCCTCTGTTGTGATCTAAAGTAAACTTTTATAAACAGGACCAGAGTGGAAATAGTCATGAGTGGGAGGCAAAGTATAGCATTCATTAGAAGCTGGTAGAAAATGAGATCCACTTCTAATTTTAGAAATAGAAAGACTCAAGTCGATTGCACTGAGCAGGAAAGAAATGATCCATATTGTGGCACACACAAGGGTGGAAAAGTGTGGTGGTCTTTCGCATCGATGCCAAAGGGGGAAGAGGACAGAAACACACCTGTCCATGCTAATGGCTGTCAACAGATATTGACCAGTGTTGTACATGAACAACAAAGGAAAGATGCCTATTGATATTAACAAATAATAATCATAGAAAGGTAAGAATGAAATTGACTCCAGAAAATTTATAATGGAAAAAGAAAATAAGCATATGAGTGTCCCAAGGTCAGCAGCAGCCAGATGGAGGATGAAGGTGGTGAAGGGATTCCTCTTCATGGAAAGGCCAAGAAACCAGACGACTATTCCATTCCCCATAAATCCAAAAATGCTAATAAGTAAAATGAAGATGGAGATAAGAAATCATCCTGGGGGGTTAGGAGGTCAGTTCCATTTTCTGCTTCAATATCATCCCCTGAAGCATCCAAAGTGGACCAGGATCCCAGGCCACCATTGCTCATTTTGCTTAATCTCTGCTTTTGAGTTTTTTCTTGTATGGATCTTCCTACCAACAGACAATAAGCAAATGTGGAGTCAATTTTGGCTATAAAGCTCAACCATATTAAACTGAGACACTCAAACAATAATAAAAGAGACATGCTATTTCGGGAATACATGACTGATTAAAGAAACAGAGAAAAAAAGAAACACTTCCGGAATATTGCTCATTGGAATGTTTGTCAAAATTTATCAGTTTCAAAGTTTGGGGGGAAATGCAATTCGCTGATGGGTTATGGTTTTTACTCCAAGTAAAGAATCTGCAGGCACAGCATCAGTAAGCCTATCACTTGTGAACCAAAATTCCCCCGCTTCCGGTCTCTGAGTCAGACTTAACATCTGAAATTAACGTGTTGTGTGCTATGCCCTGAGAGTGGGGCTGTTAGATGGGGTAAAAGTTTCAAAACTGGAGTGGAGAGGAGGAATGGGAGAAGGAGTTGAACAGCTCTTGTGATCAGGAAAACAATGCATTAGGAAGGCATGTGTAAGTTTTTATTATTATTAAAATGTGTTTTTTAACAAAACCAGACTAAATAAAACTCAAGTCAAATCCACTGTCCTAGTTTCACAGTGGCCAAACAGATGCTTAAGGGAAGCCTACAAACAGCACTGGAACACAAAATTCCTCTCCTCTACTGTGGTTTTATGCTGGACCACCAGCTCTTTAATCTCCCAACCCCACATTTGTAGGAGACTAACCTGCTTTTTTACGAGGGCTTGGGGACACTTTTGTCCCATCCCAGATACGTTAACATACCGCCCAACATTACTCAGATCCATGAAGGAGATGGTTGGACAGTGTTCTCGAAGCGACTAGCATGACTTTGGCCAAACTGTGGGGGGCAGTGAAGGATAGGTGTGACTGGTATGCTCTGGTCCATGGGGTCACGAAGAGTCAGACATGACTGAACAACAACAACAATCTGCTTTTTACAAGGGCTTGGGGACACTTCTGTCCCATCCCAAATACGTTATGAACTATAACAGAAAAATAAAACAGAAGTTAAAATGAGTTTAAAGCAGCAAAATGAGAGCTAGTGTCTGTGTGTGTGTGCACGTGTGTACGCATGCTGATGAGCCTGACATTGAGATTTAAAAATCATAATACTGTACCCCTATTGTAGAGCACTTGTGAGGCAGATTATTGGCTTATCCAGCCCTGTATTCCCTTCCCCAGGGATTCAACCAGGGATTCTCTGCCTTCAATGCATGTTCTGCCTATGGTTCCCCAAACCCTTTTGCAAATGAACTATGTCAGCTTGAGACATCTACATACCTGTGAGCAACTGTTGATCAGCAGTCTAGCACAACATCAAGCTCAGTGCAGTCCCTGTCCTGCTGCAGAAGGCAAAACAGAAATGTGAAACACAGAACAAGATGAAAAAAGTGGTGAAACTGATTGAGTGAGATAAGCAAGAGACTGCTACAGGTATTCATAGTATTGTAAAAAGTGTAAATAAGCGGGCAATTGACAGGAATAAAGGCTTATCTCATATTTGCTTTGATTTAAGAAAATAAAACAGATCCAGGTAATTGAAAAGAAATGTTAAACTTGAACATATGCCTTATATTAGCCCCCTCTTCACCCGTCATGAATTCAGTAAGTGCACAGGAGGGAGAGCAAATTTGTCAAAGCAGATCCTGCCTGTGACCTTCACACAGCCATCTGGAGACCTTTGTGTAGCCAATCAGATGCGGAGCCACTCAGAATAGGCTCTGCCCATTCATTCTGGGTTGCTCCCTTTTGAAGTTTCCTTAGCACATGGGTGATTTTATTTGTTTATTGGACCTGCTAGCTGCTTGTTACCCAAAGGTCTCAAATTGATGCAGAAGGGGCTTCAAAAACCTTATTATCAATAGACACTTATTGTAATAGGAGTGCACCCCACCTGTACCCGATCTGCACCCCACTATCACCCCAATGAACAGAGAGGGGACCCACAGAACCCAGGTCCAAGGCAAGGCCACCTGGAGGGAGAGAGAGCCATGTTGATCCATTTCTTTCCGGAAGCAGAAGGGCAGGTTGGGGGGGGGGAACGGACAGCGACAATCCTGATGTTCAGATGCAAATCTGACCGCTCATTATCTGATCACATCTCCGCACCCCACCCATGCCTATCGCCTGCAGCTGGATTAGCCTCTCCACCCAGCCTCTTGACCATTTGCATAATCTAAACCCATCAGACAGACCCGCGCCACCTGTTGGGTCTACTACCAAAGCAGCAAGAAATAAACATCGAGACGTCAACTATAAACAAGGACAACCACCTTTATTCATAACAAAAGCATGGACATTTGCAATTCAGGAAATTCCAATCGCCGGCTCCACCCTGCATACAGAGATATACAGGACTGTTATCTAGTCAAAGGATGGACAGGAAAAAGCACTCAACCACCATTGTCAAATCCAATCACACAGTAAAATGTACTTACCTTATGTAAAATCCCTTTTTCCCGCTCTTTTTCATGTCATTGACTTGTATGGAAACAGAAATGTATATAAGTCTCCTTGTACCATAAGTCGGGGTTCTCTCTGTTTGTCTGGGGAACCTCTGTTGCAACAGATCTTGGAATAAATGGGAAGGCTACGCTTTGCTTTTTTCAGCTACGGTTCGTCTCTGTCATTTCAGCGTAAGTGGGAGGCTCCGCAAATTACGGGGTCTTCCCCAGGGTAAAAATTCCGGAACTCCCCCTTGGGAAACGGGCCCTATTTTCTCCTTATTATAGTTTAATTGGCTTACAACAATTGGCAACCAATGAAGGGACCCAAGTTTTCCGGAGATCTGAGGTTTCTGGGGACGAGGGAGCTCAGCGCGCACCCAGCTCTTTTGCAGGGAGAGCTTTCCCCCGCCCCAGGAACCAGGATCTCCGGCAGTAATTTGGAGTTCCAGCGGGACGCACCGAAGCAAAGCAACGCAACCGGGAAGGAAGTTTGTTTTTTGTTTTTCCTTCCCCCCGTTAATTTGCAGGTTAAGAAACCCGGGAAGCCATCGAGAGAGCGCTAAGTGAGTATAAGGGACACGGTGTAAGGGGTGGATAAGTGACCGCAGCAACGAAAAATTCTGTTCTATCCCTTTTCTTTCCTTTCGCTCGGACTTTTGGTTAACAGCATAGCTGTAAGGCAAAGTGATAAAGCAGAACCAAAGTCCTGAGGTACAGTGCTCATGTCCTAAACGTGGCAACTGACCCAGTCCACTCTGACTCTCTTGTCAAATTTTGCTACGTTTCCTCTTTAAATCTCTGAAGGCAAAGCTGCCCCTGCGCAGCTCAGATTCGCAAGAAAATGACGGGCTGCTGTCAGAACGCAAGGTTGCCTTTTCCTTTCACAAAATCTATCCTGGGCTTACCGCTTCGGCATTGTACACGCAAGCGTTCGAAGGCAGGTAGTCCTTTTCCTTAGTTTGTAAGAGGCAGGAACGTTGCTGTCGGACCCTCAGCAGTTATTATTGACACTAGTAAGGGGGGTCTCGAAGGTACTTGATCGCACCACAGCCGAGTAGCTAGAGGCCAACGGCTGGGCCACCTAGTAGTTAGCGCAAACGAACGGTAGGCAGATCACAGCCGGGGGCTGTGGGATCTAGAAGATCCGGGAGAAACGTGTCCCAGGATAGAGGGTTCTCCTAACCCGACTGCAGGATAAAAGGTCAGACCACACTTTTAGATAATGGGTGCACCCCAATCCAAGGAATTCCTTTCCCAGACTCCTGGTCAGAACAAAGCCCATCTGGCTTGGTCCTGGCTGGAACTCTGAGTCAGTTCTCTCCAATTTGTACTTTAAAATTGACATGACAAACTTATAAAATTGCAATTGGTACAGGATGAAGAAAAATGAAGGGTTGTAACTTTGAAAATGTTTGCTCAAACTTTGAAATTGGTCCTTTAAAGGAGGCTCATAAAACCACTTCATGTGGGACTTTCCCACTAACTTCGCTTAATGAAACAGGAAGTGAGCCAACTCCTTTATGGAAATATATGTTTACATGTTACATGTCTGTTATGTGTGTTGTCTGTTATACATGTGAGTCTGTTCCTTGTGTCTGTCATTTTGTTTTCCTTGTGTAACTTCAGTGAGTTTAAAAAGGCCAGAGAGAAACCCCCCCAAATATTATCCAGTCTGAGAGCCTGTATGTTAGAGATCTTCGTTTTCCTTGAAGTAAATAAGAGAAGTAATCAAGGTTTAGAAAATGCAAGCTTGCTTAAATAATCTTATGTAAGTGATGATAGCCCACATACTCAAGTAGACTAATCAATGAGCCTTGACCATTTTCTCCTGTAAATAAAGGGCAGAATAATTTTGTCTGCAAATGGTACAATTGAGAATAGAAACCTGCACCCCAATTTCCTGTAGATAAAGGAGGCATAGCTCCCAATTTATTTTGCCTGGGGTATGATATGTTTATTTGGTACAGTAAACACGATCAGTGCCGAGACTTCATTAGGACTTTAATTTGACCAATCTTTAGTGCTGGTTTTGTGAAAGCGTAAATTGCTGGGTTTCTGTCTAAACCTACTCTTTCAAAATCTCCTCACCCTTCCCTTCCTTTATAAAAAAATAATTTAGCCAAGGGATGCAACTCTTTCAAATGGTACAATAGGTTTCTAAATCATGAACTCTGTACATGTACAGAGGCTACTGACAAAGCTTATCCCTGCAAGGAGATTGCTCCAGGGGCCACCTGAATAACAACAAAAGAATTAAGTATTGGGGCTTTAAAATCCTAACATGCCAAATTATTTCCACAGGTAAAAATGAGAGTGCTCTCTTCAGGAGCTTATTTTTCTTTTCTTTTCTTTTTTGACAAAAGGGGGGGAGTTGAATTGTAAGGACATTTTTCTTTTCTTTTGACCAAGATTCTGTGCCCTAGGATTGAAAGGATGTAAAGCAGCCAGAATGGTCTCAAAATCACATGAGTTCCTCAAAGACATCCAACTGCTGTTGAATTAATAATTGTATGTTGTGTATATTATGTGTTATTATGTAGGAATGCTGAAATGTGTCTGATAGTGTGTTCTTTTTGTGTTTAATTGTTTTGTTTTTATGTTTAATGTATAGTGTATTGCCATGCATTTTATGTTTCAATAGATCAGGCTATTGCATAGTCATGTATTTAGGTTAGACCACATTTCCTTGACCCACTGGATACTCCAACCTCCTCTACACATTTTAGATTGTTTGAATCATTTACCAAGAAGAAACTTCAAGATCCAAAAAACAAACAAACCTAGATACATGAAGGTGTTTATGCTTTGATTTAGCAGGAATGGTTCCTTATATGTTAAATTGATTAATTTGGACCACTGCCTTTTTTAGAATGGTTTTTCACAGATTGGTTTGGAACGTGAACCATGGGCATGTATAAATTTTAATTGGACTTCATTTGAATTGGACAATTGTATCCAAGGTGTCATTGGCTTACGTCCCTATAAATAGCAAGAGCGCAGGCCCACCCCTTTGAGAGCAGAACCAAAGCCACAGAGGCCCCAAAATGCGCAGGATGGGGCATTTTCTCTCCAGGGAGTGTCACACCTAACCACATGGGGTTAAAAGGCTTTAGGTCAAGTCAATGCAAGCCCTTACACCAGGGATGCATGTATGGGTGTTGCTGTGGCATGCTGAAGGTCAAGAGACCATAGGACAGCTAGCTTTGACACCTGGAAACACACACAAAAGACAGGAACAAAACAAACTGCATTTTCAGTCACTGGTGGACCTTCCTGGTAAATAAAGCATAGACCACTAGGGAGAAAATGTTTATCCCAAAGTGCTAGAATACCACAAGTAACAAGGCGGAGCTTGTAAGGTCATCGGGGCAGAGTGTTGTTCTTATGTGACCGGCCAGACTTTTAACATTTCAGCCCACCTCAGTGCCATCGCCTCCCTCACCAGTAACCTCCAAGATATCCTACATAAAGGTATTTCTGATGGGGATCTTTGGTCATGGCTCCCTAATTCCTCATGGATACATGAGACCGTAAAGGGGTTCATTTTTATTGCTGCCTCTTTGATTGCCATCACTGTTTTCCTCTGTTGCTGCTTACAATGTTTTCCTGCTATAATGCGCTCGGCACGACCCTCCCCTATTCCCATCCAGGCTCCCTTGATGCAGCCCCGGGGAGCCCCTGTGTCCATCCCCATGTACCACTTAGGGGGAGGTGTGTATTCAACAAAGGATGTGCGGCAATAATTTTGTACCAAAATTAAGCCGCAGAGAGGGGAATGTAATAGGAGTGCACCCCACCTGTACCCCATCTGCACCCCACTATCACCCCAATGAACAGAGAGGGGACCCACAGAACCCAGGTCCAAGGCAAGGCCACCTGGAGGGAGAGAGAGCCATGTTGATCCATTTCTTTCCGGAAGCAGAAGGGCAGGTTGGGGGGGGGGAACGGACAGCGACAATCCTGATGTTCAGATGCAAATCTGACCGCTCATTATCTGATCACATCTCCGCACCCCACCCATGCCTATCGCCTGCAGCTGGATTAGCCTCTCCACCCAGCCTCTTGACCATTTGCATAATCTAAACCCATCAGACAGACCCGCGCCACCTGTTGGGTCTACTACCAAAGCAGCAAGAAATAAACATCGAGACGTCAACTATAAACAAGGACAACCACCTTTATTCATAACAAAAGCATGGACATTTGCAATTCAGGAAATTCCAATCGCCGGCTCCACCCTGCATACAGAGATATACAGGACTGTTATCTAGTCAAAGGATGGACAGGAAAAAGCACTCAACCACCATTGTCAAATCCAATCACACAGTAAAATGTACTTACCTTATGTAAAATCCCTTTTTCCCGCTCTTTTCATGTCATTGACTTGTATGGAAACAGAAATGTATATAAGTCTCCTTGTACCATAAGTCGGGGTTCTCTGTTTGTCTGGGGAACCTCTGTTGCAACAGATCTTGGAATAAATGGGAAGGCTACGCTTTGCTTTTTCAGCTACGGTTCGTCTCTGTCATTTCAGCGTAAGTGGGAGGCTCCGCAAATTACGGGGTCTTCCCCAGGGTAAAAATTCCGGAACTCCCCCTTGGGAAACGGGCCCTATTTTCTCCTTATTATAGTTTAATTGGCTTACAACACTTATACAACCAACAAATCATCAATAGAAAATTACCTGTACACACATACACAAATTAGTGAAAATCCAGCTGGACGTCATTATGATGCCCGATTCCTGGACGTGTCCAGGGAAACCCAGACAAATGCCACCCCTATTCTGTGAAACTCATCATCTTCCTTAAGTCCTTGGCATAAGCCCTCAATTCCCTTTCCCCGTTAAGTTTGTAACCCAACCTAAATACATCTTATTGAAATAACTGGCTAATCTTTCCCTGTTCACCTCACCTCCCATTCTTTTTTCCCTTTGTTTCTGCATTGTTCAATTTTAGATTGAACACAGCCTCTCAAGCTGTGTCCAATCCAATGTGAATGCAATTGTTTTGTTCCCCTTGTCAATACATTTATGAAAAGTTGCCTGTTGAGAAAAGGGCTACATTTTTAGTCCCGCCGGAAGCATGGCTGTCACAAGGCAGGGTAA
Source organism: Lacerta viridis (assembly GCA_900245905.1). Lineage (NCBI taxonomy): Eukaryota > Metazoa > Chordata > Lepidosauria > Squamata > Lacertidae > Lacerta > Lacerta viridis. Next base: position 259,339 of record OFHU01001559.1, on the reverse strand, counting down.
ATACTCCTCCATTCTCTGTCCATGTAAAGCAGTTTCATGCCATGTATGTAAAATGCATGTATAATTCTGCCACTGAGCCATGGCTCACCTGCCACCCTTCCAAATGAATTATGTTCACATACGTACCGTACCTGTGAGAAGTTGTGGATCAGATATCATGAGAAGGAGAAAGCAGGAAAAATAGGCAATTGTGCCAGGAAAAATAGGCAATTGAAGGATTTGCAGGAATTAATGCAATTCCCAACTCGCAAGGGTAACTTCTAAGTCTGACCCAGCTGATTGCAAGATGTTATTTAACCTACCCTCTCCTCTTCATCTGTGCTTAATCAGCTTGCCAATATCTTTTGACAAGATCAAACTTCCTTTACTGGTGAACCAGATAGTCATCAACAAAATTAGGAGGAGGTTGTTGCCTCTAAGTCTCACTGTTGTAGAAAGTACTCTTGATAAAAGGTGGTTTCCTAGTCATCCGGAAGCAGGAAGCAGCTAACAGCTCTGTGACTTGATCGAGTGATATTCGTTTATTGATTAATAGCAATGTTGTGTTTCTATCTTTCCATGCTCAACTTGGTTAACATAATAATGTATATACAAAAAAGTACAAAAACACAGGGAATATTACAGACAATGGATACAGTAACATCAGAGCCATGAGAACTTTCTTCTGGAAAATGGTGATTTCCTGTGTATTTTCCCCACTCCCACATGCCACCTCCTTGCTAACTACTCAAAACTCTGCCATTGTTTAAAACCTCCACTTTCCTCATATCAGATTCCTCCAAGGATGCAGCATCCTCAAATATACCATTGCTTGAAGGTATTTAACTCAAACCACTTCTCTATTTCAAATTGCCATTTTTTCCCTCTCAGTTCCTTCCATCTCTGCTTTACTCAAATGTCCGCTGTTGTTTTAAGTCACCATTTTCCCATTGAAAACTGCCTCTTCTTTCGTTGGTATCTCTTCTTGTTTCCATCTTTGGGCTAATAATAATCTTGCTGCAGCTGTTGCATATAAAAACAATGTTTTATCTTGCTTACCGGGTATGTATTTCTCTACCTACAATACCTAATAAGAAGACTTCTGGTTTTTGTTTTTTTATATAAAATGTATATTTCATTTTTTTAAAAAAGTTCATTATATATCATTTCCCAGAAAGCCTTCACCTCCTAACACACCCACCACATATGATAAAACATACCATCTCTTTCTTTACATTTCCAACATTGGTTATTTGTTCTGTACATTTTTGCTAGTTTCACTGGCATTAAATACCATCTATACATCATTTTCATTACATTTTATTTGAGCAAACTGCATGCAGTAAAATTTATTCCATCTTTCCACAATCTTTCACAATCGTCTAACTGTATGTTATGCCCAATATCTTTTGTCCAATGTATCATTACAGATTTAGCTTCCTAATCTTTCATATGCCATTCCAAAAGTAACTTATACATTTTTGACAACATTTTTTTCTTACTACTTAATAAATACAATTCAAACCTAGCTACTTATATATTCACATCCATTTTTGTTTTTGTCTTCTTTAAACACTTCATTTATTTGACAATAAAGCAGCCAATCATTTACCAGATTTTTTATTTCCTCATAAGGTTTTAGTTTCCCCTAGTTGTTCATCTCCATCACCAAATCTCCATAGGTGCCCCCCCCAATTTAACTTTTTTTATACTTGTTGCCTCTAATGGCAACATCCACCATGGTGTTTTACATTCAATTAAGTCTTATATCTATTTAACACCTGATATATTGATTTTCGAATTATGTGTTTCAGAAAACCTTTATGTACTTTTACCTTCTCATACCATAAATATGTGTGCCACCCAAATCTATTACCAAATCCTTCCAGATTTATTAGAGCTGCATTTTTTAACAATATCCAGTCCCTTAACCAACAAAGGCAAGAAGCGTCATAATACTATTTCAAATCTGGTAGAGAGAAACTGCCTCTCTCTTTGGTATCTGTAAGTAATTTAAATTTTATTCTTGGTTTCTTTCCTTGCCAGATAAATCTTGTGTTTACTTTTTGCCACTATTTAAAATCTCGAAGTCCATTTATAATCTCCTATGTCTTCCAACAGGGAAATAAATCAAAGGGTTAACACAGCTGTTCAGGCAAGCACAAAAGTAGTCATAATAATATGATCTAAGGAGGTTCAGAACTGAAATAAAAAATGCTGGTGCATAAGGCATTCAAACTCTATGTACAAAACTCTACATATAACTCTATAATATACATTGAACACAAAAAAGTTTGTAAATTAGGAACTAGATCACAATGTTAAAGACACATATTGGCAATATTTTTGAGCCATCAAAAGGAGATCTCCACTGCCTCTGCAGGGTTTTCATCCTCTTTGAAAACATTCTGGAATATGGCTTTCATACTCTGCATACACCTGCCTCTCTTCTGTCTTCCCACCATGAAATAAATCAAAGGGTTAACACTGCTGTTCAGACAGGCAAGTATGAAGGCATAGTGTAAGAAAGAAGGAGGTTCTGAATGAAGAACAAAAAGGGTGATGAAAAGGGCATTGAGTGGAAAAGAACAAATGATGAAGAAGAGGAGAGCCAACAAGATGGCTGCAATTAGTTTACCCTGCCTCCTCTGCTGTGATTTAAAGCAGACTTTGATGAAGAGGATGAGAGCGGAGATAGTCATGAGTGGAAGGCAAAGGAAGCCATTCAGAACAAACTGGATGTTAAGGATATCACCATCTTTTAAGTTAGCCAGGTCGAGTGTGAGGTGAATTGCAGGGGAAAGGAAACAAAATACCAATATTGAGGCACACACAGTGGTGGACATAATTGTTGGTCAATTGCATCAATAGCAAAAAGACAGCCACACCTATGAATGCTGATGGCAGACAGTAAAAATTGACCTGTGCTGTACAAGAATAGGAAGATAAGAAAAAGAATGTAAACTAGAAGGGTTTTGTGGACATATACTTCTAAAAGAACCAATTCTTCTAAAATAAGATTAACTAAATATCTAAATTATTTAACTAATAATTAGATTAACTAAATAATCTAAAATAAGATTAACTATGATTAAACATATAATTAAACACAGCGGGTGGTGCTGTGAGTTAAACCACAGAGCCTAGGGCTTGCCAATAAGAAGGTCGGTGGTTCAAATCCCTGAAACAGGGTGAGCTCCTGTTGCTCGGTCCCTGCTCCTGACAACCTAGCAGTTCGAAAGCACATCAAAGTGTAAGTAGATAAATAGGTACCGCTCCTGCGGGAAGGTAAATGGCGCTTCCGTGTGCTGCTCTGGTTTGCCAGAAGTGGCTTAGTCATGCTGGCCACATGACCCAGAAGCTGTATACCAGCTCCCTTGGTCAATAAAGTGAGATGACCACCGCAACGCCAGAGTCGGACGCGACTGGACCCAATGGTCAGGGGTACCTTTACCTTTACCTTATGATTAAACCAAAGACAGCTATGGAGAGCTTCAGGATGGAAGTGGTGAAAGGAGTCCTTTTAACGCAGAAACCAAGCAGCCAGATGACAATCACATTCCACCAAAGTCCCAAAATGCTGATTAAAAGGTAGAATCCAACTGTGGAATCCACTCCCAAAGTATATACCAATGGCCACCAACTTGGATGACTTTAAAAGAGGACTGAACACATCTGTGGATGATCAATTTATATTCTGCCTCCTCTGTGTGATATAGTATGCCTCTGGTAACCAATATGCAATATATACTGTCCTAATGTCAATCCTGAATCATTATCAGTGTGGCTATTGTTAGAGAGAACAGTTTCATTGAAAGTTTCATAATATTCCTGTCCATCATTCAAAGGGGACAGTGATTGGGTGTGTGCGTGCGTGTAATTGATCATTGTGATCAATCTTTGCTTTTATACTTCTTCTGGTGTTCTCTGACTGGAACAATTTAAAGAAAGGATGACTTAATCTTTACTAATGGAAATTAGCAAATACAAAGTTAAGGTTTTCAGACTATTCTTTCATATTTTGTAGGTATTTTGGAGTGGGTTGTTAAGGGGAAATGACTCTTGCTCTTTAATTGCCAGGTAAAGCAGCCCGTGGGGCTTGCAGCTACCTGAATATATGGGGGTGGGGGGTTCAGATAGTCTCTGTGATATGGTTCCCATATTCCCAACATACCACTGCCCCCAACATACCACACTTCACCACGAAGAAAATCTTCTCTCCATGTCGAAACGTTGCTGCTCAGTGTCTGATTCATTTAGCAGATTATTGATTGATTGATTGATTGATTGATTGATATTTTATTACGGCCATTGGCCTATAGCGCACAATTTTTCAAACAACATATATATACTTAGCCTTTCTACTTAGAACTTCGAGAGAACTTTAAAGTAACAGACTAAGCAGTAAATTTACAACATAAAACATCACCCCCTATTCATAAAATTATAAAAACATCAATTAAGGTATCACATAATTACATCATGAGTCATGATTTAAAAGGAATGTCCAATCTGCCCAGAAGTCCGTTTTTCTTCTTTTGGGATAGGACGGTGATCAGAAATCTGGCAACCGTAAGTGATCTTGGAGGGTCTTCATCATTCAGTAGGTATCTCAGTTTGGCTTCGTTCGAGTCATCGGCAATTCCCTTTAAATATGGAGCAAGAAACTTACTCCTGGACGATGAGTGAAGAGCACAATCAAAGATTATGTGATACAACGATTCTGGTGCTCTGCAATTACAGTCACATAAGGTTTAGCAGATTATCTTGCCCCATTAGTCCAGCACACGTCTGTAAATTAGATCCAATTTCATTCTAAAAAAGAGAAGAACCTCTGCCCATAATGGCTGCATCAGAGGATTACCAATAAGTGAATTGCTTTGCACTCAGCGCCTCCTGCCTCCCGTAATCCATTTTGGAATGAGAGCCAGGTATCAAACAATCTGCGAGTGGAGCTCACCCCACATTTATTGGGGGTGGGTCTTGCAAGGACAATCACCCTCAATGTGGGAGATGCCTTCTTTATGGCAGAAAGTACCGGAAGTCTCAGGCTTCACTCATCTGAGACTTCCGGGTATAGGGCAGTATATAAATTCAATAAATATTTATAATATATACATTCAATGAATAATAATCTGCCGATGAAAAAAAGGAAAGGGGGTTTACCTCTATGTCTCTCCAGAGATATACAATCTATAGAAATTAGCAAATAGATTTATAACAAGATACACTAATTAGAATAGAAGCATTGCCGCCCAACCCCACCTCACTCATGTTTAGCCCTCCACCTCTTTCCCCTTTTTCTTTCAAATGTATCACTAATGTCTCAACAAATGAAATTTGAAAAAGGAGACATTATACATACTTTTGTAAACCAAGAAATCATTAATATAAATATTTTAAGAAGAGCCGGGGGGAGATACTGAGATAAGAGTAGAACAAGTACCATGAAATATAAGAAGGTTTTTCTTTTTTGGGGGGGGGGGAATTAACCAGTCTTTTTTTATTAAAGCCTTTGTGTTACAAAGCAAACAGATAAGCAGGGAAAGGTATATCTGTCATTTCCACTTTCAGTTCACAGTCTTTTTCATGGCTCGATTCTTTTTTGCAGTCATCAGATCTGGGTTTGGACCTGAACATCTTGCTTCTTTCTCCCATCTTCCTCCACCTTGAAAACCCTCTGGAATATGTCCTTCAAGCTCTCCCTTGACTGACTGTGTTTCTTTCTTCCAACCAGGAAATAAATCAGTGGGTTAACACTGCTGTTTATGCAGCTGCATAAAAGCCCAAGAAATGCTTCAGTATTGTATCTACTTTCACGGGAAATGTGGATTAATAAAATGCAGGTATATGGATTTCTTTTAACTTCTGAACAGCCTGAGGACCTTGCCAATAGTATCAAAATAGCAAGAGGGGAAAAGTGAACCATTCTGATTCTTTTGAAGCATCACATCTGTGGGCTGACCTGGAGTTCTACCTCCTCTCTTCCATGTTCCTCCTCCTTGAAAACCCTCTGGAATACGACCTTCAAGTTCTCCCTTGATTGACTGTGTTTCTTTCTTCCAACCAGGAAATAAATCAGTGGGTTAACACTGCTGTTTAGGCAGCTGCATAAGAGCCCAAGAAACATTTCAGTATGGTTTCCACGATGATGGGAAAGTTGGATTAATAAAATGCAGGTAAATGGGAAAGCTAAGAAGAGGAAGAAGAGGAGGGCAAGTAGGATGGCTGTTACAGCTTTTCCCTTCTTCCTCTGTTGTGATCTAAAATAAACTTTTATAAACAGGACCAGAGTGGAAACCGTCATGAGTGGGAGGCAAAGTATAGCATTCATTAAAAGGTGGTAGAAAAGGACGTATGTTGTAACTTCAAAAAAACCAAGAAACCCGCTGGTTACAGTGAGCAGGAAAGAAATGATCCATATTGTGGCACACACAAGGGTGGAAAAGTGTGGTGGTCGGTGGCATCGATGCCAAAGGGGGAAGAGGACAGAAACACACCTGTCCATGCTAATGGCTGTCAACAGATATTGACCAGTGTTGTACATGAACAATAAAGAAAAGCCGACAAATGGTGCAAACCAAGTATAATAATACATAGGTAAGAATTTAAATAACCTTAGAAGATCTATAATGGACATAATAAATAAGCATATGAGTGTCCCAAGGTCAGCAGCAGCCAGATGGAGGATGAAGGTGGTGAAGGGATTCCTCTTCATGCAAAAACCAAGAAACCAGATAACAGTTCCATTCCCCATAAGTCCAAAAACACTAATTACTGAAATGAAAGCATAGACAATAATGTCTACTATAAAATATACTAATATTTCATGAACAAAACCATCCTGGGGGGTTAGGAGCCCAGTTCCATTGTCTACTCCAATATCTTCCTCTGAAGCATCCAAAGTGGACCAGGATCCCAGGCTACCATTGCTCATCTTGCTTAATCTCTGCTTTTGAGTTATTTCTTGTATGGATCCTCCTACCAAGAGAAAATAAACAAATGTGGAGATAGTTTTGGCTATAATGCTCAACCATATTAAACTGAGACACTCAAACAAAACAATAATAAAAAGAGAGATGCTATAGTGGGAATTCATGACTGATAAACCAACAAAGAAACAAACAAACAGTTCAGAAATATTATTCATTGGAATGTTTGTCAAAATTTATCAGTTTCAAAGGTTTAGGGGGCAAATGCAGTTCACAGATTGGTTATGGATTTTTCCTCCACTTAAGGAATCTGCAGGCACAACATCAGTAAGCATATCATTTTTGAACTAAAATTCCCCCTCTTCTGCTCTCTGCGTCAGACATAACATCTGAAATTAATGTGTTGTGTGCTATGCACTGAGAGTGGGGTGGTTGGATGGGGTCAGTGTTTCAAATCTGGAGTGGAGAAGAGGAACGGGAGAAGGAGTTCAACAGCTCTAGTGATGGGGGGGGGGAAGCCATTTTTATTATTAGTACCCCAGCCACATTGGTCAGCTTCCAACATATACAGCTGAAATTCGAAAAAATAGAATATTGTGTAAAGGTTCATTTCTTTCAGTAATTCAACTTAAAAGGTGAAACTTAATACATGAGATAGACTCATGACATGCAAAGCGAGATATGTCAAGCCTTTATTTGTTATAATTGTGATGATTATGGCGTACAGCTGATGAGAACCCCAAATTAACAATTTCAACTTTGGGGTTTTCATCAGCTGTACGCCATAATCATCACAATTATAACAAACAAAGGCTTGACATATCTCGCTTTGCATGTCATGAGTCTATCTCATATATTAAACTCCAGTAGCTAATGAAAACAATTGCTTACATAAATGGACTTTTCCACAATATTCTAATTTTTCGAGTTTCACCTGTATATTAAAAAAAATAGGAAAACAATGCATTGGGAAGGCATGTGCAAGTTTTTATTATTATTAATATACCAGATTAATCAAAACCAGATTAAATAATTCTCATATCAAATCCAGTGTCCTGGATTTACAGTGGCCAAACAGATGATTAAGGGAAGCCTACAAACAGCTTTGGAACACAAATGTCCTCACCTCTGCTATGGTTTTCTGCTGGACTTTAATTTCCCAACCCCACTCAGGGCAACTTTGACATTTATAGATGACCAACCTGCTTTTTTACGAGGGCTTGGGGACACTTCTGTCCCATCCCAGATTTGTTAACATACCGCCCAATATTACTCAGATAACAATAGGCACATTTTTCACTCCTCTCCTATAGACCCTCCTTTACCCCTATTCTTGGCCCCCCACTTAGCATTTCCTAACATAAGAAGTGTCACCACCAGGAAATGGTTTCTGAAAAAACAACAATATGAACTAAAAATAAAACACAAGTTAAAATGAATTTAAAGCAGCAAAATGAGAGCTAGTGTCCGTGTGTGTGTGTGCACGTGTGTATGTACAGTTCTGCCTTTGGTTCCCCTTCCGCTTTTGTGAATGAAATATGTCAACTTGAGACATCTACATACCTGTGAGCAACTGTTGATCAGCAGTCTAGTACAACATCAAGCTCAGTGCAGTCCCTGTCCTGCTGGAGAAGGCAAAACAGAAATGAGGAACAAAATGAAAAAAGTGGTGAAACTGATTGAGTGAGCTAAGCAAGAGACTGCTAGAGGTATTCATGGTATTGTAAAAAGTGTAAATAAGTGGGCAAGTGACAGGAATAAAGGCTTATCTCATATTGGCTTTGATTTAAGAAAATAAAACAGATCTGGGTAATTGAAAAGAAATGATATACTTGAACATATGCCTTATATTAGCCCCTGTCATGCATTCAGTAAGTGCACATGAGGAAGGGCTATTTGTCAAAGTAGATCCTGCCTGTAACCTCCACACAGCAATCTGGAGAACTTGTGGAGCCACTCAGATGTGCAGGAGTGAACACATAGGCTCTGCCCATTCATTCCGGGATGCTCCCTTTTGAAGTTTCCCTTAGCACATGGATAACCAAATTCTCTGGGTGGTTTTATTTGTTTTTTGTTTATTGGACCTGTTAGCTGATTGTTACCCAAAGGTCTCGAAGTGATGCACAACAGGCTTCAAAAACTTTATTATCAATAGGCAATTATACTACCAACAAATCATCAATAGAATTTTACATGTACACACATACACAAATACAGTAGATCCTCCTTCCTTGGCAGCCTAAGTGGTAAGTTACTCGTGAATGTGACTAATTTCAGTTAGTTGATATCAGTGGATCTTTTGTGAGAATGATTTCATTGGCACCACATTTTATGTATAATTTTAGATATCACTTGAAGGTCAAGATATGGGGGAATAGGCATTTGTAGGGAAAAGGTGCTGGTACTGTGTACCTTTGAGTACCCCCATAAAAAAGCACTGATAACACAACCCCTCAATCCTCTGCACAATCCCTTAAGGTGTGCAGACTCCTACTGAGGCAGACCAATGCTTCCCACTTGATTAGCAATGAGTCCCCCAAACCTCCTAGAGTGTTTGCCAGTCCTGCCACGTGTTACCCTATTAACTCCCAGGGTTGAACGTAGTCCTAGTATGTCAGATGCCTCAGTGCAGGGACCATAGCTCTGTGTGGTGTAGTGGTTAAGAGCGGTAGACTCGTTTTCTGGGGAACCGGGTTCACGTCTCCATTCCTCCACATGCAGCTGCTGGGTGACCTTGGGCTATTCATACTTCTTTGAAGTCTCTCAGCCACACTCACCTCACAGAGTTTTTGTTGTGGGGGAGGAAGGGAAAGGAGAATGTTAGCCGCTTTGAGACTCCTTTGGGTAGTGATAAAGCGGGATATCAAATCCAAACTCTTCTTCTTCTTCTTCTTCTTCTTCTTCTTCTTCTTCTTCTTCTTCTTCTTCTTCTTCTTCTTCTGTGGTACAGCATCTGCCTCATGTTCAGAATGGCTCAATCCCTGGCATCAGCAAGTAGGGCATTCCCTTATCTGAAACCCTTCAGAAGTGCTCTCGGTCAGAGTCACAGAATCATAGAATCTTAGAGTAGGAAAGGATCCAAGGGTCATCTAGTCAAATCCCCTGCAATGCAATACCAAAACAATACTTGGCAAGTCAGAAAGAGTCAATGCGGCATTTTGATTCCAATTTTAGGGTAAAATCTGGGAGATCAGCATTCAAATTTTCACACAGACATAAAACTCACTGGATAACCTCGGACCAGTCAGAGTCCCTCACCCAGACCTAACTCACAGGTTTCTTGTGAGGATACAAAGAGGAGCAAGACAACCCATTTATGCCACCTTGAGCTCCTTGGAGGAAAGGTGGGGTGTAAATAAACAAATGGACTGAATTTTAGAAGGCAGCTTCCTATACTTTCATGTTTCTAAAACCTCATAAAAAAATATTTCACAACTGTGTTATCTTTGAACATTTTAACCCCAGGGGTTGAAGCTGTGCATGTCAATCAATCATCATCATCATCACCATCATCGGTGTTTAATTCTGCCACACCAGTTACTTGTCTTTCTGTTATTGCAAGCGAAGAATTTCTAACTTAAGCTTTTTGCTTACCTTTGACTAACATTGGGTCAGATATTATGAGAGAGAGATGGAGAACCAAAAGTACCAGTAAGTAATCCTGTGCTGGCATTTTCAGACACCAATGCAACTCCCATGTCTTGAGGAAACATTCAATGCATTTAAGAGCTCATGACAAGATGTGCTGGAATGCGCCTGTTTGCCTTCATTTATGCTTTATAAGTATGCCAGTGTCATGTGGCAAGAGAAAAACGATTATCATTGGGATGTCAATATAGTCTTTAGAGGATTGTGATCATGTACACTAACAGCTCCATTTGTAAAATATACAAAAGTGCTTTGAAAGCATCCATTACACTTCAAAAGCCTGCAAGTAAGTTTTAAGCACTGAGAAGCACTTTGCTCCCCATGCAAGAGATTTCCAAAACACCCGGGAAAAGAAAGCCCAGTTAATGGGCTGGAAAGAGCAGGATGATGGTATAGTAGGGATACAGAACCTTTTTCCAGCAAGAGGGCCTCATTTTTTTCTGGGAAACCTCCTGGAAGGGAATACATATAGCCAATCTACTCCCACTTGTAAGCAGAGAGTTCTGTTTGGATAAAAGTAGGATGCTTGAAATCTCTCAAGCCTCTTTGCTGCCAGGTGCAAGCTACAAAAATTCTATGCATGGCAGGAGAGAGTGCAAGAAGGTGAGGAAGGCACATCTTGTGGCATAATTGGGGTAAATGGGAAGGATGAAGGCTGGAAAAGGTGCAGCAAGAGTTTGTGAGTGACATTTGGTCCTCTGCTTCAGGCAGCAAAATGTCTTGCACCAGCACTAACACATCGTGTCCTTTCTTCTTGCTTTTTTCTCCTTCTCTTTGGTGTCCTCGCATATTTCTTTTCCTTTATGCTCCTCCTCAAAGGCAACCTTTATGGCAAAGCTTCTGGACTCCTTTGTCTTCATCTCTCCTTCAGTATGTGTTGGTATCCAGTCCAACCATACACACATCAATTCTCAAGCCATGCATATGTTCAAAACTATGAATAAATAAACAAAGAAAACTGCCTTGTACAAACAAGACCATTATTCTACCGAGCTCAGATTGCTGACATTGACCAGCAGGGATATAAGCAGGAATTATTCCTGTCCCTACCTGGAGCTGCCACTGGCTGAATCCAGGACTTTCTGCATGCTAAGTCAAAGCTCTGCAGATGAAGAAAAGCCCTCAAAACACCTGCAATCATAAAGTGCATATATCTCTTAAGACTTTGATAAGTGTTTTCTTTTTTTCTTTTTTAAAAATAATTTTTGTTGCTGTTATAAGTTCATTTCCTGAACACACAGGAGATTTCTGAAGAATCTAGGCTGAGGGAAAAAGAAACCTGCCCATTACTGATTGGAACATCAACTAGTGGATATGAACATTTTAACAGGATATGAATTAGCCCTACCTGGCAGAGACTGAATCTGTAATCTTCTGCATGCAAACTACTCAGCCTCAGATTTTGGATACTAAACTCTATGTATAACTCTATAACATTCATTGAACGGTGATTTCTATTCAAGGATATGAGAGGTTATGTTTTTGTTCCATTGCTTTTTCCCAGGAAAACCTGCTCTTTACTGTTGTTTTGTGACAAACATCAGAAGGGTCTTTGAAGGGACATTCAAAATCCTAGTGTTAGACCTGAAGCTACTAAGGCTATCAGGCACTGAGACCTGTATTCTTTCCTAGCCTGCCAATTGGGATCCCTATAACTCTGTTCTTGTCAGTGTGCAAAATGCTTGCTAATTATCCCACTGAGGAATGGCTCTCCTGCTACCCTTGCAGATGAAGGATGTTCACAAAACCGTGAGAATCTGTGGCTCAGATATCATGAGTGGGAGGAAACAGGAGTAACAGCTGGGGAAAGTAGGCAATCAAAGGATTTGCAGGAATCAATGCAATCCCCAAGTCTCAAGGAAAACTTGTAAGTCTGACCAAGCTGAATTCAAGATGTCCTGTAAATTATCCTCTTCTCTTTTGCTGTGCTTAATCAGTTTGCCAATATCTTGTAACATGAAGAAACTGATTCTTTACTGGTGAACAAGATAGCCATCAGCAAAATTAGGAGGAGGATGTTGCCCTCTAAGTCTCACTGTTGTAGAAATTACTGTTGATAAAAGGTGGTTTCCTAGTCATCCGGAAGCGGGAAGCAGCTAAGAACTATGTGACTTGATTGAGTGATATTTGTTTATTGATTAATAGCATAATATGATTCTATCTTTTCATCCTCAACCTGGTTAACAGAATAATATATATACAAAAAGTACAAAACACAGGGAATATTGCAGCCAATGGATACAGTAACATAAGAGCCGTTAGATGTTTATTCTGGAAAATCGGGTCCTCCATTAAAAGAGGGCACATGTTGCAGTGTAACCGGCTACCCGACCTTGTGTTGTGGGGGTAATTGGAAATAAAGCCACAACCCCTGATAGGTCGGTCCCGTGTTGTTGGGGAGCAATCTGACCAATGGGGTGTCGTAAAATGCAGCAACGCGGGTCCTATTTAAGCTCATGCAAGGCTGCCGAGCTTTCTCTTTGGGGCCTATGCATCGGAACACGGACATCTGATTGTGGACTGCTGTTGCTCTGAGAGATCTCGATTATCTTGCGGTGATCTATTCTCGTTTTACCCCTTTATTTCTCCTTCTACCCTTATTTCCCTTTATCCCCTTAAATTCCTTTTCCAAAAAAATCTTCCCTTCTCCCCCTGTCGGTTTGTGCAGTTAGTGGGTTGGGGGTTAAACCCCCCATTACCAGGGGCCTTTTGGCCTTACCGGCGGGTATTAATCACCTTCCTGTAGCCCGCTCTGAGGTAAGACCTTTTGGAGAGTGTATTTGACAGGGCGTCTTCGTAGTTAATGGTCTTTGCCCTTATCCTCCATGGCTGAAATATTATGTACACCATGAAAGAAATAGCCCCACTGAACATAGGTCAACAAGGCTAAATACAATGCAACACAAACTTATGGGCTCAGTCTAACAACAATAATGTTTTTAGAACTATAATGATACATCTAGACATGATTATCTTTTGGAACTATCATAACTGTGTTACAGTGGTGGTCTCCTCTTCCTCTGGAGAGTTTTCCTCATCTCTGAAAGCATTCTGGAGTATGGCCTTCATGTTTGTAATAGGTCTACCTCTTTTCTTTCTCCCAACCAGGAAATAGATGAAAGGGTTAACACTGCTGTTCAGAGAGGCACATAAGAACCCATAAAATGCAAGAAGGGGAGTTTCTGAATGGAAAATATAATGGGCAATGTATAAGGCATTAAGCGGAAAAGAAAAAACAATGAAGAAGAGAAGAGCAAGCAAGATGATTACTATAAGTTTCCCACGCCTCCGCTGTCGTGGTTTAAAGTAGACTTTGATGAACAGGATCAGAGTGGAGATGGTCATGAGTGGGAGGCAAAGGAGGCCACTCACAATCAACTGAAAGTTTACTATGTTATATGATGTCAAATTATTCAGGTGGAGAATTAAGTGAATTCCAGGAGGAAGGGAAGAAAGGCCCCATATTAAAGCACATATAGTCCTTGTTAAATGTTGTGGTCTGTGGCATCGATACAAAATGGGGAAGAGGACACACACACATCTGTCAATGCTGATGGCTGTCAATAGGAATTGGCCAGTGTTGTACGTGAAATAGAAGATATGATTAAATACATCACATAGCAGGCTATTGTAAGAATATTTTGCCATCCAATGTATTTCTGTAATAAAGTTAGCAGTGAGTAAACCAGTGTCAGCAATGGAGAGGTTCAGAATGTAAGTGGTGAATTGATTCCTCTTAATGCAGAAGCCAAGAAGCCAGATGACAGCTCCATTTGCAATAAAGCCAAAAATGCAAAATAAAATTGTAATGATGGTTGTAATATCCTTTTCTAATGAAGAATCTGGAGTCGGTTCTATATAATAATCACTGTGGCTCATGTTGAAGCCTGGAATGTCATCATATGTCATGTTATATTCTTCTCCAGCATTCCAAGGGAAGGAGGATGCTAAGCTGAAACCGCTCATTGTGCTCAACATTGGTTATGTGCTTCTTCTGCTGTAGATTTCTTCTAATGGAAGAAATGAGACAAGGGTGGATTTAGTCTTTATTAATAAACAAAGAGCAAGCTATTTCAGCCTCAACTCCCTTGGTTTTTTTTATAATATATTGTTATATCGTTCCGGGAACCTTAGTTCTTAAAATAAATGCCAAACACGGGATTTAGGAGAAATCAAGAGTAAGCGTTTTATTGCTGAGCAATAGGTCCAGGGAGTCATCTCCAAAAGACTGGACATCAATCACAGGTATCCAAAGGTTTTTATAGATCCTTCAAACGTTACATATTCATGTCTTGCATTAAGCATCAAGCCAATGAGCGTATGACAGCAACCCAGAAATCCAACCCTCTTGTCCCCAGAAGACTCTCTGAACTTCACCCTAGTTAGCTGAAGCAAGGAGATTCACTTCTGCTTTCTTGTAATGACCTTCTGCCCCTGTGAACTCTCCCCCAATTCCTTTCGTTGGGCCATTGTTTTAGCTTGGTAAGCATATAAATCTCATTATGTCAGACTTGGTCAAACTCTATATGTATCTCAAACACCCAGAACATTCTGCAGACATCCTGTTTCTCCCAACATCCTGACTCACTTGGGGACATAGGACCCATGACATAATTTATATCTTCTGCGGTCAATCTGCCTAGCTAGATATTTTCTGCTTGGCTCAGCTATAACCCACAAACTCTTTGTAAGAAGCATTCCTTACAAGGCACAGTCTTAACGCATAAGCATACAGAATAAAGCAAAGGTGAGATTATATGTTCCCAGGTTACAACAATATTATTCTTTTTATCCATATAGAAAGTTAGATTTGTTACTCAACAACTATATTCCAATGCAACAAAACTAGTGACTTCCTACTCACCCAACATCAATGTTTACAACCCAAATTACGTACAATTGTGTTTTAAGGTTCTGTATTATCTAATACAGAATTGTGAACATGCGGTGGATTATGGAGAAAGCCAGAGAGTTCCAGAAAAACATCTACTTCTGCTTCATTGACTACGCAAAAGCATTTGACTGTGTTGACCACAGCAAACTATGGCAAGTTCTTAAAGAAATGGGAGTGCCGGATCACCTCATTTGTCTCCTGAGAAATCTCTATGTGGGACAAGAAGCTACAGTTAGAACTGGATATGGAACAACTGATTGGTTCAAAATTGGGAAAGGAGTACGACAAGGCTGTATATTGTCTCCCTGCTTATTTAACTTATATGCAGAATTCATCATGCGAAAGGCTGGACTGGATGAATCCCAAGCCGGAATTAAGATTGCCGGAAGAAATATCAACAACCTCAGATATGCTGATGACACAACCTTGATGGCAGAAAGTGAGGAGGAAATAAAGAACCTTTTAATGAGGGTGAAAGAGGAGAGTGAAAAATATTTTCACTCTATTTGCATGCAAATGTCCAACTGGAAGCATCAATGGAACCAGGCTGCTCAGGTGATCTCTCTCCCTTTTCCATCTCTGAAGATCTGATAGGGGCAGTATTTAATTTGTTGGGGGGGGCTACATTCTTGTGCAGCATCCTTTAAAATCATAAACTTGCAGGGACTTTAGGGCTCACCCAGTGGAACATAAACCAAGGACTTGCATTTGATGTCAGTTTTAAAAGTTCCTGAATTGAAACAAGGTTTCCAGATGAATAACTAGGAATGAACTTTGATGCTCCCAATTGTTTCTTAACAAACAATCCTTTACTTGCATACTGATGTTATATATCATCAACTGTAGGGCATGACTGGGGGGGGAGAGAGAGAGAGATAGCCTGATACACCAAATTAAGACTGTTGCTCAGATTAATTTGCACCACCTCCTGGTGGTTAGTAACGCTGGATCACATCCATCCTACTGCTCAATGTGTGTTCTGTCCAATGGAAGAAAGAGGAAAGGAAAAGAAACACAGAAAAAAAAGATTTAGAAAGTGATGAAGCTGGAACAAAAGGCATTATAAAAGAGGGAGAAAGAGGTGGAAGGATGACTGACTGGCATATCAGCTAAGGCCATGCAGCAGATTTGGTTGAAGCCCAAGCGTGTGTTGAATTAAACTGATTTTGGCAGAACTGGACTCTGGCTGAGTGGGATCAAGACAGACACCAAATTTCCCTAGTCAGAGCATTCAAAGCAATATCCCATTCAGAGCAATTTGAGGCTGTCAGAAATGGGAGGCATCTGGGGAGTGGCAGAGAGAAGGGGAGGCAGGCAGCCTTTGCAAGGTTTTAAGAACAGGGTCAGATTCTTTGCAAAAATCATCTTGCAGGTGAATGCATACATACAACCAAGCGGAGAAGGATTGAGCAAGAGGCTACAATACTTCTTACTTCAAGACATATCTGAGCAACTGACAACAACAAAGGCATATTTGACATTCGCTTTGATTTAAGTGAGTGTGAGTAGGGGCGGCGGACGGTGGTATCCAGCCAACTGCAGAACCCAAGTCAGGTTAATGATCTAACATACATGAACATATGAAGCATTTTATTAGCCCTTCACACTCTAAACTCATGCATTCAGTAAATGCATAGAAGAGGGAGCAGGATTTCACCAGCAGATCTTTCCTATGAACTTCACCTGTTCAACCAAACATCTGCATTTGTACACAAGCAACAGTGGCCACATAGCATCTGCTTTAGCATTAAAACTCAGTCTTTGGAAGTTTCCTGAATCACACCGAGAGAGCTACCTGCCACTAAGTATTCTGAATGGCTTCCTACTAAGTCATACCCAGAAATCAACCCAGAAATATAACTTAAGTCCACCGAAATCAATGGACTTAAGTTATATTCAAATGATTTAAGTCTGTTGATTTCAGTGGGGCTGTTCTAAGCCAGCAGGTACAACCCTTCTAAAACATCCACATATTCCTAATCAGACCAATGTTCCGTAGCCCAACTAGCAATGCATTTCCGAGACCTCATACAGAGTCATTCCCAGCCCTGCCCGCATGCTATCCTTCTATCTCCAGGGGGTGAACCTGAGCAAAATGGGGGCCTACCTCTGCAGCTCTGCTGTGGCTCCCCTCGAATTCTTGCAAATGAATTACCTGAACACGAGATGTTCATATACCTGTGAGAAATTGTCTCAGATATCATGAGCAGAAGAAAACAAGAGGCGGAGAAGGCTGTGCTTGACTAAGTAAGTAATCGGAAGTTCTGCAGAAATAAATGTAAATCCAAGCCCTGATGGTAGATTCAAGATCTCATCAAACTCACTGCATGACTGACAAACTCTTCTTCCTATGCTCTTAATCAACTTGCCAGCATCATGCGATAAGAAGAAAAATGTTTTTCATTGGTTGTCAAGACGAGCACTGGCAAACTCAATGACTTCCTTCTAGGTCTTGACGTTATTAGTAAGCTCTCTTGGAAGAAGTTGATTTGGAAGCAGTAGGGAAGAGGGACACCTTAATCAGGTGAACTGCCTTCACTAAGTAGAATCTTGTCATGGTTCTATATTTCAATGTTCAACATGGTGAAAAGAGTTATGAACATACAAGAGAGAGAGAGAGAGAGAGAGAGAGAGAGAGAGAGAGAGAGAGAGAGAGATTATGGTCAAAGTAACAAGTACCATGAAGATCATGGCAAGTTGTACAGCATCACCCCTCTGTTACAGACAATTGGTGATGTCTTACAGTTTTTCTCCCTCTCTTATAAGGGTAGAACTTGCGGCCTTCAATTGTTTTGTCGCTGTTGTTGTTTCCTGCTATTGTATTACCTGTACTTCATCAGCAGGTCCCAGGACAGGTTACAACAATTTAAAATTAATAACAGATTAAAAAAGAATAAAATCACAGGAATGGGACTGTGAAGAGGTATGTGTGAATCTGAACTTATGATACGTTTCTTCACTCTAGCACTAAAAATCTTATCTGCATATGTCAAGGCAAGATAGCCATGATGATAGACCACAACTGCCTACCAGTGAACTGCTGAGGAGATATATAGAGTACTATCTGAAAACTTCCTATTTATGTTGCTCTGTTTTCCCAGAGGCTTTCTGCCTAATTACATATCCAGCTACAAGCAGAATTGTCCAGAAAGGAAAGCCTGCTTCATATTTTGGTTCAACACAATAGTTGTGGGATAAGAACTTGGCTTCATGACTGCTTCCTTTCATTTTGATTAACCCAAGAAATTATTTCCCTTCAAACAATTTGTATAGCGCCCCATCTCTTCCCAGTTTTCTCCATCAGTCTCCCTAAGCTTTGAGCCTTCCTTGGACAACCAGTAACAGACTTACCAATGCTATTACGGAAGGCAACATTCATGACTGACAGGGCTGTAGGAATTGGACTAGGATGAAGGATTGAAATTCTTGCCTAGGTCTTCAATATCTTTCTTACTCATCTCTAACATGGAACTCATGTTTAAAACAAGAAAGGGAAAGACAATGGAACAGGAGGGTAGGAGAGTGAATAATGACGACTATTAGCAAAGACATTTGGAGATTTATTTTGGTTAGGATGAGGGATAACAACTTAAATCAAAGGTTTAGAGAAAAGCTTTTTATGAGAGTTTTGCAGGAGGAGAAAAAGAGAGATGGTGCCACAAAAAAGGGAATGTGGTATAAAGGGGGGGGGGGAGAATACTTACCTAGAATGTCCTACCTACCTTCTTTGAGACACAGCCAGTTTGCTCACAAGTGAAAGTGACAAAAAAACAATGAACAGGGTGGTGATACAATGACTA
This sequence comes from Lacerta viridis, assembly GCA_900245905.1. Taxonomy (NCBI): domain Eukaryota; kingdom Metazoa; phylum Chordata; class Lepidosauria; order Squamata; family Lacertidae; genus Lacerta; species Lacerta viridis. The sequence goes on along the minus strand of OFHU01001559.1, from coordinate 240,086 downwards.
CTGCAATCAACAAAAAATTGGTGGACAGATATACAGCTGCTTTAAGCCGTTTACATACTGTCTTCTCTTGTATGTCATTTACTACAAAGATTTTGACAGTAAAGTCCAGCTCCAATTTGATGGATGGATTCATTCATTATATTTATTCATGTAAATACATTAAATTAATTTGTATCTCACCCTTCCTCGAGAGCAACCCAGGGTGGCACAACTGAAAAATTCAAAGGAGCAGAGCTAGTGGAGGAGTCAGAAGCTTTTATCACTTTCCTCTCCTTTGAGGCATCCATTATACAGTCACTTATGCCTGTTACCTGAGTGAGAATCCAGTGATATTCTGCAGCAGGGTTGAATACCTGTGAAAAAGCGTAGTCTTCAGATATGGTGCATGGGAAGCCTCAGAGCTACTGTAGTCTGTGCCAGAATGATGAATGGTGGACAGGCTCGTGGGGAAAACATTGCAACTATGAAATTTACATGATTTTGACCAAATTCACTGCAAGATGCACAGCTGATTCCATTGATCTCCACCTCTTCTTAGCTTCTTAGCCAGCCTCATACAGGGAGAATTAAATGTTATTTTATCACCTGTCAATATAGTCATTAGTGACCTTAGAAGAGGAGCCTCTTGCCGCATGAGTTTTTCTCTCCTAAAAAAGCAGAGTAAGTTTTCTGCTTTAGGCAGCTGGTTTTGGGTATCATGTATTTGCCCAGGCAGGTGCATTACGTGACCCACAGCAAAATGGCTGTGAGCTCCAGGGGAAGCAGCCTTACATAGGCTCCCCCCTCGCCTCTTTGCCCAGTATTTTGCTGCAATCTATGGGCCACAGTGCCACTGGGCAAAGGCGTCCCAGGTTTATCGGGCATGAAACAGGGCTTATCAGATTCACATCCTGTTCTGCCATTAGCACAGCAGATAACAAGCGCACTACTGTAAAGGCCAGTTACAGGAAATGAGAGTCATCATATGGAAAATAAACCTTCTTCTGAGGTTGGTGAGCTGGTTTTAGACACTTGCCTGTGCTCACAGTAGTACATTTTGAACTATGATGATGTGCTATGGCAGCCTTGGAGTGAAATTCTGCATGGTTTTCCTCTCCAGAAACTGCCTTGCATAGAAGTTGTATTTTGACCAGGGTATAGTCCTTTCTGTAGTCCTTTCTTTGATAACTTAAAGATTGGATTACTGTAATGAAGTCTTTGTGAAGCTGCCCTTGGCATGGTCTGTAAACATCAGCTGGTACTGAATGCAGCAACTTGACTGCTGAAGGGAACAAATGGGGACTCCTTCCTTGGGTATGTAAGCCTTGGGTATGTGAACCCAACAGGCACATCTGGGCCCCAGATTCCACCATTCACCAAGGTGACCCAAGAGTGCCCTTGAACCTAATAATGCCTCAGAGTGCCTGCCAAGATCCATTCCTGTAGATGAGACCAATTCATGTCTTCTCCAAAAAAAAAAAAAAAAAAAAAAAGGTTTTGTGGCAAATTCACCCCTGCGATATATATATATATTCTCTCTTTTTGGAATAATTTTTATTTAGGATTTACAAAGAGAAATACAAGGCTTTGTATCACATGTACCCCCCCTTAAAACTAAAACTTTGATCTGAAAACAATAAGAATATAGAAAAAAGAGAGAAAAGAAAAAGCAGGAAATATAGAACAAGAGAGAGAGAAATAAAGAAGGAGAAACAGCCATATTTCTGATCACACCTTCCATAATCTGAGTCTTCAGGAAAAACACTTAGAGCAAGGGGGAAGCTTGTACAGTATTTACCTCAGATATGGACAGGCAAGACACTCAGCCAAAATCTGTGGAACATGAACCCAAAACTTGCGGTTCTTTTCCTCAGTTTATATTCTCTTAGGATTATAGATAACCACACAATCATGCACACAAAGCATATAACAAAAAAGTCTGCTTTTATTACTTAGATTTTTCACAAAAATTACAATATATACTACATGATTGTTTACAAAGCAGTTTACAAAAAGAATAAAGCAATAAAATTCACACAAAAACAATTTGATATGTCCTATGATGCAGTAACAGAATAATAGACTTGTATAATTGGAAGGGATCTTGAGGATCATTTTATCGAAGCACCTGGTATGCAAGAATCTTGGCTAAATAATCCCTGACAGATGGCCACCCAACCTCTATTTAAAAGCCCCCGAAGAAGGAGAGTTTCACTGTTGAACAGCTCTTACTATCAGAAAGTTATTCCTGATGTTTAGCCGGAATCTCATTTCCTGTAATTTGAATCCATTGGTTCGGTTCCTACCCTCCGGAGCAGGAGAAAACAAGCTTGCTCCATTTCCCATGTGACAGCACTTGAAATATTTGAAGAAGGATATGCTATCTCTCGGTATCCTATGCCCCAGGCGAAACATGCCCAACTCCCTCAACCGTTCCTCATAAGGCTTGGTTTCCAGACCCTTGATCATCTTGGTTGCCCTCCTCTGCACATGTTCCAGTTTGTCAGCATCCTTCTTAAATGGTAGTGCCTAGAACTGGACGCAGTGTTCAAAGTCTGTTGCAGTGACATCATCCCTTTTCTGTTGAAATAAGATATTCTCTCTGTATCTTCTTTGATATGAAGAAATGTTTCATACTGTAACTTTACGAGACTTTTACTTGTATTGTTTTAAACTATGAAAGCCTTGATCCACTTGATGCTTCCATATTATTTGAACTACAATTTCCACCACAGTTGATGGAGGGAACCGAGAGTGGGAAGGCTGAACTATAAACTCAAAGGGGGAAGAGCTTAAACTTCTATTTAGCCTATTAAATTTTGACTAGGGAACTCCGGCTCCTCTCTGCTTTCTTCCTCCTCCTTTAAGATATTCTCAAGTATACTTTTAATTAACTCCCACAAACGACGGCCATTCTGTCTTCCTACCAGGAAATAAACCACTGGGTTAACAGTGCTGTTAAGAGAGGAACATATGAATGCATATTCTAGGAGGTAGGGATCTTTATGAAACAGGGCCAGGTACTGAACAGCATCCATTGGGATAGCAAGGAGGAGAAAGAAGATGAGAGTAAGCAAGATGGCCATTATAAGCTTCCTCTGCTTACACTGTTGCGGTCTGAAGTAGACCTTCCAGGACAGGCTTGCAGTGGAGAAGGACATTAACAGGGTGCAAATCAGGGCATTGGCAAGAAACTGGTAGGAGCTTAGATTACAATATTTCCCAGTTAGCACAAGCGTGATGTGAATTCCAGAAGGCAGGAAGGCAAAGATCCATATTGTGGCACACACAATGACGGACAGGTGTTTGTGCTTATGTAAGTGATACCAAATGGGGAAAAAGACACACACAAACCTGTCAATGCTGATGACCGTCAGTAGAAACTGGCTAGCACTGTACATGAATAGGAAGCCAGTGTAAAACCATGACCTTAGAAGCTCAAAATGCAAGGGATACGACTTGCATACAACCCAATTCAAATCAATAGCAACTACAGCAGTGAGTACCCCAAAGTCAGCAATGGCGAGGTTCAGGATGTAGATGCTGAAGTGATTCCTCTTGATGCGGAATGCCAGGAGCCAGATGACCGTCCCATTTCCCACAAATCCAAAAAGGCAGATAAGCAAAGTGAAGGTGATCATGAAGAACATTCCTAAAGTAGAAGTGGCACAGCTCCTTGGATCACAGCTGTTATTCGTTGGGATTCTTTGCATTCCATTGTGTTCTTTTCCAGCATCCAGCTGGCACAGAACTGAAAGGCAGAAATTTGCCATCCTGGTCAGTTTCTGCTTTGCTGTTCCCTGTGATGTAGAGACACCTTCTAGGAGAAAAGAAACATAATTTCAAAAGTATTTAAATATTCATTATAGTATTTACAGTGCTAATTTCCTGCCGGAAGAATTCTGCAATTACCTACATGTATACATGTCAATAATCGTGTCTCTAAAACAGTCAACTTCTGTCTTAAATTATTTGCAGAGGTAAACAATGAAGGGTGAAACACAGCCAGCATGGCTAGAAGCTTTTGAGGCAACCATTACAGAGTCATTAGCCTTCATCTCTGAGTTGGGAGACCAGAAAATTTCTCCAGCAGGTTTTCATACCTGTGAGTCAGCAGTCTTCAGATGTGGTGTGGGAAGAGCAGAAATGGTGTTGTATCTGGAATGGGAGTGCTTGTGGGGAGTCCTGAAGAGAAAATGCTGCAGCCATCCAGGGAATATGAGGTGATTTCCACCAAATTCGTTGCAAGATGTACCATAGATTCTGCTTGCTTGCCAGCCTGGTTTTTTCAGCTTGCCAGCCTCATGGAAGGGAAATAATGTGTCATTTTATTGCCGATCAAGATAGCAATCAGTGATTTTAGGGGGAGGGACTTCTTGCCATGCAAGTCTTTCTGTCCTAAAAAAAGGTCTAGTCCTTTCATTAGGCAGAGTGAGGTTGCCAGTTCAGGAAGCAGGGTCCACCCCCCACCCCCCGTCTTCGTTCATCAGGTTCATGTGCTATCTTTTCATTATCAGCGTACACACCCATGATTATGCACGTAAACTATAGGAAACAAGTGTCATCATTTGCCAGCACACCCTGAAAAAAGAACCGAGAAACCGTAACTGGTGTAAAACCGCAAATTTATTCAAATATAATGAGATGGAGGATCTGCAAAGCAACAAATAAATATAATTATCCAAATCAAAATATAAGCCAGGCAATGATGTTTCCTAAAGCAGGAGTCATCAACTTGCTTCCCAATTCCTAGACACATGTTCAGGTGCCACCTGTGACCCAGTAGCAAAGGATGGGAAGGGATACTTTCCCTCCTCACTATGAGAATTGTGTGGATGTGAATCATGACCACAGATTTTTTGGGGCAGTTGCACAGCTTCATAACCAACATGGGAACATTCTACTGAAATTCTGGAAAAAAATATGCCACGACACAAAGGCTCCAGCTTAAATTTTTTTGTCCCCCTTTTGTCCAGCTCTAGCCTCTCCTTGCAGCAGGGATATGGTAGCACTGGAGAAGTATCACACAACAAAGTAAAGTGGAATAAACCCATTACTTATTTATTTAGCTCTTTTGCAATCTGCCCAACACTCAGAGGTCTCAGAGTGACTGGGTACAGGAACATATGCATATTGGAAACAAGTAGTGCACTAAAAGAGAATATTACACAGTCAATATAAGTCACCATAAAAATCACAGAACACTATTTACTGGAGGAGGGGGGCTCGGAGGAGAGGGAAAGGTGGCAATGCATCAAAGGGATGTACCAGGTGTCCAGGCAGGTGTGTGTGTGTGTGTACACAAGGTGTGACTGGACAATTCGGTGAATGGTCACAGAAATCGGACAGCGAGAAATATTTGAACATACAATCAGCATCGGACACCCACAAAATGCTCACAATTGTGCACAGAGATGAAGCTGTAACTCGAAAGACAGTGTATGAGTGGTTTAAGCATTTCCATGAAAGGTGGAAAACCATTGAAGATGACCCTCGGTCCAGCAGACCGTTGATGAGCAGAACGACGGCAAATGTCGACAGAGTTCGTGAGTTATTGATGCAGGATTGGCATTTGTCTGTCCCAATGATGGTAGAAGAACTGCATATTCCGTGTGAAATCATTACTGAGGTTACTGAGTTGTCCCACCCTCCATATTCTCCTGATCTGGCCCCACCAGATCTCCTTATTTTTCCAAAACTGAAATCTGCAGTGAAAGGGCACAGATTTTCCAACATTTCACATGTCCAAGCTACTGTGATGAGGGAACTGAAGGCAGTACAAAAAGAGGACTTATCCAGAAGTTTCCAACAGTTCTATGAACGTTGTTAATGGTGTCTTGTATCAGAGGGGTCTACTTTGAAGGCCTGTAAGGTATGTATGTTTGAATATTTCTCGCTGTCTGATTTCTGTATACACACAACTTTCCATAATCCAAGTCCTCACCTCAAACACTCAGTGCAAGGGGCAGCTTGTAGCTACCTCCAATATAGAAAAACAGACCAAGCAAAAGTCTGTGGAACATGCAAACAAACATTGTGGTTCTTTCCTGAATTCCATGCACAGCATCAGTTTATATGCTCTTAGCATCACATATAACTCCACAAGTGTGCATGCACACACAGCGTATAATATGAAAGGTGCTCATGGCCAGCCATACTTCCAGTTTGGGCCCATACCAGTATGAGCCCCTAGGGTATTTTCAATGTTGCAAAAAGCGAATGAACACCTACACTGAGGTAACTCTGTGCTGCTGAGTTCAGAGTCTGTTGCATTAGAAGCATCCCTCTTCAAAAGCAAGCATTATCTTTTTAGATACGAATAAACGTTTAAATAACTTTAAATATGCGGGTGGCACTGTGGTCTAAACCACAGAGCCTAGGGCTTGCCTATCGGAAGTCGCCGGTTTGAATCCCCGCAATGGGATGAGCTCCCGTTGCTCAGTCCCAGCTCCTGCCAACCTAGCAGTTCAAAAGCATGTCAAAATGCAAGTAGATAAATAGGTACCATTCCGGCGGGAAGGTAAACAGTGTTTCCGGGCGCTGCTCTAGTTTTTCAGAAGTTGCTTAGTCATGCTGGCTACATGACCCAGAAGCTGTACGCTTCCCTCGGCCAATAAAATGAGATGAACGGCGCAACCCCAGAGTCGTCTGCGACTGGACCTAATGATAAGCAGTCCCGTTACCTTTACCTTTAACTTTACATAATCTGTACATGTATTAAAAACAACAACAACAACAACAACAACAACTAGGAAAATCTTCTGCCACTTAGACTACAACTTCCATAACTATAATAACAAAAGGAGACAGCTTAAGCTTCTATGGAGGCTTCAATATTTCTTTTCACTGGGGAACTGCAATTCCCCTTTGCTGTCTCCCTCCTCCTTTAAAACATTCTCAAGTATACTCTTAATTCTCTCCCGGGAATGATGACTCTTCTTCCTTCCTACCAGGAAATAAATTGCAGGATTAACTGTGCTGTTAAGAGAAGCACATATGAATGCATATTCTAGGAGGTAGGGATCTTTATGAAACAGGGCCAGGTACTGAACAGCATCCATTGGGATAGCAAGGAGGAGAAAGAAGAGGAGTGTAAGCAAGATGGCCATTATAAGCTTCCCCCGCTTACACTCATGTGGTTTTAAGTAGACCTTCATGGACAGGGTTACGGTGGAGAGGGACATTAACAGGGTGCAGAGCAGGGCAATGGCAAGAAACTGGTAGGAGCTTAGATTACAATATTTCCCAGTTAGCAAGAGCGTGATGTGAATTCCAGAAGACACAAAGGCAAGGATCCATATTGCGGCGCACATGATGACGGACAGGTGTTTGTGCTTATGGAAGCGATACCAAATGGGGAAAAAGATGCACACGAACCTGTCAATGCTGATGACCGTCAAGAGAAGCTGGCTAGCACTGTACATGAATAGGAAGCCAGTGTAAAACCATGACCGTAGAAGCTCAAAATGCAAGGGATATGACTTACATACAATCCAATTCAAATCAATAGCAACTACAGCAGTGAGTACGGCAAAGTCAGCAATGGCGAGGTTCAGGACGTAGGTGGTGAAGTGATTCCTCCTGATGCGGATTGCCAGGAGCCAGATGACTGTCCCATTTCCCACAAATCCAAAAAGGCAGAGAAGCAAAGTGAAGGTGATCATAAAAAACATTTCTAAAGAACTAGCAGCACAGCTCCTTGGATCACAGGTCTTATTTGTTGGGGACCCCATGATACTCTGCGTTCCATTGTGTTCTTTTCCAGCATCCAGCTGGCACAGAACTGAAAGGCAGAAATTTGCCATCCTGGTCACTTTCTGCTTTGATACTCCTTCTGGTGTGGAGACTCCTCCTAGAAGAAAAGAGAAGAGTTGGATTTGTTTCTTGCTTTGGGGCTAAATGAATAAGGATGCTGCTCAAGTTTTCAGCTGGGTCTTCTTTGCTCCCGACTATTGATCAACTTTAGATTATTTGAGGTCCGTGTTATTTTCAGATCAGTTCATATTCATACTGCACTGCTCCAGTGTGGGAATTATAGTTTAGGCAGGCGCTGGCATGCCACGCCTCTCTATCAAGATAGAATAATTAATATATAAGTGTTGGCATGCCACACTAATTAACCAAGATACCACACTAATTAGCCAAGCTACAGAGCCCTCAATTGGCACGCCATATGGCTCTGTGGGCATTGTGGGCACCAAGTTGGGAAACACATGTTTAGGCAGAGCAGGAGAACAAAGGAATAGCTGGAAAAGTACTGGGGGATCATGAGGTGTTCAGCGGGAGGGGGTGAGTAAGTGAGAGGAGAGCACGTACACAATGACGATGTCATGTGGGTGTAGCCAAAGGAGCAACTTTCCATATTTGGTATTAGAAGGTACACCATACCTTATTTGGTACTTTGGAGTTCTCTCTGTATGTTAATGTTTAACCTAGCTGTGAGTTTTCAATAAAAGGAGCCCCCGAGAATGCCTCGTGGTGGCCTTCCCTTCACATCATCCTGTTCATCGTGTCAGTTAATTTCCCACAATCAACAATATCTAATATTAGTTTTAATATCTAATATTTCACCGTAACACTCCAGAGAAAATTTCTCAGGTGCAGAGCGGTTGCAGAAGGAACCTCAAAAAATTAAAACAAATGAAATGAAAATACAGCTCCTTTCATTTAGAGAGTAATTCTACTCATAGGACAATTCAGCTGATGAAGAGTAATTTTTAATGCACCAGAAATTGTGTTCAAGCCATCCAAATATGAAGGTGGATGCTGGACTTGCAAATTTCATGGGGTTGGAAACATAGGAAGCTTTCGTATTTGGAATATATCTTGCTTTGTGTATTGTCTATACTAGGTTGAATCCATATTAAATGAGTTACAATTAGTTTCCATTGAAATCAGTGGGACTCAACTCATGGATTGGGTCAGCTAACTTGACTACCACTCCGATTACCTGGGAATAAATTTATTTGAGTTCATCGGAACTTGAAGTGGGCATGGTGAGTATTGCATTGTGAGCCATTCCTTAACTCTAACTTTCAGAAATTTCTTCCAACCAACTATGTTTTTGCACATACTGTTTGACTAAAGCACACATTTCTGCATTTTATTTTCACTGATATCTTTATTTCAATCCACAATTTCACTTAAATATATGTGTTAGTTTAAGCATCCTTCGGTTGAAGAACTGCATCACAAAATTCAGAAGGACCGTTCTGAAGAAGTGTGCATGCACACGAAAGCTCATACCAAGAACGAACTTATTTGGTCTCTAAGGTGCTACTAGAAGGATTTTGTTTGTTTGTTTGTTTAGTTCTATTTCAGTTCACTTATGGTTGCAGCAAGTGTTAATTTGATAAATTCAGCTTTAATTTCACATAGAATCAATTTCTCCCCCATTTCTAAGAATGAGGACTAAGAGGATGGGCCAAAGGCATTAAAGAAAATATTATCTTTGAATAGGAATCAAAGGAAGAGTAAATGAGAGCATGTTGGAACCACAGGAGAATTGACCATTAATAAAAGTTCTCACATGCAGAATGTCCTACCTTTACAAATCACAGCTGTTGGCTCACAACTGGGTATGGATATAATTCTGATGTTCTCCTCCTTGATTTTCAGGATCTCAAGCCATACGTCTCCTTTCTGCTTCAAAAAAAGTACTTTCCGAACTACAACACGCCCGTGTACACTGAGCATACTACCTGGAGCCGGGATGGTCTGAGATGGGCTTTATGTTCAGACAGGGTGGGGCACAATCTTCACATCATGATGAAATGTACAAGAAATCCATTAGTTGGTGCCTCAATAACCAAGGTCAGGGCTCTGCAACTTTCTGTGTGGGCAGAAAAAAGTGTTTCTCGAATGTAAAGTCTCAAGGGAAGTTTGCACTTAACCTTGCAGGTGTTCCAAAGCACACTCCAACTCTCTAGGGTGAGAATTGAGATCTTATTTATTACACTGATTTTGACCACCATACCCTAACAAAGAAATGAATTTTGCTCAATCACATTATTCAATCAAAATACACATTCTAAAAATCTCAGAGTAGAAAAGACCCCCACAGACCCCCACACATTCACCTGATAAACTGGTGATGACCCCTTTCCTTGTACTTACTACCTGGGCATCTTTTATTCATGGACAAAGGGCCCTTCATGAGGTGCTTCTGAAATTCTCCTTCTTCCAGAATATTGGAGTTCTGAATCATCTGGTCTATTTTCTCATTTTTGACCCTTCCCCCCACTATTTCTTGCACAGCTTCCTTTTCCCATTCAGTGGCTTCATTCCATCCTCCCTCTATATCAGGCATGTCCAACAGGTAGATCGTGATCTACTGGTAGATCACTGGACGTCTGTGGTAGATCAGTAGCTCCCCCCAAAGAAGCTAAAAAACTTTGGCTCTCCTAAAAAAAAAGTCAACATCTTCACCCTCCACCCCTAAAATGACCTAACCCACCAAAAACAGGGCTTTCCTCCTCCCTAAAGAAGCTCAACAACTTGTATGTGAACCCCCCAAACAGGGCTTTCCTTCCTTAAAAAATGCTCAACAACTTTGACCTGAACCTCCAAAAAGGGGGTAGATCACTGCCAGTTTTTGTGAGTAGATCGCAGTCTCTTGGAAGTTGGCCAACCCTGCTCTATATCATCAAATCACATAGGCCCATTGATTTAAAAAATGGTTGTATGGGGAGAAAACTTAATATGTGATCATATGAAGAAAATTGTGAGCATTTGAGAAGTATTGCTCTCAAAAGCAAACACCTATGCTTGAATGCTTGGAATAAGATAAGTACAGCCTTGACTCCCAAACGAAGCTGTGTTATCATGAGGCAAATTGCTGAATCATTCAGCCCAGTATTGTCTTTTTCGGGGCTGCTATCTAAGATCCTTTTAACTAGAGAGTGAACCCAGGAAATTATACTTGCCACATTTTCATTGGATTAAGATCATTTTGCCCCCTTTGAACCACACACATTTGTTCTAGAACACCATGTCCCCTTTAGCAGACTTTGCCTGGTAAATGGTTCTGAGTTACTGATATTTTCCTTCATACATTATGAGAGGAAATGATTTTAATTCCGCCATGTAAGTATTTCCTGACTTCTTTCTCCCATTAAATGTGCAGCACATAAATGAATTCCTCTCTCCCCCACCCCATTGTACTTTCACGTAAGCCAGTTGCAGCAAGTTCTGCTTATGACTTCTGCTAAAGCTTTGTACGAGGCCACAGAAAGAACTCCCGTTTGCCTTCCTGACTTCTCTTCAAACCCCCCAAAACTCAACGAGCGAAGATTCAATAATGGTTAGACAATGAAGTCAGAACTAATTTCAGCACATAAAATCTTAGAGCTTCTCATATTAATTATTCCCCCCTTTAATAAACACTACTGTTCTGAATTGTAGCAGTCATAGAATCACAAAATCATAGAACTGTACAGTTGTAATCCCAAAGGATCATCTTTTCCTCGCTTGTTACAAGTTCTCTGCATATTTGAGAGGAGAGAATCATAGAATCATAGAGTTGGAAGAGACCACAAGGGCCATCCAGTCCAACCCCCTGCTGCATCACACTGTTGACTCATGTCAAGTTTGTGGTCTACCAAGACTCCTAGATCCTTTTCACATGTACTGCTCTCAAGCCAGGTGTCACCCATCCTGTATTTGTGCCTTTCATTTTTTTTGCCCAAGTGTAGTACTTTACATTTCTCCCTTGTTAAAATTCATCTTGTTTGCTTTGGCCCAGTTGTCTAATCTGTTAAGGTCATTTTGAAGTGTGATCCTGTCCTCTGGGGTATTAGCCACCCCTCCCAATTTGGTGTCATCTGCAAACTTGATCAGGATGCCCTCAAGCCCATCATCCAAGTCATTGATGAAGATGTAGCAGCTAAAAAAGCCAATGCAATTCTGGGCTGCATCAATAGGAGTATAGCATCTAGATCAAGGGAAGTAATAGTACCACTGTATTCCGCTCTGGTCAGACCTCACCTGGAATACTGTGTCCAGTTCTGGGCACCACAGTTCAAGAAGGATACTGACAAGCTGGAACGTGTCCAGAGGAGGGCAACCAAAATGGTCAAAGGCCTGGAAACAATGCCTTATGAGGAACGGCTTAGGGAGCTGGGTATGTTTAGCCTGGAGAAGAGAAGGTTAAGGGGTGATATGATAGCCATGTTCAAATATATCAAAGGATGTCATATAGAGGAGGGAAAAGGTTGTTTTCTGCTGCTCCAGAGAAGCGGACACGGGGCAATGGATTCAAACTACAAGAAAGAAGATTCCACCTAAACATTAGGAAGAACTTCCTGACAGTAAGAGCTGTTCGACAGTGGAATTTGCTGCCAAGGAGTGTGGTGGAGTCTCCTTCTTTGGAGGTCTTTAAGCGGAGGCTTGACAGCCATCTGTCAGGAATGCTTTGATGGTGTTTCCTGCTTGGCAGGGGGTTGGACTGGATGGCCCTTGTGGTCTCTTCCAACTCTATGATTCTATGATTCTATGTTGAATAAGACTGGGCCCAAGACAGAACCCTGTGGCACCCCACTAGTCACTTCTCTCCAGGATGAAGAGGAGCCATTGATGAGCACCCTTTGGGTTCGGTCAGTCAGCCAGTTACAAATCCACTGAATGGTAGCATTGTCTAGCCCACATTTTACCAGCTTCTTTACAAGAATATCATGGGGCACCTTGTCAAAGGCCTTGCTGAAATCAAGATAGGCTATATGCACTGGATTCCCTTCATCTACAAGGCTTGTAATTCTGTCAAAGAATGAGATCAGGTTAGTCTGACATGACCTATTTTTCAGAAACCCATGCTGACTTTTAGTTATCACAGCATTCCTTTCTAGGTGCTCACAGACCGTTTGCTTAATGATCTGCTCTAGAATCTTTCCTGGTATTGATGTCAGGCTGACTGGGCGGTAATTGTTTGGGTCCTCTCTTTTCCCCTTTTTGAAAATAGGGACAACATTTGCCCTCCTCCAGTCTGCTGGCACTTCGCCTGTTCTCCAGGAATTCTCAAAGATTACTGCCAGTGGTTCTGAAATCACCTCTGCCAGTTCTTTTAATACTCTTGGATGTAGTTCATCTGGCCCTGGAGACTTGAATACATCTAAACTAGCCAAGTATTCTTGTACTACCTCCTTACTTATTCTGGGCTGTGTTTCCCCTGCTGAATCATCTGCTCCATATTCTTCAGGTTGGGCATTGTTTTCTTTCTTGGAGAAGACTGAGGCAAAGAAGGCATTGAGGAGTTCTGCCCTTTCTCTGTCCCCTGTTCGCATTTCACCATCTTCTCCTCTAAGTGACCCCACTGTTTCCTTGTTCTTCCTTTTGCTACGGACATACCCATAAAAGCCCCTTTTGTTGCTTTTAACCTCTCTAGCAAGCCTGAGTTCATTCTGTTAAATATAATTGTTTAATTCACACTGAAAAGAAGAATACCTGTGTGTTACTAAAGGCTTTAACATGGGGATTTTCCATGGGGCTATATTAAGCTCTCTGAGCGTCTAGATGGGTTGATAATTAGCTCTTCTTTTACTTTTTTGTGATACCTGTAAACATTTTTCAATATACCAAATTTGAAGAAAGTAGCATGTGTCTTTTTGTTTTTGTTTTTTTAAAAGAAGTGTGTTGTGCCCAACTAGAAGAGTGCCTCACCTATGGGAGCAGAAGGTGGTGGAAATCATGACCAAACACACTGCAAAAAAATCTCACTACAGCCATCCATAGACAATCGACCACACCCTAGGCCACCCCAACCTCTCTCACCACCAACGGCAGAGCAAGCCGATCAGGTGCCTGCAGCGGCACGTGTGCCCTGCACCTAGGGGCGGGGCTAGCCGCCCGAGGGGCCTCTGAGGAGTCTGGCTGCTTCCTCCTACCCAGCCGCCCTACAGCTGAGGGAGAAGCGTCAGGCAGACTATTTGGGGCAGTGCTGAGCCAGCAGGCGCCCAAGCCACTGCGTCACTCCCAGGAGAGACCCATGGTTTGGGTGCATTGCAGGCCCCGTGGTGAATGCCGCCCAGCATTTTGTCACCCCCCTCAGTGGTGACATCTGGGGTGGCCTGCTCCCACCGCACCCTTTTCCTGCCCCTACTCACCACCAAGGAAATATGACAAGTGAATAGAAAGCGAATATGACAAGCAAATAGAAACAGAACCCACACAACTGATGCTGACACCAAACTCCATACATACACTAAGTAGAAAAATAGAAGCATTGCCACCCCACCCTCTTCTCTTCCCAACCGAATCCTGCATGCAACACGAATGTCTCACAACAAATGTAACCGATCTGTAGGAAACACAGCTTGAAAAAAGAGACAATGCACACATTTTTGCAAACTAATAAATCTTTAATATCATTATTAAAAACAACAACGACAACACCTACCAACACTATGGACTTCAGCGCATCCAGAGTTGGGTAGCATGCATTGGAAAAATCAGAATTAAATTGGAGCAAGGGTAGTCTGCCACTAGGGTGGGGACATCATATGGACAATGCAAATAATATGAACAACTATACTGTACAATATATACACCCATCCATAGTCTAGCAACAGCTAGTATTCTCCCAGGACACACTTCATAGGGGCTAGACTTTTCATTCAGTTACTTTCCTTTATTTATAAATTTTCTTAATACCCGTCACAGAACATCAATCATACACATAACTCTCCCAGCTGGAACAGTAGAACAACAAGAAATTTGGTAGATAAGGAACTTTTTGAACATTCCATAGAGGTAATGGGAGGAAGGAAGATTTTGGGGTTGTTTTTCATGATTGGTTGATTTGGCAGGGACCTACCATTTTCTGGGATATTTTTCTTCTGCACCTTTATATGGTTAATATTTTAAATTTGCAATCAACTGTCCTCATTATTCCTCAAATCCATTAAATCTATCTCAATATTAGGAGAAAATAAACATTATACATATCATGTATTCTCTTTAAAATATTATGAAACTTTTCCTCTGCTGCTTAACATATTGCATACATGACTTTACAATGTAGTAAAACAGTCTTCATACTTTTCATCTGAAGATACATGTATGAACTGCAGAGAAAGTATTAGAAAGACAGTTGTTTTCCTCTATGTCAGGTTTCATCTATGAATTTTTTTTGTTATAATTGAAGCAATAGATGCAAATAGTCTTATATTTCTTTCTTCAGTCTTCCTAGTAGCTCAGTTGTAAATACTCATCTATTATACTGCAATCCGTTTCATGCCATTTACTATTTTGCACCATACTTTTGAATACTTACAATTTTTTGTCAGTTCATTTTACTAAACTTTTACTTGACTTTATTTGTAAGGTGGATCTTGATTCTTGGTCAATATCTATACGCTCACTGTAGCAAATAGAACTGAGAACTCTCACTAACTGTCTTAATAAATGTCTTTATTGAGCCTTGTTTCTAAGTGATGCCCACTGTAGTCTTGGATGGCAGTAATAACAAAGTCCCATATGCAGACTGACTTTGTATTTGTGGTCAAACTCAGGGAGAAGACGTCACTCATTATCTGTTAGCCTGCCAGGAACTTTCCATACTTATGGAAGCATCACAACTGTTCTTGAACTGGAAGTTCCAGTTCCTCTCTACAGACCTCTTCTTCCTTAAAAACACTTTGGAGAATGACCTTTATGCTCTCCCTACATAGATCTACCTTCTGTTTCCCAACCTGGAAATAAATCAGTGGCTTAACACTGCTGTTGAAGGAGGCAGAAAATAAACGCAACTCCATGTGATGGGCACGTGGAACAGGGAAATACGTGATGTATAAGGCATTCAGCGGCAAATCAAAGAAGAGAGAGAAAAGGAGGATAAATAAGATGGCTGTTAAAAGTTTCCGTGGCTGCTGTGATTTCAGGTAGACTTTGTTGAAGAGGCTGAGAGCAGAGATAATCATGACCGGGGTGCAAACCAAGACACTCACAATAAACTGGTAGTACATTTGGGGATAAAATTCAGTATGGAGAGTAAGGACAATTGCACAAATCAGGAAGGAGAAGAGCCATATTACAGCACACACACCAGTGGACCACTGTAGGGGGCGGTGACAATGATGCCAAGCTGGGTAATAGACTGACACACACCCGTCAATGCTGACGGCCATCATTAGAAGCTGACTGACACTGTACACCAACAGGAAGAGCTCTAGAGCTATTGGAAAAATAACGGAAAGAACAAAGGTGCCTTCATTAAAAAACCCTACAGCAAGAAATGTGATAAGGCATACCAGGACCCCAAAATCAGCAGCAGCCACGTTCAGGATGTAGGTGCTGAAAGGATTCTTTGCAATGCAGAAGCCAAGAAACCAAAAGACAGTTCCATTGCCCAGAAGTCCAAAAACGCAGATTAAAAAGATGAAGACGGAAAAAACAATCCTTCCTAAATTGTCGTAGAAGATCCCCTCTGTCCTATTATCAGAGGGGTTCTTGACTGGAATTGCAGTGGTATATATTCCGTAATAACCCAGTTCCACATCCATTGGGAACATGAGCACATGGCTGGTATTGGTTACCATGTTCAATATCTGCTTCAATTTCCCCCTGCTCTTCTGAGACAAGTGCTGGTTCTAAGGTAAAAGAAGAAAGAGAAGAATTAATGGTGCTTAATAAGCAATGATGTGGCTAAAATGTCCAGCCTGGTATAAGTGACCTCATGCACTGAGAACATTTGAGAAAAAAATGCATTATTAATGCATTTTACTTAAGATGAAATGTTCAATTGGAGGGGTATGGTGTGTTGTTGTTTTTTAAACCCTATATGCTCACTGCGTTTCCTTCCCCCTCCAACCATGCTGCAGAGAGCAGGAGTTGCTCAATGTTGCTTTTCAAGCATATATCCTATGAAGGACAAGCTAGAAAAGTGTTTCCCTGTACCCAGCAGTGCCACACTGCTTGTAAGACAGCTTTCAAATAGCCCTATATTGCACTTTGGCTTTGTCTGCCTGTTCGCAGCAAGAGAACACATGTGCATAGTCAAACTGAGGGACATCTGAAGAAATGTGCATGCACACGAAAGCTCATACCAAGAACAAACTCAGTTGGTCTATAAGGTGCTACTGGAAAGAATTTTTTGATTTTGCTTCGACTATGGCAGACCAACACGGCTACCCACCTGTATGAGGGGCATAGAACATTCTGCTCACCACTTGCAATCTCAGTATTATTGTTTGTTCCTTAGAATCCCTGAGCAACACTGGTGCCTTTGGGGGGTCATCAGTTCAGTGCTTACATTAGAAGTGGAGTGTGGTGCAGATTTTTCATTTCTCTTTTAGCACCTAGTACTCCTGAAAAATGCTGCTTGCTACTCCTGATGGTTGTTTGCCTGTGCAATGTCGCAACCAGCTCTTTATTTCCCTTTCTGAAATGTCTATAATTTAAAACCCCAGTGTCTGTTTGCCTGTGCAGGTGACCATTGCTATACCCCCACATTGACTCTGGATAATGCTAGCATTGTGATGGGCATTACAGTACATCATAGGTGGGGAACTGGTGGCCTTACAGATGTTGTTGGTCAGCAGTCAGTGATGATGAGCGTTCTCCAACTGAAGAGGTTATCCACCTCTCCTGACTATGGAGCTTTATAGAGTAGCATAAGAAAAAGAGATCATTTCCTGTCCCAAGGAACACACAGTGTAACTATTAAAAGTGGGTAGCAGAAGAAAAGGAATGGAAGAGGAGAGGCTAGAGTAACAAACAACAAAACAGTAAGCAATAACACTGAACATATAACTTTGGAAATAGCTGGGGTTCATTATGATTAAGATGATTTCAAGCGAAGGACCTCTCAGGATTTATGCCAGTCGTCAGCAATATACCCTCAAGTTGCTGCTTGACTACAACTCCCTTAATCCCTGACAATTGGTGATGCGGGGTGGAGCTGATGTGAATTGAGGTCCATAACATCTGGAGGGCAGCACATTGGTTAGTCTATACTGAAGGAGCAATGGAAGAAGAGAGAGGAGGAGGAGGAGGAGGAGGAGGAGGAGGAGGAGGAGGGAGAGAGATAAGGCACCACAGCAGAGAAGACAACCAAACAAAATATCTAATTTCCTACCTTCTACTTATACAAACTTTTTCAAAACAGGGAGAAAACAGGTCTGAGATGCACTCCACAATTTCATAGTCCTAGTCTCCAAGATGTCCTCTGGTTTCAAAATGCTTTCCCCTCAATCAGCATTGAGCACCTCTCTGAAGAAAGTCAGCATGACATCTGGTTCAGCCAGGGTGGAGCACGGAACACACATCATAGTGCAATTACCAACCAAAGCATTAGTGGATGCTCCATTAGCAATGGGCAGAGTTCTTTCACTCTTCCTGGATGAGTTGGCAACCTTCTAAGTGTGGGGCAAATTTGTCTCCTGCACAAATTGTCTCCTGCACTTTGGACCTGAGAAAACTGTGCATGCTTCCAAGGCATGATCAAACACTTACCGTATGCAAAGCTTTAAGTGGGAGCTCTGAGGACTTCTAGGTTCTTCCTCATACTCTGAGAAGAACATTTACCTGAATATTTATTTAGTAAATATGCTAACTAGCAATGTGTGGAAATAAAATGTGTTTTGGTATGTATGTATGTATGTATGTATGAATAAATAAATAAATAAATAAATTGCAGTTTTCAGTGGTTTTGGAAAGCTTTCTACAAATACAACTCAAATTGTTGTTGTTGTTTTTTGCGAAAGTTTGCATCCAGCCTAGTTCAGGTGTAATAGAAAGAAGGTGAAGGTGAAGGAAAAGGGAAATTTTAAGCAGATCAAGAGATTCTTCCTTGGTGAAGGAATCTGAGTCATTTCAAGAGAAAACAGAATATGGTGGGGGTGGAATGCCAGGAACCGTTTTGCATATTCGTAAATAGTTGATTGGCACTGCAAGTGCATCAAAGAGAGGAGTAATGAGTAGGGAACTGATGGATCTAGTGGTGCACTCTCATCACCTATCAGCTGATTGGCAGAAGGAGCACAACTTGCTCTGGAAGAGAGAAGCGGTTTCAATTGAATAGAACCTGCTTCCCATTCCCAGAGCTGCTCCTTGTACCTCTGAAAATTTGTTGTTTTTTTTAAAGAGATTTTATTATTTTCCAATAAAACAGAAGAAAAACAATAGACAAAACATTATAACAACATAACAACATCAACAACATAATACATAAAAAAACATAATACAAACTTAACAATACATAACATAAGAAATACAAACCTTTAAAAACCTTAATCTGTTATTTTCTTGTTTTATAACTTCCTCGGGGACTTCCCCCGTTCCCTCCACTGCCTTTCAAGTTGTGTATATTGTTTAGGTAGCTATATTTCTTTTCCCTTTATCTTTTAGCAAAAAACCCAAAAAACTCAATATTTCTTACTTTATAAATCATATCTTAAATGTTATATCTTAAGCTTATTTTGTCATGAAATAAAACACATTTAAAAATTTCTACCATTCTAAATTTCTAACATTGATCTGCTAAAGCCAATACTTCTGCCTTACTCTGCACAAATATTCATACATTCAATTTAACACATTTCACTAAGTATAATCCTTAAATTTCTTCCAATCCTGCGTCACCTTCTCCTCTCTCTGGTCTCGGATTCTAGCGGTCAGTTCTGCGAGTTCCATATATTCCATTAACTTCATTTGCCATTCTTCCACTGTTGGTAGCTCTTCACCCTTCCAGTTCCTTGCCAATAAAATTCTCGCTGCTGTGGTGGCATACATAAAAAATACTCTATCCTGACTGGGTATCTCTTCATTGGTCATGCTCAGGAGAAATGCCTCTGGTTTCTTACCAAAGGTAACTTTCATTACCTTCTTAAGCTCATTATAAATCTTATCCCAGAAGGCACTTACCCCTGGGCACAACCACCACATATGATAAAAGGTACCTTGTGCAGCTTTACATTTCCAACACACATCTGACATTTTAGAATTCATCTTTGCTAACTTAACTGGTGTCAGATACCATCTATATATCATTTTCATTATGTTTTCTCTTAAACTATTACAAGCAGTAAAATTGATACCTTTCTGCCACAATCTCTCCCAGTCATCCATCATAATATTATGTCCAACATCTTTCGCCCAATCAATCATTGCCGATTTAACCAATTCATCTTTCGTATGCCACTCTAGCAACAAATTATACATCTTGGAAAGGTTTTTAGAGTTTGATTCAATCAGTTCTGTCTCCAGTTTAGATTTTTCCATTTGAAAACCAATCTTTTTATCTAATTTAAATAGTTCATTTACTTGGTGATATTGCAGCCAGTCGGTGACTCGATCTTTAACTTGCTCATAACTTTTTAACTTAATTACGTCACCTTCCTGCTGCAATATATCCATGTATCTTAACCAACTTGTAGACATATTCGGTCTCTTGTAAGCCTTGGCCTCCACTGGTGAAATCCATCTAGGAGTCTTTCTCTCAAATAAGTCTTTATATCTTGTCCAAACCTGATACAAAGCTTTTCTAACTATGTGATTTTTGAAAGTTTTGTGGACTTTAACTTTATCGTACCAAAGGTATGCATGCCAACCAAACGCATTATCATGTCCCTCCAAGTCCAACACATCCGTATTTTCTAATTTAAACCAGTCTTTTAACCAGCAAAAGGCCGCTGCTTCAAAATAAATCTTCAACTCTGGCAGGGCAAATCCTCCTCTTTCTTTAGAGTCTGTCAAAATCTTAAATTTAATTCTAGGCTTTTTGCCCTGCCATATAAACTTCGATAGGTCCTTTTGCCATATCCTGAAACAATCCATTTTATCCAAAATTGGTATGGCTTGGAATAGAAACAGCATCCTTGGTAAGACATTCATTTTGATCGCTGCAATTCTTCCCATTAACGACAGTTTCAATCTTGTCCAGATCTCCAAATCTTTCTTTATCTCTGTCCACAACTTTTCGTAATTGTCTTTGTATAGGTTTAGATTTTTAGCTGTAAGATTGACACCTAGATATTTTACAGTTTTTACAAAATTAAGTCCAGTGCCTTCTTGTAATCTCTGTATCTGTTCTGACCTCATATTCTTACTTAAAACTTTGGTTTTCTGTTTATTTAATTTGAAGCCGGCAACCCGTCCAAATTGCTCAATTACTTCCAGGGCTTTGGGAACACTATTTTCGGGTTCCTGTAGGGATAGCATCAAATCATCTGCAAAGGCGCGTAATTTGTATTCCTTCTCTCCCACCCTGATTCCTTTTATCTGTTTGTCCTTTCGTAACATATTTAAAAGGACCTCCAGGACCGTGATGAATAATAAAGGGGAGATAGGGCACCCTTGTCTTGTTCCTTTCTGAACTTCAATTTCTTCCGATATCACACTGTTGATTATTATTTTTGCTCTTTGTTCTGTATAAATGGCATTAATGCCATTCAAAAATCTTTCTCCAACTCCCATTACTTCCAAATTCTTTTTCATAAATGTCCAAGATATATTATCAAAGGCTTTTTCCGCATCTATAAACATAAGTGCTGCATCTGTGTTTATATTTCTTTCCAGTTTTTCCAAAATGTCCACAATAATTCTTGTGTTATTACTTATCTGTCTTCCTGGTAAGAAACCTGCTTGGTCTTTATGTATATAATCTTTCAGCACTCTTTTCAATCTTGTAGCCAATACGTTGGCAAAAATTTTATAATCCACATTCAGAAGGGAAATTGGTCGGTAATTTTTCATTAAAGTTTTTTCTGTCCCTGGTTTTGGAATCAGTGTGATAAAGGCTTCCTTCCACGTCTCTGGTGCCCTATCTCCTTCAAGAATTTTATTGCAAATTTCCTTCAAAGGCTGTAATAGCCAATCTTTCAAAGTCTTATAGTATTTTGCTGTTAGTCCGTCTGGTCCTGGGGCCTTCCCAAGTTGCATATTGCTTATTGCATCTGAAATCTCTTGTGTCGATATCGGGTGGTTGAGATTTGCTAGTTTATCCTCTGGGACTTTATGTAATCCATTTTTTTCCAGAAATCGGTCTATCTCTGATTCTTTTATCTTCTCCTCCTTGTACAGTTGCTTGTAAAATTTTTGGAAACACCATCTGATTTCTTCCGGGTTCTCTATCATTCTTCCATTCACTTCCAAATTGGTGATGACATTCGCCTTTTGTCTCTTCTTTAACTGCCAAGCCAGTAATTTCCCACATTTATTAGCAGATTCAAATGATCTTTGCTTCATCCATTTCACTTTCCATTCAATATCTTGATTCACAAATTTTGCATATTGGGATTGCAAGTATTTAATCTCTTTTTGAATTTTTACACATTTAGGATGACCTCTTAATTCTTTTTCTTTAACTTTGATTTGCCTCAGCAATCTTTCCATTTCCGCATTTTGAAGTTTTTTCTTTTTTGCTTTTTCACTTATGAGGAATCCTCTCATTACAGCTTTGCTTGCATCCCAAGCAATCCTCTTTTCAACACTCGAATTCCAATTAATTTGAAAATACTCCTTCATCTTCTTCACAGCTCTTTCTACCAGCTTGGTATCTCTCATTAAAGCGTCATCCATTCTCCATCTAAGAGAGTCCTTGGAAACCATCTTCAAATTTACCTGTACAGGATTGTGATCTGAATATGTCTTGGGGCCGATTTCTGCTTTTTGTATTTTTGGTGTCAACTCCTTCGAGATCCAGATGTAATCTATCCTCGACCATGACTGCTGCGATTCACTGAAAAAAGTTGCCTCTGTTTCTGTTGGATTTTTTAACCTCCAAGCATCCTCTAAATTCAAATTGTCCACCATTTCAAAAAAAGTCTTAGGTAGTTTCCCATCATTTGTGAATTTTGTTCTTTGAGATCTGTCCATTAATGTGGAAACTGCCCCATTAAAGTCCCCAAGGCAAACAATTTTGTAATCCAAGTAATCCAACAGCAGATCATGTAGATTCTTGTAAAAAGTTGACTTTCCATCATTTGGTGCATAAAGTCCCAGAATCAAAAAGTTTTCGCCTTGTACTTTAATTTCAATTGCGATGTATCTCCCTTCTTCATCTTTAAATAGCTGTCTTGGGCTGTATTTTTCCTTTGCGTATATTACAACTCCTCTCTTCTTGACTTTGTCCGATGATATAAATTCTTGACCTAGTTTTTTATTCTGTAATAATCTTCTGTGTCGTCGGGTGATGTGGGTCTCCTGTAAACATATAATGTCCAAATTCTTCTTTTCCAAATTATAAAACACTCTGCGTCTCTTTGGTCTCTGATTTAATCCCCGAACATTCCAAGTTATTAATTTCAACGCCATTGTCTATAGATTTAGTCTCCTCCTCCAGATGCCTCTCCTTTCTTTCCTTCCTCTGGATCCTTGTCGCTTGGTCCTGGTACCCCCGGCGGTAACAGCCGTTCTGGAAATCTATAGAGTAATGCTGGATCGAGTGCTGTGCCTTTGAAGAACTCAAGATGCTTTGTCCACAAACTTTTGCTTTTCAGCCGGGGATTTTATCCTTATCTTTATCCCTTCAAACGTGAATGCCAGGCCTTCTGGAAATTCCCAACTGAAGGAGATGTTCTTTTTTCTTAGTTCTGTGGCTAAATCGTTGTAAAAAATTCTTTTGTCAAGGAAAAATTTGGGGATGTCCTTATAAAAAATGACTTTGTTCTGCTGAACCACCAGGTTGTTTTTATAATGCAAGTCCAGAAAGTAATCTCTGTCGTATCTATCGTGCGTCACAATCAAACAGTCACTGACCGTTTTGGTGTTTTTCTTCCCTCTGGATCCTCTGGGTCCAAATCTGAAGGCCTTCACTATGCGTGCTGAGACCTCTGAGTCTTCCAGGTGCCAAAACGTTGAAAATAACTCCACAATATATGCCTTTAAGCTGTCACCCTCCAATTCTGGAAGACCTCTCAAACGGATGTTTCCTTCTCTCTGGTGGAGTTGCAGAAAGGCGAGAGATTCCTCTACTGATCTTTGTCTTGTTCCAATTTTTTCTATATTCTCCAAATCAATATTATCCAATTTCTCTTCCACTGTTTTATTTTCTCTTTAACTCCCTTCAATTCCTCTGAATCCTTTTTCAAAACCGTCACCTCCTTCCCAATTTTATTAATTTCTTCTCTGTTTTTCTTGACGTTTTCCTCAATTTGTCCAATTGATCTTTCCAATGTCTGGGTGGAATTTTTTATATCAGCTTTGATATCAATTTGGAGTTTTTCTATTGCAGCATTGAACTGTTGTATTAACTGCACCAACTGAAGCCTGTGTTTGCTTCAGCTCTTCAGTGACATTTTTAAGTCCTTGTGCTAATTCTGCAACACTGGCAGCTATTTTCTCCATTTGTTCCTGAAGAGTTAAGGAAACAGAGCCCTTTCTTTGTGCAGAGCTAGTTGTTTTAGATCTAGTGTCCATTTCCTGTAAACTCTGCAATTGTAGTCTCAAGGTCAACCCAGTTGCTGTGGTAACAATCTCAGACATTCACAGTAGAAGACCAACAGTCCCAAAAGTAAACACCAGGTGGCCAGCAACTCAGTTCAGAAAACAAAGAGGCTGCTGAGCCAGGAGTCCCACACCATTCCGATAATCCAATTCCTAGGCAAGAAATTCAAAGTTCCAAAATCACACTTTTCAAAGCCAAAGAAGAGTCAGTTTTAAATAGCCCAAGTCAGTAGCTGTTTTTCCACTTACAGTGTTGCCACCAAGCCCATAAAACTAGTTGTGTCCGGCAACAAAGTATCTAAAATGTCTCCACTGGTAAACAGTCTCTGAAACAGTAACGAAAGTAAATGGCAACAATATAACGCAGCCCGCTACCGACCCAGAATCCTAATCCAGAGGGCGAGCGGTGACTTCTTTTGCCATATCTCTCATTTATAAGTCTTAAAACAGGCTCTAAACAACTTTTAATCCACTTTTAAAAAGTTTGGCAGAGTTCGTAAAACTTTTCCGTTATTCGCGGCTTTGCTCTTTAAGCGCTACCAAGCTCCAGCAAGCAGTTCAAAGGGAACAGGCTTCCTTTTGGAGTTTTCTCTGTAAGTCTATGTCTTCAAAGTTGCAAAACAGTTCGTAAAATTTACTTACAGAGCTTCTTTTTGCAAATTTCTAAGTCGGAAGCATCGGGTGCTCAGATCTGGCGGGATCGCTGCTTTGTTCACCGGAGGCTGCCGTCTCTTCAGTCCCGTACCGGAGCCCCGCTCGCCTAGTTTTCCCCCTTACGAGGGTCCACTAGGAGCGGAGACGGTACGTCTGGGACCCACAAGACACACGGTCCACGGGACGCTCTTCCCGTGGCTTTAAGGGACCCGCGGCGCAGGCACGGTAATCCCTAACGCCTCACGATGAACGGAGCTATGCAGCTCCCGTCCGCCATTATCCGGCACCTAACCGGAAGTCGTGTCGTACCTCTGAAAATTTGAGGTTCAAAGGGCAGGGCAGGGATGTTTGCAAATGGCCCCACCCACCCTCCAAATTTGACCTGCCATTGTTGGTAGAGAAGCATCTAGCCTGCCAGCCAGAAAAGCTTTCATTCCCCTGATGTAGAGATAATCTTGCTTTAAGAAACAAGGCAGATGTGGATTCAGTTCCTGCAAGGAGATCCTTTAAACACAATGTTCAACCTCTAGTACAAGGGTGTCTAACTTTTGACCCTTCAGACATCAGATTCCAGCTCCCATCATCCCTGATTTTCTGTTACCTACAACCACAGGTGGAGGAAGGTGGGGGCAGAGGGAGCGGGCTGCTCCAGGTACCATACGGGTGGGATGCCGTTGCAACCACCCCCGGACGCACACCACCTGGATGTGCACTGCGTACCACACCATGCCAAGCACCACGCCCCCACAGGCAGCGCACCACACCCCCAGGGGCGCCAGCCATGCCCCTGCCTGTTCTCCACTCCTGGTGCAGAATACAAGCATACAGCTCTGCCAATGCCTACAACCTACCCTGGGGGTTTCAAATGCCTTCAGAATCCTGGTCTCTTTCTTCTCTATCAGAAAGAACTGATAAGCCTCTTATGGTATGGAGTTCATACTTCGGTAACCTATCTAAATGCTCCATGTAATATTGGGGTTTCAGCCATACAGTTTCTTTCTTAGATTCAGGGACTGCCTGTCCTAACGTGTGCCTCTGTCTCTTTGACCCAACACTGAGAAAATGGCCCCATGTACCTCCCCTTTGCAGAACTTGCCAGCAGTTATTTCTCCAAAAATCCCTAGTAGATCAGTAGATCCCTTTGTGCGCTCAGTCTGCTAGAGCCTGTCTTTGCAGGGCAAATGAAGTCCAAATTCATTGAGGGTTTGAGACCCATTGGCTACGCTCACCTGGCTTAGCCAGCCAGTTGAAGCTATTTCCCAGGGTGTGGCTGTTTTCACATGCTGGCAGCTTCTAGGAGCCACAGGTGACAGCTGACTGCAGGGTGGGGACCAATGGTGGCCAGACTACCACAAATGAGCATGACTTGTCCCCCACCATATAATTTGCCAATGTAAAATCACACATTCTTCAAGCTGTAACATTTGGGGTATCTTACATACCTGTATGCAAGTTCTACTCAGCAGTACAGACCAGCAATCTCCCCCCCCCCCAAAAAAAGTGAATTTCTAATACATCCCTAGTTGGAATGGCAGAGGATGGCAAGATTTATAAAGAAGCATTTGCACTTATGACTCCTGATATCTCATGAAAGGAGCTGAAAGATGTACGTTATGCTTTATGTCTTGGCTTAATCAGTTGGCCAACAACATCTGACAAGAAGACGCCCTTTTACTGGCTGTCAAGATAACCATCAATGAGTTTAGGAGGAGATTCTAACCATAAAAGTCTTTGTGTTCTCTAACATTTAATTTTCACAAGCTCGCACCCTTGCTAGCTGGAATAGAAGCTAATAATTTAGTACTATGCTTCTCTTGGAACAAACGCTTCATATAAGCAGAGTTCAGCTTCTGGAATTATGTTTAATGCTACATAAAATGCAGTATTTAAAATCACATTATGTTTGAGTTGTTGTAAAAAACAACAACTATATGTTTCTGTGGTGTATTTCCACACAAGGGTGGGGCAAGCTAGGTCTTGTGACTTAGATCACAAGTGTTAGGGCTGTAACTTGAGTATTATACCAAAGTTTGCATGTGCAAATAGGGTTTGCCTCAGAGCAGAGACACGCAGAAATAGCACACAAGCAGTGTCTCTCCCTGGGCATCGGCTGAAGCACAGAGGTGAACAAGAGGAAGATAATACTTTGCTTTTGAGCGAAAAAGATATATTTTCTTCTGTAAATATGTTAAGAAAAATCACCCTAGGACCACTGTAGTTATAACAAACTTAGTTGGTCTCTAAGGTGCTACTGGAAGGAATTTATTATTATTATTATTATTATTATTATTATTATTATTATTATTATTATTTGTTAGGACCAGTGAATATAGAGTTTGTAAGACTAGAACAATTGCAAAAGATTTATTGTTTTTGTAACATTGGAATCAATTTTCAGCAAGTAAAGCTTGAAAACTTATTTTCTTGTGTTGAATTTATTTCTGCACAAGAGTCAGATTAGAGAGAAATATTCCGCTCACAATATATATCCAGCAACAACCACCAAAAGAATAACAAACAAATTAAAATATATTTTTTAAAAAAATTCATAATAGTCATACAAATCTTTGGCAGAACAGCCAACGTGACTTTGCAGAGGAGTCTACATTTCATCCATGGAAAAGTGAATGATTTCTGCATACACTTCTTTTCATCCCTTATTGAGATAAGCAAGCTATATCACTGCCGCATAAAGAAATATCACAGTCAGACAATAACATTCTTATGTAAGGATCATAAGTGGATTTGAAATGGGACGGTCCATTTCCTGTCCGCTATCTTCCTCCACATTCAAAGCCCTCTGGAGAATGACCTGAAGGCTCTCCTTGGATCGACCTCGCTTCTTCCTCCCAACCAGAAAATAGATCAAGGGATTAACACTGCTGTTTAGAGTGGCACACAGAAAGGCATAATGGTGTAGATCAGGAATTTCAAAAGCTAGAAAATGATTAAGGGCAATAAGGGCATCAAGTGGAAAAGCAAGTACGAGGAAGAAGAGAAGAGTAAGTAGAAGAACCATTAAAAGCCTTCCCCGCTTTTGCTGGTGTGATTTAAAGCAGACTTTGATGAATAAGATCACCGTTGAAATTGTCATCAGTGCGAGGCAAAGCAGGGCAGACAAGAGTAATTGGAAGCTTGCGGTGAAATAATAGCTAAATATGCTAAATAACTGGATAATGTAGAGAATTGTGGTGAACAGAAAGCAGAGGACCCATATGAGAGAACACACAGTGGTGGACAGATGTGTCGGCCGGTGGCACCGATGCCAAATAGGGAAGAGAACAGACACACATCTGTCAATGCTGATGGCTGTTAGGAGAAGGAGGTCAGTGTTGTACGTGAACATTAAGAGATGAAGAGTTATTAAAGAAGCTTCTTTGCCTAGACCAGTCAAATCAATACAATGATAGACCTCTACAGTCATGAGGAAGGCAAAGTCAGCAACAGCCAAGTTCAGGATGTAGGTGGTGAACTGGTTCTTCTTAGTGCAGAAGCTAAGGAGCCAGATCGTGGTTCCATTTCCCAAAAATCCAGCACAACAGATAACCAAACTGAACATATAGAAAATAGCTTCTTTTAATGGATAATACCAGTCATTTTCTCGGCCAGTATTTGAGCTATTATCATGCTCATAACCTGTCCAAGCCTCCATATCGGATCTGGAAGTCCAGCTGCTATTTACCATCATGCTCACTTGCTCCTTGTTGGATCCTTATCTCTTCTTCTGGAGTACGAGTGCCCACCAAGAGAAAGCAAATGTTACAGAGAACATTTCAAATAGAGCAGTTCAAGTGGAATTCCATACATGACCCAGAATGATGTTTTCTTTTCGGTTTGGCTTTGCTCAGAGACCTGAGGGCGGTTCTATTGCAAAGGAATCAGAAAAGGTCATTGTAGTCCATGCTGTCTTACTTCGATCAAAATCCACTCCCATCAGTGGACACTCTAGCAGATTCCTTTCAATATTCTTCCAGAATAGATGCTGTATAGGGGCATTTCCCTCCAATAACCTATAAGAATAAGATTGGTGGAACATTTTGATTGCCAATGGACACACTGACCCATCACTAATCCTCTGGGAGACAAATGTCAAAGTGGGTATGGCTGAACCCAACCAATTCATTTCCAATTGCCTCATTAAATACATCATCATCTCTTTGCAAGGTATTAATTATTTATTCCCCCTTTATTCATGTCCACCCCTTTTGGGATACCATATTAGTTTCCACCCCACCCACCCACATCTGCTTTCACTCTTTCTCTTCCACCCATATGAGAAGGTCTGAAGCTCATGGAGAACATGTCTACTTTGCATTCAGAAGGTACAAAAACCGACCCCCAGCATTTCTAGGTAGATATGGGAATGTCCTCCCTGAACCATTGAGATCCACTACCAGTCAGGGAAGATAATAATAGTTATTCAGTATCATGCTCCCACCTACAGCATGAGACTGGTTGAGCAAGAGACTCTTAATCTCAGGGTTGTGAGTTTGAGCCCCACTTTGGTTGACGGATTCCTGTATTGCAGGGGCTTGGACAAGATGATCCTCATGATCCTTTCCAACTCTACAATTCTATGATTTTATGATGTATTCTACAATACCTGAAAAAAATACACAATGCACTTATTGACTCTGGATCCCATGTTCTCTCTCTCTCCTCACCCCTCTCTACCCTAAGTATCTGCCTTAAACAGAGTCTGGTCATTGGTCCATCTAGCTCAGTATTGGACACACTGACTACGAGACACTCCTAGGGATTTCAAAGAAGGGTGTCTCTGATTCCACCTGGAGACTAAAATTGAGACATTCCATATGCATAGCAGATGCTCTGCACTGAATTCCTTGGCCATTTCTCCATACATCTTTTTCCATGCATGGATGTAATCTGCTCCCTCACTAAGCTTCACCCAACCACCCAGAGGGTAGTTATTTTACAACTTGCTGACAAAGTTTGGATTGGGAGGCAACAGATATAGTGATCAGAAGACAACAGGGACAAAGTATCCTGCAACAGAATGGTAGGTACATACTAAGGTCTTAGAAAGGAAATGGGGCACCAATCATTCCTCCCCCCAAAAAACCAAAAGGAAAATCTTACCAATCTCATGCTGATCCCACACATTCTATGTCTTGGCTTAATCTGTTTCCCTGCCTCATGCGGCAAGATCATGTTCTTTTAGTGGCCTTGAGGATAAATACCATATTGCCTAGGAGGAGGAAACTTTTTTCATTTAAAGATCTATGTCCCCAAATGCCAGTTTGTAATGGGTTGTGAAGGGGAAACTAACACATGTCTTATGTGCTTCTTTATCTGTAACGGCCAAGTAAAACATCTCAGGACGTGTCATGATAACAGATAAAACCACCCTTACTCTTTAACGGCAAAAAAAACATTTGCCCAATATTGGACATTTTGTAGGGAGGGGGTGAGCACAGAAGGGAAAATAAGATTTTCCAATGTCTTGCTGTTTCTTCTCTGTGTAAAACCAGAGGTGAGAAGTGGAGTGGGATGCAAGAAATTTCATCTGAAATTTGACAGGTGGCTCTTCTGGGGATGTATTTGGGGGGGCAGACTAGGGCATTTCAAGGATTCACTTTGGCATTCAGAGGTGCTTGAACATTTCACACTCTCTTTATGCCCTGGAAGTCATTATCTCCTTTATTTCTTTCCAAGGTGTCAAAAAAGGTTACAGTATTTATGTTTACCTGTGTTTTGTTAGCCCCAAAATAGAAAGTGAGCAAGGTCCCAACTAAAGAAGAATGGCAACTGAAGCTGACAGAATATGCACAGCTTGCAGACTTAACATATAGAATAAGAGAACAAGAGGAAGATACATTTAGAGAACAAAGGGAAACGTTTATTGAATATATGGGGGGAAATTGTGCACACATGAAAATGTTGGCAGCATTAAGATAAATGCAACTGTGTGTGGAGAACTAGCCTCATGCCAGGTAGGGGTTAAATGTTCTGACAGTTAGAACCCTCAGGGGCGGGCTCAGCCTGGGTATAAAACACCCCTCCCAGTGGTCAGTAGGAGTTGAAGTGTGGGCAGGTGGAGTTGAGGTTGAGTTGAAGTTGAAGTGTGAGTCAAGAGATAGAGCTGGGAGTTTAGAGTCTTAGGTGGATGTTAGCAGAGAGGATAAAGAGATTGTGAAACGTGTTGTTATTGATATTTAGTTAACTATTAGAGGTAATAGGCCGGTAACATTTAGAGGTATTAGGCCGGTATAGGACAACTGTTATAAGCTTCTTGAACAACCTTTTATTTATCAGCAACCACAAGCTTTGTACTCAATAAACAACTTTTTAGTTCACAATATCCTCGTCTGTGGTGAATGAAGTAAGCAGGATCCAGCTAGTAGTCTGAAGGGCTGCAGCTGGGGACTGTTTGTCGTTGGTGCAGCACTCATAGACCGTAAAACGTCCGGGGTTGGGCTGTACAGGGCGAAGGGCCCGCGACACTGTGTATATACAGGTAAGTTTGATGGATGCAATAATGGAATACTGAATAGTTTAGTTTTTGTTAAATATGCAGGGATTTATTATATGCAAAATGGAAGGAGAAGAAGGGAAGTTATTGATATTTTAAGGATGTTAAAATGCGTTTTTTAAATTGTAAAACAGAAAAATTAATTAAAAATATAAAAGACTCATTTTTTCTTTGTACAGGTGAATGGGCAATGAGAGTGACAATTCTTTGCTAGTTACAGGTAGCTGAACTATTTAAAATTTTAAAAGAGGATGCTGTTAAGGTGCTACACTCAATATGCCAGCAAGTTTGGAAAACTCAGCAGTGGCCAGAGGATTGGAGAAGATCAGTCTACATCCCAATCCCAAAGAAGGGCAGTGCCAAAGAATGCTCCAACTACCGCACAATTGCACTCATCTCACACGCTAGCAAGGTTATGCTTAAAATTCTACAAGGCAGGCTTAAGCAGTATGTGGACCGAGAACTCCCAGAAGTGCAAGCTGGATTTCGAAGGGGCAGAGGAACCAGAGACCAAATTGCAAACATGCGCTGGATTATGGAGAAAGCTAGAGAGTTCCAGAAAAACATCTACTTCTGCTTCATTGACTACGCAAAAGCATTTGACTGTGTCGACCACAGCAAACTATGGCAAGTTCTTAAAGAAATGGGAGTGCCGGATCACCTCATTTGCCTCCTGAGAAATCTCTATGTGGGACAAGAAGCTACAGTTAGAACTGGATATGGAACAACTGATTGGTTCAAAATTGGGAAAGGAGTACGACAAGGCTGTATATTGTCTCCCTGCTTATTTAACTTATATGCAGAATTCATCATGCGAAAGGCTGGACTGGATGAATCCCAACCGGAATTAAGATTGCCGGAAAAAATATCAACAACCTCAGATATGCTGATGATACTACCTTGATGGCAGAAAGTGAGGAAGAATTAAAGAACCTTTTAATGAGGGTGAAAGAAGAGAGCGCAAAATATGGTCTGAAGCTCAACATCAAAAAAACTAAGATCATGGCCACTGGTCCCATCACCTCCTGGCAAATAGAAGGGGAAGAAATGGAGGCAGTGAGAGATTTCACTTTCTTGGGTTCCATGATCACTGCAGATGGTGACAGCAGTCACGAAATTAGAAGACGCCTGCTTCTTGGGAGAAAAGCAATGACAAACCTAGACAGCATCTTAAAAAGCAAAGACATCACCTTGCCGACAAAGGTCCGTATAGTTAAAGCTATGGTTTTCCCAGTAGTAATGTACGGAAGTGAGAGCTGGACCATAAAGAAGGCTGATCGCCGAAGAATTGATGCTTTTGAATTATGGTGCTGGAGGAGACTCTTGAGAGTCCCATGGACTGCAAGAAGATCAAACCTATCCATTCTCAAAGAAATCAGCCCTGAGTGCTCACTAGAAGGACAGATCCTGAAGTTGAGGCTCCAGTACTTTGGCCACCTCATGAGAAGAGAAGACTCCCTAGAAAAGACCCTGATGTTGGGAAAGATGGAGGGCACAAGGAGAAGGGGACGACAGAGGATGAGATGGTTGGACAGTGTTCTTGAAGCTACTAACATGAGTTTGGCCA
This sequence comes from Lacerta viridis, assembly GCA_900245905.1. NCBI lineage: Eukaryota > Metazoa > Chordata > Lepidosauria > Squamata > Lacertidae > Lacerta > Lacerta viridis. The sequence goes on along the minus strand of OFHU01001559.1, from coordinate 207,018 downwards.
AACTGCGAGAGGCAGTGAAGGATAGGCGTGCCTGGCGTGCTCTGGTCCATGGGGTCACGAAGAGTCGGACACGACTGAACGACTGAACAACAACAAGCAGTCACGAAATTAAAAGACGCCTGCTTCTTGGGAGGAAAGCAATGACAAACCTAGACAGCATCTTAAAAAGCAGAAGACATCACCTTGCCGACAAAGGTCCGTATAGTTAAAGCTATGGTTTTCCCAGTAGTAATGTATGGAAGTGAGAGCTGGACCATAAAGAAGACTGATCGCCGAAGAATTGATGCTTTTGAATTATGGTGCTGGAGGAGACTCTTGAGAGTCCCATGGACTGCAAAAAGATCAAACTTATCCATCCTTAAAGAAAATCAGCCCTGAGTGCTCACTGGAAGGACAGATCCTGAAGTTGAGGCTCCAGTACTTTGGCCACCTCATGAGAAGAGAAGACTCCCTGGAAAAGACCCTGATGTTGGGAAAGATGGAGGGCACAAGGAGAAGGGGACAACAGAGGATGAGATGGTTGGACAGTGTTCTCGAAGCGAATGGCATGAGTTTGGCCAAACTGTGGGAGGCAGTGGAGGATAGGCGTGCCTGGCGTGCTCTGGTCCATGGGGTCACGAAGAGTCGGACACGACTGAACGACTGAACAACAACAAAGCCATGTTGGTCTGCCGTAGTCAAAACAATAATAATAAAAAATTCCTTCCAGTAGCACCTTAGAGACCAACTAAGTTTGTTCTTGCTGTGAGCTTTCGTGTGCATGCTCACTTCTTCAGATACACTGAAGACTTTGCTAGCTACATGTCACTGAAGCCCACCTTAACTTAAGCTGGCTGTCTTTCTCAACAGGAGATTGGGGAAGGCAGTCATCCAAGATATATGTCAATACCATGTGTAATAATAATAATAATAATAATAATAATAATAATAAGATTTTATTAAGCAGCCACACCCATGCTTCAAAAAGATATGTTTACAGCCCTGTGACTTAGAAGGGGAAAGTGTCACCCTGCAAGTCCCAGGGAAAAATGAAAAATCCTACCCAAGAAACTTTGGCATGGACAGCAGATCACACTGGTTCTCTGTCTTGCCTTCCTCTCTTTACCTGCCTCTGAGGATGAGGACCTGCTCTATATTGGCTGTGAAGATGATTATCAGTTCCCATTGGACGAGGTGCCTTCAGCTGTTCAAAGTCTATCATTATGGAAATCTTTGTTTGCATTTGGAGCTGGACACAGGAACCAACTCATCTTTCCTGAGCTTCTTTATTTCGAATTGGGAAATGAAATATCACACCACTTCATCTGCACTTTTCGAAGCAAAGCTGCTATCACAATTATTATCTATTAACAACCAAAAACATTTTCACAGTATGCGCCACATGCCCTGTGGCTTTTACTTAGGGGTGACCAATGGAGGGAAGATATGGTTCTTCCAAATCTCTTCTTGTTTATTCCCCACCAATTTTCTGAACTAGAAAACAAACACATCAAGCCAAATTACCCCCATTCACAACCTTGGATCATATTTTGGATGACACTCGCACCAAGACTTTTGCAAATGACGAGACGTGGAAAAAATGCTTGGACATAAATGAGCAGTGTTTATTTAACACAGATAGAGGTTTGCAAATGGGTAACAGTTTCTAAATAAAGGAATTCACAACAGCACAAAGTCCTTTACATCTGAGTTATTGCAGTGTTGTACCTATCACTTCAAATTTTGGGGGAAGTTCCGTTGACTCAAGGCCCCAGAGCCATTAATTCCCTGCTCCTAGTCATTCCTTGCATGTACATTAAAACCTAGGCCCAAAGTGGCTTTTAACAAAAAAGAAAACAAGGATGTGTATCAAACAAACACTACAAAAACAAAACAACAACAACAACATAGTAATAATAATATTACTATGTAATAATAGTAATAATTTCATAATATCATAGTAACATGAAAATATAATAACATAAAATAAACTATAACAAGGTCACTTAAACAGCATGTAGCATCCAACAGCAAAAATAAAAAGGGAACTTCCCAGTAACTCTCTCATTCAAGGGGATATTTTTTACAAGCATGTAAGTAAGGTTGGATCAGCAATCTTCAGATTTAGTGAGCAGAAGACAGGAGCAGTATGCTGGGATGGCAGGTGCTAAAGAATTGGGGTACCAGTTGTGTCCCAAAGAAGATTACACAACATTTATTTACACAGTCCAATTTGTAGAGATGATTCCACCCAATCTTTGTCCTGACTATTTCAGCTTGTGCAATATAGCTGAACAGTGTGGAGCATTTTTGAGCTGCAGGGCTCCATATCTCCATGGCCAACATTTCAGGGGCTGTATACCATAGGTGGGTGGGGCACAGACGAAAAATTGGGAGGAGCAAAGATGTGACTCTTCCCTTTGTAGAGTAAGATACATTTCAGCTACCCAAAACCCAAAATATTCAACCCAACCCAACCCAAGCCTCTTTTTCTGGTGAGCAAGAAGCATCAATGCCGTCCAAGGACATATTACAGCCAGACCAAATAACTCTTATGAAAGGTTCCTAAGTGGGATTGAACAATGAGGGTCCATTTCCTGTCTGTCATTCTCCTCCTCATTCAAAGCCCGCTGGAGGATGACCATTAGGCTCTCCCTAGATCGACCTCCCTTCTTCCTCCCAACCAGAAAATACAGCAAGGGGTTCACACTGCTGTTGAGGGAGGCACAATAAAACCCAATACGGAGTTCAAGATTAATATCTACAATTGACATAGCAAAAGTCATGGCATTGAGTGGAAAAGCAAGAATGAGGAAGAAGAGGAGTGTAAGTAAAATAACTGTTAAAAGCCTTCCCCGCTTTCGAGGGTGGGATTTAAAACAGACTTTGATGAAAAGGATCACAGTTGAAATTGTCATGAGTGGGAGGCAAAGCATTCCAGTCAAGAGAAATTGGCCTGCTCCTGAAAACCAAGGTAGAAAGCTGTAAATTATTTCAATAATGTAGAGGGTTAAACAGAGCAGAAAGGAGAGGACCCATATGAGGGCACACACAGTGTTGGACAAATGTGTCGGGCGGACACACCGATGCCAAATAGGGAAGAGGACAGACACACATCTGTCAATGCTGATTGCTGTCAGAAGAAGTTGTCCAGTGTTGTATGTAAAGGCTAAGAGATAAAGAGGAATGCTATAAATAACATACTGGTAATAAATAATCCAAAAAACAATATTGATCGCTAAGTTCAGGAGGAATGCAAAGTCAGCAACAGCCAAATTAAGGACGTAGGTGGTGAACGGTTTCCTCCTAATGCAGAAACCAAGAAGCCAGATGACAGTTCCATTCCCCAAAAATCCCATACAGCAAATAAGTAAAAAGAAGCCATATATTAAAATTATTTCAAATGTGTAATACTGGAAACCTCCTTGATATGAGCTATTATAAGTTTCAAAATACTCATCATATTTCACAGCATCCACAGCAGATTGCAAAGTCCCATTGATATGTCTTTCCATGATGAATGACTGCATGTGGAAATCTTGTCTCCTCTTCTGGAACAGAAGTTTTCCCTAGGAAATGTATCACAACGAAAATGTAGAACAAAGAAGTTTGACTCAACAGGAATTCTGTGCAAAAAGCAGAATGGTGAGACCCAGGAGCATATTAAACCACACATACACCCCCAACTTTTGTCTATCAAGTCAAAAGAAATATATATACAATTCTCTGCATATATATGAATCCTCCACATAGGACACACCTCTCTGGATTTCTTCTCATAAAGCTGTTTTTGTACTTTAATTAGTTCACCAGGAAATTGTCTTTCATTGGAGTCCAGGCACAGCATTCACTGGTCTCCTTGCCCTATTCTCTAATTTGTAATGTCTCTCAAAAATTGAGATTCAATTATATTTATTTTACTATGGCCAAGCTCAACATTCCTGCCCAGGAGGAGATATCAGTAAGGATGAAGGAGATGGACTGAGACAGAGTGAGAAGGGCCCCACCTTGTTTAGGGAGAGATTGATATAAAGTTTTATAGCAGTGAATTTCACTTACCTACTGCATATGCATCCAGGTGGGACTTTCTTCCAAAGCAAGAGGATCAGTCTAGGAATGAATGAGCATGTGGAGGAGGTTCTGAAAGAGAGGTCAGGCAGTAATGTAACATGTTTTCTTATTATGTATCACTCACTGTTCTTTTTGTTGCTCAGTTTCTAGGATTCTCCCCAAAATAGAGAAACTTTCTAATATGTCTATACAGTGGTACCTCTGGTTACGTACTTAATTCCTTCCAGAAGTCTGTTCTTAACCTGAAACACCACTTTAGACAATGGGACCTCTCGCTGCCGCTGCACTGCCAGAGAACGATTTCTGTTCTTATCCTGAAGCAAAATTCTTAACCTGAGGTACTATTTATGGGTTACCGGAGTCTGTAACCTGAAACATCTGTAACCTGAAGTGTCTGTAACCCGAGGTACCACTGTATTGGCTCTCCCCTAACCAAGGAGGCTGTTTTTGATGGATGAGAAGCAAACATGTTGTGGGAAGCAGGTGTTTACCCAAGTAGTAGTGGCACCTTTAAAAAGCAATCATATTTGATTGATAAGCAAATGAACAGATTCTCCTGGTGGTGGTGATGACAGAAAGTTTACATGACTCTCCCCTCCAAATGCCCCTGCAATTTTCCTAGTCCAAGGCCACTGAGCATTAGCACTTGTGGCTGTTGTGTTAGTTGCAGTTGAGAACTGGTGGCATCACACCTTCCTGGCTTTCAGCCTAGCCCTAATCCAGGCAGCTGTTTACATCTAGATCCCTTTCCTCCATAGTAGCCCCATACACAGCAAACTGGGAAGACTTAACAGTCCTCCATGCCTACCAGGTTCTCTGCTCCTTTAGTGCTGGGGGGTGATGGTAACATTTCCAAGAGTTGGCAAGAACCCCAAGTAACTAGTGTGGAGACTTCTGGTGATGGGGTAGGAATGTAACTACTAATTAACCTTCACTTGTAAGGACCAAGAGTCAGGAAAGGGCTCTACTGGCATTCTGAGTGTTGACTCAATAAGTGACTTATAGAAAGGGGAGAAATGAACTCTTCAGTGGGATAACTATTGTTCTGTAGCTCCACGATAAGGGTTTAATCACTCACAGGATAGAGAAAGGAATTCAATAATTAAAGAGAGTGTATATGTTCATATATTAAGCTGAATCCCATGGTTGCGTCTGCTTCTGGGAATATGGAAATGTTCTCGCTTTGTATTCCCTTAATAAAACCGAATTCCCCAATAATTCACTTATCAGTCATGGGTGAATTTCCTCCACTGGACTTGCTTCACTTGAAATGTCCCAGTCTGTTCTGCACTACCTGTTAAGATACAATAATCTCATTGTGGCTGGATACAATGCTTGTTCTCTCCCTCGGCAAAACCTCAGGAAGTGTCCTTCCAGAGTCTAAGTTAGACTATTGGTCTATCAAGCTCAGGACTTATTAAACTGACTCTCAGTGCCACACTGTAGCATTTTAAAATGTGGTCTTTCCAAATCTAACTGGAGGTGCTGGGAATTAACCTTCTGCAACCACCACAGCTATGGCCTCTCCTGTAATTATTTCACCCCGCCTTGTGACTAACTGCAGATCAGCAATCTTTGGAGATGGTGAGTGCAAGAGAACAAGGACACAACATCTTGCACTGGAATGGCAGGTCTTAAGGACTTAAGAGAAAGAAAATGTGGCCCCACTCATGCCCCACGGGAAATTGTAAAATCTTACCAGTCTCACTTAAAGTCGCAAAATGGTCCCTTCTGTTCTTCGTCTGCCTTTAATTTGATTCTCTGCCTCAAAAGCCAAGAACATGCTCTTTAATTGGATATGAAGATAGTTATCAGCTCACATTGGAGGAGGAGACTATTGTCACTTATGTCCCAAAAGGCTACAGTCATGAAAACTACGTTTGTAATTGGTTCTGGAGGAAGCAGCTCATGTCTCATGTACTTCTTTATCTGTACCAGACAAATGGAATAAATCAAGACATCCTCACATTTCTAATCAAGGCTGTCTAAGCAAGATAACAACTTCCTAGCCTTTTAACGGCCAAAATCATTTGTTCCATATGTACATTTTATTGGGTAGGAGAGATGACTACTGGTGGACATTATTACCCAGAGCTGGGTGTGTGTGTGTGTGTTGCTCTTGAGTAGGCCAACTACGTGGAGGGGGGCAAGGAGTCAGAGCCATTTTCTGAGACTCATGGAAGGGATCAGATCCACCAGTTCATTCTTCTCCCTCCCTTTCATTAGCAGTCAACTCCATGGTAACAAATGTCACATTTATTTATTTCCATTTCTTTCATAAATTTATACACCTGTTGGTTGTAAAAAAACAAAACAAAAAACAAAACACAGACACCTCAAAGCAGCTTACAAAAGAATAAACAGAAAAATCAAGAAAAATCACAACCAAACTTTAAAACATGCAAAAGTTAAAATACTGAAGCAAATCAAATATATGCTAAGCTCCTTTACTTGATATATTGTGCTTACGGTAATATTATTTGAACTTCAATTAACATTAATATCTATTTAATATCTATATAAAGCCACTGGATGCGGTCATTAGGAGTTTTGGGGCAAGGTATCAGCAGTGTGATGATGTTGACACGCAGCTCTCCTTTTCCATAACATTGGAATTTGGGAGAGGCTCTGAAAGCTTTGAACCGGTGTCTGGATGCAGTAGTGGTCTGGATGAGGGCTGATCAATTGGATGAGGTCAGATGAGGGTTGGATGAGGGCTAGGAAGATGGGAGCTCTTTGCATCAGGGGTCCCCATGTTTTGGAAATTGGCAAGTTGTTCTGAGTGGGGTTGTACTCCCTTTGAAGGAGCAAGTGTGAAGTTTGGAGATACCTCTCGATACATTTCTGTCACTAGATGCTCAGATGTCCTCTGTGTCCCCAATTTACAACCCTGGATCATATTTTGGTTGATACTTGCGCAAGGACCTTTGTAAATGACGAGATGTGAAAACAATGCTTGGACTTAAAATGAGTTAAAGGTCTGCAAATGGGTAACTGTTACTATATATAGGAATTCCCAAAAGCATGAGCTCCTATACATCTGAGAAACAGTGGTGGTGTACCTATCACTTCAAAGTGTTGGGCAAGTTCCATTGACTCAGGGCCCCAGATTAGTTAATTCCTTGCTCGTAGTCATTCCTTCAAAGTACATTAACAATGAAATGAAATCCAAACCCAAGATCTGTCAAGATTTAGGAGTTTAAAATTTAATTTCATTCATTTCATTTTTTTCTCATTTTTCCATAAAAAAACACGTCCAAAGTGAATTTAAACCACAAAAGGGTGCATTTCAAACACCACAAAAACAATTTCATAATAACCAAACAACAACATAGCAATAATTTCACATTAACATAGCAAAACAAAAATAAAATAACATAAAATAAACCACATTAAATACTATAACAAGGTCACTTAAACAGCATGTAGCATCCAACAGCAAAAATAACAAGAGAGCTTCCCAGTAACTCTCTCATTCAAGGGGATATTTTTTACAAACATGGGACTAAGGTTGGATCAGCAATCTTCAGATTTGGTGAGCAGAAGACAAGGGCAGCATGCTGGAAAGGCAGGTGCTAGGGACTTGGGGGGGGGGTTATGACACAAGTTGTGTCCAAAAGAATATTATACAACATTTCTATTCCCAGTCCAAGTTGTAGAGATGATTCCACCCAATCTTTGTCTTTACTATTTCAGCTTGTGCAATGTAGGTGCACAGTGTGGAGTATTTTTGAGCTGCAGGGCTTCATATATTCATGCCAACATTTCAGGGGCTGTATACCATACATGGGTCGGGCACAGAAGAAAAATTGGGAAAAACAAAGAGTTGACTCCTCCCATTTTAGAGTAGGATACATTTCAGATACACAAACGCCAAAATTTTCAACACAACACAACCCTCTTTTTCTGGTGAGCAAGAATCATCAAAGCAGTCCAAGGACACATTACAGCCAGACCAAAGAACTCTTATGAAAGGTTCCTAAGTGGGATTGAACAAGAAGTGCCCATTTCCTGTTTGTCATTCTCCTCCTCATTCAAAACTCGCTGGAGGATGACCATTAGGCTCTCCCTAGATCGACCTCCTTTCTTCCTCCCAACCAGAAAATAGAGCAAGGGGTTCACACTGCTGTTGAGGGAGGCACACAAAAAGCCATAACGGAGTTCAACAGGAGTATGCGGACCTACAATGTATATAGCAAGAATCATGGCATTGAGTGGAAAAGCAAGCATGAGGAAGAAGAGGAGTGTAAGTAAAATAACTGTTAAAAGCCTTCCCCGCTTTCGCGGATGTGATTTAAAACAGACTTTGATAAAAAGTATCACAGTTGAAATTGTCATGAGTGGGAAGCAAAGCAGTCCAGTCAATAAATATTGGCCTGTTTTTTCTAACCAAGGTGGAATGGGGTAAATCACTTCGACAATGTAGAGGATTATGCAGAGCAGACAGGAGAGGACCCATAGGAGGGCACACACAGTGGTGGACAAATGTGTTGGCCGGACACACCGATGCCAAATAGGGAAGAGGACAGACACACATCTGTCAATGCTGATGGCTGTCAGAAGAAGTTGTCCAGTGTTGTATGTGAAGTCTAAGAGACATTCAGCAATTTCATGAAGAACACCAGAATCACACGGAATAGAATAAAAGAACTCTAGGCTCAGGAGGAATGCAAAGTCAGCAACAGCCAAATTAAGGATGTAGGTGGTGAACGGTTTCCTCCTAAGGCGGAAACCAAGAAGCCAGATGACAATTCCATTCCCAAAAAATCCCATACAGCTGATAACTAAAATCAAGCCATACATTAAATGCTTTCCCAATATCCTATACAGGGAATCTCCTTGGTCATTATATGAGCTATTATATGTGCCATTATACTCTTTATATGTCACAGCATCCTCAGTAGATTGCAAAGTCCCATTGTTATGTCTTTCTATGCTGAATGACTGCATATGGAATCCTTGTCTCCTCTTCTGGAGCAGAAGTTTCCTCTAGGAAATGGAAATTATCACAAAGAATTTTGACTCAACAGGAATTCTGTGCAAAACGCAGAATGGTGTGACCCAGGAGCCCACTGGACCACACACCCACCCAGAACTTTTGTCTATCATGTCAAAAGACATATATGTGCAATTTTCTGCAATATAACTGAATCCTCCACATGGGGGACATGCCTTTGCATTTTTTATCATAAAGCTGTTTTTGTACTTTGGTTGGTTTACCAGGAAATTGCATTTCATTGGTGTCAAGAGAAGAGGTAAGCACAGCATTCCCTGGTCTCCTTGCCCTATTGTCTGATTTGTAATGTCTCTCCAAAATTGGGATTCAATCATATTTCTTTTACTAGGGCCAAGCTCAACATTCCTGCTTTGGAAGAGCTATCAGTAAGGATGATGGACTGCGAAAGAATGAGAAAGACTCCACCTTGTTTAGGGAAAGTTTAAAAGAAAGTTCTATAGCAGTGAATTTCACTTACCTACTGCATATGGGACTATCTTCCAATGCAAAAAGAGCAGAATAGGAATGAATGAGCGTGTGGAAAAGGTTCTGAAAGAGAGGTCAGGCAGTAATGTAACATTTTTTCTTATGATTTATAACTCTGTGTCCTTTTTGTTGTTGAGTCCTAGGATTCTCCCCCAAATAGAGTAAGCTTTCTGATATGTCTATATTTGCTCTCCCCTAACCAAGGAGGCTGTTTTTGATGGATGAGAAGCAAACAGGTGGGGGGGGGGCAGGTGTTTACCGAAGTAGTATTGGCACCTTTAATAAGCAATCATACTTGATTGATAAACAAATCAACAGATTCCCTGCGCTAGACTTGGTTCACTTGAAATGGCCCAGTCTATTCTGCAGTCCCTGTTAAGACACATCAATCTCATTGTGTCTGGATACAGTGTTTGTTGTTTCCCTTGGCAAAACCTCAGGAATTGACCTAATACTGAGTCGGACTATTGGTCTATCAAGGTCAGGACTTGTAAAACTGACTCTCAATGCCACTCTGTAGCATTTTTAAAAGCGGTCTTTCCAACCCTACCCGGAGTTGCTGGGAATTAACCTTCTGCAAACACGGCATCTATGGCCTCTCCTGGGACTGACTGCAGATCAGCAGTCTTCAGAGATGTTGAGCTTGAGAGCAAGATAAGAAGACACAGCATCTTGCACTGGGATGGCAGGTCCTACAGACTGAAACACAGAAAATTTGGCACCACTCACACCCCATGAAGAAAATGCAAAATCTTACCAGTCACACTCAAAGATGCAAACTGGTCCCTCCTGTTCTTTGTCTGAGCTTAATTTGATTCTGTGCATCATAGGACAAGAGGATGGTCTTTAATTGGATATGAAAATAATTATCAGTTCACCAAGGAGGAGGAGACTATTGTCATTTATGTCCCAAAAGGCTACAGTCATGAAGACTAGGCTTGTAATTGGTTCTGGAGGAAGCAGCTCATGTCTCATGTACTTCTTTATCTGTACCAGACAAATGGAATAAACCAAGACCTCATCCCCACATTTCTAATCAAGGCTGTCTAAGCAAGATAACAACTTCCTGGCCTTTTAACGGCCAAAAGCATTTGTCCCCTATGTGTCTTTTATTAGGTGGGGGAGTTGACTGTTGGTGGTGAGACATGATTACCTAGCATGGGAGGGGAGGTTGCTCTTGAGTAGGCCAACTACGTGGAGGGGGGCAAGGAGTCAGAGCCATTGTCTGTGACTCGTGGAAGGGAACAGTTCCACCAGGTTATCCGTCATGCCCCCCTTCATTGGAGGGAATTCCATAGTAACCAATGTAACATTTATTTCTTTTCATTTATTTCATAAAACTTATACAGTGCTTGGTTGTAAAAAAACACAGACACCCCAAAGCAGCTTACAAAAGAATAAACAGAAAATTCCAGAAGAATCACAACCATACTTTAAAAGATGCAAAAGTTAAAATACTGATGCCGATCCAATATATGTTAAGTATCTTTACATGATATGTTCTGCTTACAGTAATATCATTTGAACTCCAATTAACATTAATATCTATATGAAGCCATTGGATGCAATCATTAGGAGTTAACGAGCAACGTGTCAGCAGTGTGATGATGTTGACATGCAGCTCTCCTTTTCCATAACATATGAATCGGGAGAGTCTATGAAAGCTTTGAACCGGTGTCTGGATGCAGTAGTGGTCTGGATGAGGGCTGAATTCTATGAAGATGGGGGCTCTTTGGGTGGGTGGTCCCCGTGTTTTGGAAATTGGCAAGTTCCCTGTTCTAAGTGGGGTTGCACTCTCTTTGAAGGTGCGAGTGTGAAGCTTGGAGGTACTTCTAGAAACATCATGGCCACTAGATGTTCTGATGTCCTCTGTGTCCCCCATTTACAACCCTGGGTTGTATTTTGGTTGTCACTTGCGCCAGGACATTTGCAAGTGACGAGACATGAAAACAATGCTTGGACTTAAAATGAGCAGTGTTTATTTAACACAACTAAAGGTTTGCAAATGGGTAACTGTTACTATATAAAGGAATCCCCAACAACATGAGCTCCTAGATATCTGAGGTATATTGGTGTTGTACCTATCACTTCAAAGTGTTAGGCAAGTTCCATTGACTCAGGGCCCCAGATTAGTTCATTCCCTGCTCTTAGTCATCCCTTGCAGTTACATTAACAAGGCAATCCAAACCCAAGAACTGTCAAGATTAAGGAGTTTAAAATTTCATTTCATTCAGTTTATTTTTTTTTTATTTTTTTGCATTTTTCCATACAAAAACGCATGTCCAAAGTGGCTTTCAACCACAAAAAACAGGGGTGCATTTCAAACAAACAAACAATACAAAAACAACACAACAATAAATTCATATTAACATAGCAAAACAAAAATATAATAGATGTAATAAACCACATTTCAATACTAAAACAAGGCCACTTAAACAGCATGTAGCATCCAACAGCAAAAATAACAAGAGAGCTTCCCAGCAACTCTCTCATTCAAGGGGATATTTTTTTACAAGCATGTGACTAAGGTTGGATCAGCAATCTTCAGATATGGTCAGCAGAAAACAAGGGCAGCATGCTGGGATGGCAGGTGCTAAGGACTTGGGGGGGGGGGAATTGTGGCACCAGTTGTGTCTCAAAGAAGATTAAACAACATTTCTATTCACAGTCCAAGTTGTAGAGATGATTCCACCCAAACTTTGTATTGACTATTTCAGCTTGTGCAATGTAGGTGCACAGTGTGGAGCATTTTTGAGCCGCAGGGCTTCATATCTCCTTGGCAAACATTTCAGGGGCTGTATACCATAGGTGAGTGAGGCACAGAGGAAAAATTGGGAGAACCAAAGAGGTGACTTCTCCCTTTGTAAAGTAGGATACATTTCAGCTACAAAATCCAAAATTTTCAACAAAACCCAAGCCTCTTTTTCTGGTGAGCAAGATTAATCAATGCAGTCCAAGGACATATTACAGCCAGAACAAATAATTCTTATGAAAGGTTCCTAAGTGCGTTTGAACAAGGAGGGTCCATTTCCTGTCTGTCATTCTCCTCCTCATTCAAAACCCGCTGGAGGATGACCATTAGGCTCTCCCTAGATTGACCTCCCTTCTTCCTCCCAACCAGGAAATAGAGGAAGGGGTTCACACTGCTGTTAAGGGAGGCACACAAAAAGCCATAACGGAGTGGAAAAGGAGTATCTAGGTCTACAAATGATATAGCAAGAATCTTGGCATTGATTGGAAAAGCAAGCATGAGGAAGAAGAGGAGTGTAAGTAAAATAACTGTTAAAAGCCTTCCCCGCTTTCGTGGGTGTGATTTAAAACAGACTTTGATGAAAAGGATCACAGTTGAAATTGTCATGAGTGGGAGGCAAAGCAGTCCAGTCAATAGAAATTGGCTTTTTTCTGATAACCAATATGGAAAGGAGTAAATTATTTCAAGAATGTAGATGATTAGGCAGAGCAGAAAGCAGAGGACCCATATGAGGGCACACACAGTGGTGGAGAAATGTGTCGGGCGGACACGCCGATGCCAAATAGGGAGGAGGACAGACACACATCTGTCAATGCTGATTGCTGTCAGAAGAAGTTGTCCAGTGTTGTATGTAAAGGCTAAGAGATATAGAGCAACACTATCAATAATATAATCAGCAAAGAAAATAAAAGTATAGAACTCTAGGCTCAGGAGAAGTGCAAAGTCAGCAACAGCCAAATTAAGGATGTAGGTGGTGAACGGTTTCCTCCTAATGCGGAAACCAAGAAGCCAGATGACTGTTCCATTCCCCAAAATTCCCATACAGCAGATAACTAAAAAGAAGCCATGTATTATACATTTTTCAAATCGCTTATACTGGAAATCTCCTTGATCATTATATGAGCTATTATAAGTTTCATTATACTCATCATATGTCACAGCATCCGAAGCAGATTGCAAAGTCTCATTGATATGTTTTTCCATGCTGAATGACTGCATGTGGAATCTTTTCTCCTCTTCTGGAGCAGAAGTTTCCCCTAGGAAATGTATAACATAGAAAATGTACCACAAAGACGTTTTGCATCGGAATTCTGTGCAAAACGCAGAATGGTGAGACACAGGAGCCCCTTGAACCCCACATACACCCCCAACTTTTGTCTATTAAGTCAAAAGAGATATATGTGCAATTCTCTGCAATATAACTTAATCCTCCACATGGGTGGACTCCCGGCCGGGACGAGGAGCTGAAAGGAGATGGGATTCAGCCCTCTGGGAAGAATCCATTTCTAGCGAGAAATGGGGGAGTTTGCAGGGCGCCGCACCCCCTTAAAACCCCAAAAGGATTGTTTTGGGGACTGGGAACCAAAAGGGGGTCTCTCTGCCACCGGGAAGCCCCCAAACGGGAGGCAGGACGGTTGGTGAGATCGAGACACTGGAACAGGTCGCCATTTTCTACTCGCGAGAAACGCAGCCTCAGGTCTTCACGGCTCTACGACCGACTCTCAAGTAAGAAGAAAACCCGAATTGGACTTTTAAAAGGTGGGTGAATATCTTTAATTGGAAATAAAAATTCGGACAGCGGGGTTTAAAAAGAAGGTCAGCCCTGACTGTGGTTAACTGTATATATACAAAGGCAGTGCAAAGCCGAGAACTTTATCTTTTTTATGCCTATAAATGCAAAACTTTAAAATTGAAATTGGCAAAAGCCGTAAGATAAAAGCGGATTTGGAGAGACAATATTTAATTTAATTTTACTTTGTTTGTCTTTGTGGGATTATGGTAACCTGCTGGAGAAGGAGCTACCCGTTCATTTTTACTTTCGTTTTTAAATAAACTGCACAATTCCAAAGGCTGAACAGAACTGACTGAACTGATTGAATTAGACAAAAATAGCCCTACTTTCTAATTTGTAATGTCTCTCCAAAACTGAGATTCAATCATATCTCTTTTACTATGGCCAAGCTCAACATTCCTGCTTAGGAAGAGATATCAGTAAGGATGAAGGAGATGGACTGAGACAGAATGAGAAGGACTCCACCTTGTTTAGGGAAAGATTATTTTAAAGTGTTATAGCAGTGAATTTCACTTACCTACTGTATATCCATGCAGGTGGGACTATCTTCCAATTGAAAAGAGCAAGCTAGGAATGAATGAGCATGTGGAGGAGGTTCTGAAAGAGAAATCAAGCAGCAATGTAACGTATTTTCTTATTATAACTCAGTGTTCTTTTTGTTGCTTAGTTCTTTGGATTCTCCTCAAAATAGAGTATGTCTGATATGTCTATATTGGCTCTCCCCTAACCACAGAGGCTGTTTTTGATGGATGAGAAGCAAAAAAAAAGGGGGGGTGTTTACCCAAGTAATAGTGGCACCTTTAAGAAGCAATCATACTTGATTGATAAACAAATGAACAGATTCTACTGGTGATGACAGAAGGTTTACATTACTCTTCCCTCCAAATGTCTCTGACATTTTCCTAGTGCAAGGCAACTGAGCATTAGTACTTATGGCTGTTGCTTTAGCTGCAGTTGAGAGCTGGTGGCATCACACCTTCCTGGCTTTCAGCCAGGGTCTAATCCAGCCAGCTGTTTACATCTACATCCCCTTCCTTCCACAGTAACCTCATACACAATATGCTGGGAAGACATAGCAGTCCTCCTTGCCTCCCAGAGTCTCCTCTCCTTTAGTCTTGGGGTGATGGGGAAATTTCCAATAACTGGTAAGAAACCCAAGTAACTACAGTGGTACGTCGGTTAACAGATGCTTTAGGTTACAGACTCCACTAACCCAGAAATATTACCTTGGGATAATAACTTTGCTTCAGGATGAGAACAGAAATTGTGTGGTGCCAGTAGCGGGAGGCCCCATTAGCTAAAGTGGTACCTCAGGTTAATAACAGTTTCAGGTTAAGAACGGACCTCCAGAATGAATTAGGTTCCTAACCCGAGGTACCATTGTAGTGTGGAGAATTCTGAAGATAGGGTAGATATGTAACTAACCTTCACTAGTAAGGACCAAGAGTAAGGAAAGGGCTCTACTGGGATTCTGAGTTTTGACTCAATGAGTGACTTATAAAAAGGGGAGAAATGAACTCTTCAGTGGGATTGCTATTGTTCTTTTGCTTCACGCTAAGGGTTTAGTCATTCACAGAACAGAGAAAGGAATTCAAGAATTAAAGAGAGTGTATATGTTATATATATAGCAGAATCCCATAATTGTTTTTGATTCTAGGAACATGATATCTGCTCCCTTCATATTGCCTTAATAAAAACCCATGCCAAAGTCGCTTATTATAAATAACATAATCAGGTTCAGTAAAGATAATAAAAGTATAGAACTCTAGACTCAGGAGGAATGCAAAGTCAGCAACAGCCAAATTAAGGATGTAGGTGGTGAATGTTTTCCTGCTAATGCGGAAACCAAGAAGCCAGATGACAGTTCCATTCCCAAAAAATCCCACAAAACAGATAACTAAAATGAAGCCATATGTTAAATTCATCTCAAATATGTAATCCTTTGAATCTCTTGTCTCCTCTTCTGGAGTAGAAGTTTCCTCTAGAAAATGGAAAGTATCACAAAGAAGTTTGACTCAACAGGAATTCTGTGCAAAACACAGAATGGTAAGAACCAGGAGCCCATTGAACCACACATACACCCACAACTTTTGTCTATAAAGCCAAAAGTCATATATGTACCATTCTGTGCAATATAACTGTATCACCCATGTGGGCCACACCCCTTGGGATTTCTTCTCATAGAGCTGTTTTTGTACTTCAGTGAATTGGTTTACCCAGAAATTGGGTTTCATTGGTGTGGAGAGAAGAGGTCAGCACAGCATTCCCTGCCCTATTGTCTAATTTGTAATGTTTCTTCAAAATGTGGATTCAGTCTTTTATTTCTTTAACCATAGCACATCATAACCACTTTGCCTTGGGGGGGAAATAGAAGTAAGGATGAAGGAGATGGTGAGAGACAGGGTGAGAGAGAATCCACCTGGCTCAGGGAAAGTTTGATAGAAAGTTCTACAGCAGTGAATTTCACTTACCTACTGCATATGCACCCAAGCTGGACTATCTTCCAATGCAAAAAGAGCAGTCTAGGAATGAATGAGCATGTGGAGGAGATTCTGAAAGAGAAGTCGGGCAGGAATGTAGCATGTTTTCCTTTTATACCTCAGTTTTCTTTTTGTTGCTCAGTTCCTAGGATTCTCCCCAAAATAGGGAGAAAATTCTAATATGACTATGTTGGCTTTCCCCTAACCAAGTGGGGTGGATGGGAAGCAAATGGGTTTGGGGACGGCAGGAGTGAGTGCAAGTGAACAAGGACACAGCATCATGCACTGGAATGGCAGGTCTTAAGGCCTTCAGAAAAAGAAAATGTGGCCCCACGGGAAAATGTAAAATCTTACCAGTCTCACTCAAAGATGCAAACCGGTCCCTCCTGGTCTTTGTCTGAGCTTAATTTGATTCTCTGCCCCATATGCTAAGAACATGCTCTTTAATATGATATGAAGATAATTATCAGTTCACCAAGGAGGAGGAGACTATTTCCATTTATGTCCCAAAAGGCTACAGTCATGAAGACCACCAGGTTTGTAATTGGTTCTGGAGGAAGCAGCTCATGTCTCACGTACTTCTTTATCTGTACCAGACAAATGGAATAAACCAAGATCTCATCCCCACATTTCTAATCAAGGCTGTCTAAGCAAGATAACAAGTTCCTGGCCTTTTAATGGCCAAAAGCATTTGTCCCCTATGCACATTTCATTGGGTAGGAGATGTGACTATTGGTGGGGAGAAATGATTTCTAGGGCAGGAGGGGGGTGCTCTTGAGTACGCCAACTAGGTGGAGGGGGGCAAGGACTCAGAGCCATTAGCTCTGACTCATGAAGTGTGAAGATCCACCAGGTCATCCCCACCCCTCCACCCCCGTTTCATTAGCAGGCAATTCCATGGTAACCAATGTAGCATTTAGTTCTTTTCATTTATTTCATAAAACTTATACAGTGCTTGATTGTAAAAAAAACACATCCACACATTTCTCAAAGCAGCTTACAAAAGAATAAACAGAAACTTCAAGAAGAATCACAACCATACTTTAAAACATGCAAAAGTTAAAATGCTGAAGCAGATCGAAAATATGTTAAATACCTTTACATGATATATTGTTCTTATGGTAATATCATTTGATCTCCAATTAAGATTAATATCTATTTAATATCTATATGAAGCCATTGAATGTGATCATTAGGAGTTTGGAGCAAGGTACCAGCAGTTAACACACAGCTCTCCCTTTCCATAGCATATGAATTGGGAGAGGCTCTGAAAATGTTTGGGTGCAGTAGTGGTCTGGATGAGGGCTGATCAAATGTGTTTGAATTCTAGGAAGGTGGAGCTCTTTGGGTGAGGTGTCCCCATGTTTTGGAAACTGGCAGGTTCCCTGTTCTGGGTGGGATTGCACTCTCTTTGAAGGAAGAAGTGTGAAGTTTGGGGGTGCTTCTGGATACATCTTTGTCACTAGATGCTCATTTGTCCCCTGTGACTAGGGGAGTCTTTTAGCATCTATGGCTGTTCCTAGACAGGGATACCCTGACCACTGCAAACCATGCATTGGTAACCTCGTGGCTAGATTACTGTGATGTGCTTGATGTGGGGCTGCTCTTGAGTCTGGTTTGGAAGTTCCAGCAGATGCAGAATGCTGCTGGCAGATTGCTGATGGGAGCTTCTCGCTGAGAACATGTGACAGCATTGTTAAAACAGCCGCTCTGGCTCTTACTGAGCCAGGTTCAAGATTCTTCTATTGATTGACAGAACCCCGAACAATTTGGCTGTAGGATACCTCAGGGATCACCTGAACCCTTATATTCCAGCTTGAGCAATTACACTATTTGCATGAGCATCTTTGGTCATTCCCAGGATTGTTAAGGAACATTTGACAACATTTTTTTTTAAAGTCCTGTTTTGTGGAACACCCTGCTGTTAGAGATTTGGTAGCCACTTTCTGTGCCAACTTTGCCAGGTGAAAATCTTTCTATTCTGCCAGGCCTACATGGGCAATTAAGGAATACATCCTCCACAATGGTCTATTGATGGTTGTTGTTGTTGTTGGAAAAAATCCCTTTAATATCCATACAGCTATTGGCATGTTCTATTATCTCTTTTTATTATTAGTTGGAGTATTTTCCAAGGATTTATCTGATGTATTTTCAAAGTTTGGGAGCTATATGTTTGTTTCCGTGTGTGTGTGTGTGTGTGTGTGTGTGTAATATGTTAAGATATAACTGTATATTAAAACATATATATTAAAACTCGGGTAGTTCATCCACTATACAAATAACCTATTTTCTACATAATTTAGAATCTCCTTACAGACGATTGAAGTGGCATGATTCCCCCCACCCCACCCCCCATTACATCTCTTAAGAAAATATTTAAAGTTGATTTTTTTTTTCTTAACGTCCTTCAGTCCAGGAGACTTTAACTATACCCCTGAAATTACACCAAAAAATAGCCACAGGAAATCTCATTAAAATAAGCAAAGAGCTTTTAATCTATAAGTTGTTATTGTATACTGTTTTAAATGTCTATTTCACTTTAGGAAAGTAGTCTCAGTTGTGCTTCTTGAATTGATCTTTGACCGTAATAATAAATTATTATTAATATTAAGCAAAGAGCAATAAGAAAGTGAAACAAGCACCAAGTACTAAAAGCATCACATACCAGCAGTTGAAGAAATGAGATGAGGGTTCATTTCTGTTCCTCCCCAGGCATATACAATCAACACTGAAGGGAACATAGATTGTCATAGCAAGAGGTGTAATTGTGGAGATCTCTGATTACTTTGAACGTATCACACCTGTGTCTGGATTGGGACTTCTACCTCCTCTCTGCAGTCTTCCTCCTCCTTGAAAAGCCTCTGGAGTATGACTTTCATGCTTTCCCTAGACTGACCCCTCTTTCTCCTCCCGACCAGGAAATAAATCAGTGGCTTCATGCTGCTGTTTAGGCAGCAGCAAAAGGCCCCAATGTGTAGTGCATTAGGAAATGGGAGATGGGGAAAAGAAAATATTAAATAAAGGAAAGTAAATGGAAAAGCAAACAAGAGGGAAAAGAGGAGCACCATCAGGATGGCTATTAAAACATTTCCTTGCTGCCTCTGCTGTGATC
Organism: Lacerta viridis; assembly: GCA_900245905.1. Classification (NCBI taxonomy): domain Eukaryota; kingdom Metazoa; phylum Chordata; class Lepidosauria; order Squamata; family Lacertidae; genus Lacerta; species Lacerta viridis. The sequence goes on along the minus strand of OFHU01001559.1, from coordinate 187,350 downwards.
TCAAGCAAACTTTGATGAAGAGGATGATAGTGGAAACAGTCATGAGCAGGAGGCAAAACACAGCACTCACTAGCAACTGGTACCAAGCAAAATCTACTCCAAAGATGACAGTGTCATTCAGGATTTGCACTAGAGTGATGAGGAAAGCAAGGCTCCATAGGACGGCACACACAATGATGGACAGGTTGGGTGGCCGGCGACATCGATGCCAAACGGGGAAGGCGGCAGAAACACAGCTGTCGATGCTGATGGCTGTCAGCAGAAATTGACCAATGAGGTTCATGGAGAAAAAGCAATACATACTTATGATCGCTAAATAGTAAACGTGGAGATTGACAAGCTGCAGATGAAAATTATCGAGGAAGACAATGATCCTCCAAGGAACTAAGCCTAGGAGGACCCCAAGGTCAGCAACAGCCAAATTCAGGATATAGGTTGCGAAAACAGCCCTTTTCATGCAAAAACCGAGAAACCAGATGACAGTTCCATTCCCTAAAAGTCCGAAGATGCTAAGGAGGAAAATGCAGACAAGGATAATAACAACCGTTACATCATATGGTGGCATTTCGTCCACAAAATCTGTATAGTCTGGGAGCTCGGTTGCATTGTGTATTCTATTATATTCCTCTTCAGCACCAAAGGGGATTGGAGAGTGCAGGCTATTACTGGCCATGATGTTCAATCTCTTCTCTTTCAGCTGCTTCTTGCAGAGTCACCTACAGGGAAAAACAGAGAAAAAAAGTGAAGTTTGTTTATGTTATAAAGCTGAAAAATATTGCACTGCTTCCTGAAGTTGGTTATAAATCTCCCATTTTTGTTCTCATTGTCAATTGAAAGGGCAGAGATCGCTGTGGAGCACTGAGATCTCGCTTCAGTGATGTTACTTTCTTAGAGACTAGAAGCTGTCATAAATCAAACAGGTTTAAATTCAGCTGGCATAAAGTAGCGTCAGACACAAACCCTGCCTATCAGCTGAGCTGCTCTGGCTCTGTCTAAGCCTGGCAAAAGGAAAACAAGCCTTTTAGGAACTTCTTCTATGCTAAGTTTTTCACTCACATGACTGAACTAAATGTGTTTGGGATCCAGCCTAAACCCCCACCTCTTTGGCCCCATCCTGAGAACAACCCCAGAACATGCCTTTTCTAGGACTTACATAGCATTCAGTCTAAGCAGCCTCAGCTCAGGTGGCTCAGTGACACATGAGAGAGAGATCATACAGTGAGATGAAACTCTGTATCTCTTCTTTGTCCTCTTTTGGTTCTCACCCAACGTTACAACCCTTGACCTGACCTGACCCAGTTTATTCTGCAACATCTGCTAACACTCAAAGGACTCAATTATTCTGGATCTAATGTTCTCTCCCTCCCTCTGAACAAAACAATTGCCCTATACTGCCCCAAAGCAGAGCTCTTTTTTTTGGCCGGAACTTTACTCTAATTATTACTGTATTGTTATTAAAAATCCTGATTGGTTCTCCTCCTGGCCAATCACGAGTGGGCAAGGGAACGGCCCATCAGGACCTAGCACTCCTCCTTTTCGCCATGTGCGTCAACATTCATCACCCAACCTCGGGGCTGCTCTGCAAAGTCTGGGGGCTTGCATCGCAGCGCCTGGCGGAGCGGGGCCACTTGATGCTGCCGCTTTCTCCTTCTTCGCCCGGGCGGGCGAGCTCCTTGTTGTTCCCAGGTGGCGATTTCACTTGGCGGTGTAGTTCAGGTGAAACTGCTGCCGGCTGCGGCTCCTGTGTCCCTCTGCGAGCCTGCAAGCCTCCCTCTCACTCCTGTTTGCACGCACCAGCCAGAGAGGCAGGGGGGCAAGCTCCGTGGACTGGCAGAACTGACGCACGGGGTCAGGGAGGCCTTTTGGGGGGCTCTGGGGTGGGGTCACTTCTGGGTACTCCCATTATACGCGATTTTGCGTGCGCGCAGGGGTTTGTAACGGTACGCCCGCGTAAAAGGGGACTCATCTGTAGGCTACTACAATGGGGCTCACTCCAGAGTAAATTGTGTTAGGAATTAGGATCACATCCTTAGACGCATGGGCGTAAGCAAGAATTATTTGAAGGACGCGGGCTTTATGTTTGGAGGTGCCAGAACCAAGTTACCTGCGACACAATTAGTCATTTAGGTTTTTATTTATTTATTTACTTGATGGGGGCACCTGCTCGCTGCACCCCCCCCCCGCTACACCCATGATTAGACATGAATGAATAAAAACTTCTTTCTAGCATCTCAAAAATTGTACCAAGTCCCACATTCGGTACTACCTTCACATCCACGAAGAAAACTGAGTCTGTCTTATTTCTTCCCTTTGATGAGTCAAAAGATAGGAGACTTCATCAAACACGTGTCAGTTGTCTTCTATTGGTTCCAGAGAGCTTCATTTCCGTAACGACAATCATTCGTCTTACCTGTAGGAGAAAAAGCAGCGAAGATCCTGCAGTCCCGGTTTAACTGCGCTACTTCCAGCACTGAGAGATACACTTGCAGACAGATCAGAAACTTGTTATCCAAAAGGAGCCACGGGGCGTATACAAAAGGAAAGCCAAACCCAGCAGGGTATTTGAGGACTGGAAAAAACCTCTCTCCACCCTACTTTCCAGAGATATGAAGACGCTCTCTTGAAAAACCGATACCTACCGAGTTAGGAAATGAAAGACGGGGACAAATGAAACAGTTAAAACTCCGGAAATTCCACGGTAGTAAAAGCAGCAACCGTGACAGAGCGATGCGACCCCGTTACTCTCAGAGTGAGGCTAATTTTGGAAGGAAGACACTAAGTTTGGAAGGCAAATGGGAAGGGAAGTGAGGAGGCGGTGCCTCTGGGAAGGGTTTGCAGCGGGAATGAAGCGTGTGCGTGAAATAATCTCTAGAGTGGAAGCTGGAAGGGACCTTGTGGGTAAGGAAGAAAGCCTGAAGAGAAGAGGGCGCTTGGAGGGACCTCGGGGATTGTCGCAAATTCTAGGCAACCCTAAACGCCCTTTCTCAATAGAGTGAGTCTATTGAGCGCAGACTTCCTTTGCAGTGAACAAGTCATAGGGTTGCAGGGAGAGAGATCCCAAGACAGGAAGAATAGCGGAAAGGAGAGTGGTGAGGATTTGTCACTGGAAATGGAATAGGGAAGGAACTAGGAGGTGAGGAAGAAAGAGAAAAGGAGAGAAGTTTTTTTTATTTAAAAAAACTATTTTTTGGGGGGGGGGATAGTCAATTTCTATGCTGTCCCCAGCCAAGCAGTTCAGGGACATTGTCCATAACATTTTGGCCACATTCTTTACCTGAAGGATTTACCTTTGTTACCTTTGCACTGAGCAACGTCTTGGTTGGGGGAAGCAAAGGAGAAACCAGATCTCTGTTTGCATGGAGAAGGTCCCGGGTGTCATTCTTGGCATCTGCAGGAAAGTCCCTGCCTGAAACTGTGGACAGATGCTGACAGGTAATGCAGACCAGCATCTCCCACCTGGCATTCTCCAGATGATTTGGTCTACAATTCTCATCATATCTGACCATTAGTCATGCTGGCTGTGGATAGTGCGAGTTGGAGTTTGCAGGGTTTCAGGTAGGGAAAAGGTGTGCTAGGAATGGGGAGCCTCCTCCAGCCAGCAGGCCAAACAAGACCTAATTTTGCAGGGAAGGCTGTTTCTCCCAAACCTCACCTGCCTGTCACACATGATATCATATGTGATATCAACTGTGGGGCATGTAAAGAATACATGACTAGAAAGGAAGTATCAGGAGCTAGGTTTGGCATGTGGAGCTCACTGTCGGCTGTTTGGTACAGACAGCAAGCCCCTTTAAAGCCCCTTTGCTGGAAGGAATTGGCTGCAAACCCTACCTGCAAATGAATGGGGTTTTCCCCCTCCTTTGCACACTTGCCAGCCTGTCTGCAAAGTCATAGAATTGTAAAGTTGGAAAGCTCCATCTAGTCCACTGCAAGAATATTTTGCCCAGCGTGGGGCTCAAACTCACGACCCTGAGATCGAATTTCGTGTGGTGTGAGAACCATTGTGGTGTAGTGGTTAAGAGTGGTAGACTCGTAATCTGGGGAACCGGGTTCGTGTCCCTTCTCCTCCACATGCAGTTGCTGGGTGACCTTTGGCTAGTCACACTTCTCTTTCTGTCTGCCTTTCAACTTCTTTCTCCTTAGTTGACCCTTGTAGAAGTCAAGAGGGAGGAGGATGGAGCACAAAACCAAAGTCCGTTGACTTGGTTTGTCATTGGTTCTGGTTCCACTTATTATTGGGATCACTGCCGTCCAACTCAATGGTTCTAATTGGTATCAGCCACCCCTGCCCAGAGGTATCCTCTTCTCACTGCACCCAGTAACAGAAATGATCTTGTGGATCTTCTTGCCCTATCTGAATATTGGTTGGCTGGTTGTATTTATATCCCATCCTTTTGTTCTTTCTTTTTATACTGCCCTCTCAATGTAAAACACACACACCCAAAAAAACCCAACTACAGTCACTAGCAAAAAAGAAGTGTAAACATTGTAAATTCAGATATAGAAAACAAAAACACAAATAAAGTAACAAGGGATCACTTTTAAGTGAGTTCTATTTTTGCACCAAGTGTGTGTAATATTTGGGGTGTGGGTGTGTGTGATAACATTGTATAGTAAGTGTTCAATGGATTGTAACTGGCTGTAAGAACATTTCTCATTTATTCATAAGTATTATTTGAAAGTTGGATCTCAGAGAGATCAGAAAAATTAAAGCAATAAGCAAATCACATTATTTTGTTTTAAAAATAAAATCAATTATAAATATGTCCCATGTTGCTTCAAGTATTACAACAATAAAAGCAGCCATATTGCAAAACTATACAATGAGCACAGAAGGGCAAAATAATCACATCTACAAATTTCCAGGGTGAAAAATAAAAATAAAATGCTCTTTGCTCGGTTCTGAAATGAGCCACTTTCTGAACCTCTCTGGGGAGCACTTTCAATAGGTTGGGTGCCACCTCTAAGAAGATCCTTCCTTCCCCCACGTTTCACCATTAATGGTAGGACACCCTGGTCTCTAGTGTAGACCTGAGTGCACAAGTGGCTGACATGGAAGTACTTGTGCTCATTCAATCACAAGGCCTAGATCTGGTTTCAAAAGGTAAGCACCGACATTTTGGATTATGCTAAGGATCAGTGAATCTGCTCATACCATGGTGAGATAGGTTCACAATGACTGGTCCCATGAAGTTGTGGCTAGTAGCTGTATTTTAAGATGACCAGTCTTCTAAGATAGCCCTACATTAAATGCATAACAGCAATCTAACTACAGCATAAATCATAATGACTAGGCTACTCGTGCCCAAGAGGGGTCCACACCTGAAATCCCAGCTGAACTGGTGGAAGGTCCACCATGCCACTGTCATCACTTGACCCTCCATCAACTATCTAGGAGGACCCCCAGAGTCCATCAACAATCCTGAGTCCAACCTTGATCTTAAAGAGGAGCATAACTCAATCCCGAACAGGTTGATCACCACCTTTCCCAACAGATGTCTCACCTATCAACCAGGTGAGAAGGAACTGAGAGAGATTGAATTCATTGGTGTTTGTTTGAATCAAAGGAGATTGGAAAGAGGAGGAAGAAGAGGCCAGCAGGTGGATGAAAAGAGAAGGGAAGATGGAGGAATAAAAGGCACAAGTTTCTCTATTGGAGGAGGTGAATGGGGGAAACACGAGACTGAGAGTTCCCAGGCCAATTTTAGCCCCACTTGGCCAAGTACTTTGGTCTTTTTATAGCTGCTTCTGAAATAACATACTGTGCAGGGGAGGGGGGGTGTTGGATGGAGAGAAAGAAGACCCTAGATCGCGTGTGCTGCCCACTAAGTCCAAGTGGAATACAATGCTATATTATGGAGGGTCCAGTAGATGGCAGCATTTGCCTGTTGAAATGGACTTTGTCACCCACTCCGCCCCCCCCCCCAAATTTTGGCCAGTTCCTAAGCAGATGCAGGTCACTGAACTTCCCAAGATTTAAGTTTATATGGGACATGTTTTTTGAATTTGAGATAATGCCTTTCCCACAGGACTATTGGTTCTCTACCCATTCTTCAAAACAAAATAATAAAAAAAAATCTTTCCAGTAGCACCTTAGAGACCAACTAAGTTTGTTCTTGGTATGAGCTTTTGTGTGCATGCACACTTCTTCAGATACACTGAAACGGAAGTCATTCTTCGTGATTGTGTTGCATTTTTTCCTTTGACATTACTTTTTGCACTTAATTGGCAACTTCTACACAATTTAAGCTGCAATCCATTACCCAATTTGGCTGGAATAAACCCCATTGAAGTTAGTGAGACTTATTCCTGAGCAGACATTTGCTGGGCTGCATTGCATTGCAATGCAATGCCCATTCTATTAGGAAACCTGATTGTGTCAATCAGCTCTGCATTCTATCAGCTGACATTTTGCTAGATCAATCCATCAGGTTTATTGCAAGCCTGAAGGTATAATTAAAATGCGGATAATAAATGCAACAGCAAATCAGTGTCAGTGTTCATCATAACAGTTAAGTACATTGTTGGCAGAATATAATCCTATCTTGCCATATCAATTTACTTTTAATAAAATTTATCCTCAAAGACATTCCTAGCAACAGTTTCTATAGCTGTGGGGAACTTCCTTCTCTTGGACACTAACCAAGTCCAATACAGGCCATCTTCTGGTACGGCTACAAGGTTTTCCAAATAATGTTATTGCTGGCTAGTTTTGAATTGTTGTTGTTGTTGTTGTTGTTGTTTTGTTTTCCCACCTTTCTCCCAAGTTGGGATTCAAGACAGCTTGCAACACTTAGAAACACATTAAAATATACAAAGCAGTAAAAACAAACTAGTTAAAAACAATAGTTAAAATACATTAAAAGATTTTAAACCAGCAATTTAGGTTCAAGGATGCTTACACATCCAAACCATAGGCAGTTGCTTGAAATCGGCCATATAAAATTAAAAACCAGGAAAGGGATTAGGAGAAAGCACCATAGCTCAGTGGTAGAACAACTGCCTTGCATGGAGAAGACCCAGGCTCAATCCTTGGCCTCTGCCTCCATTAGCCATTGACAGATGATTGCAAGGCCAGCCCTACCATTTGACAGGGTGAGGTGGCAGCTGCAGGTGGTGGGTGCTGGGGAGTGGGGTAGGCTGTTTGAAGACAGAGTTCCAGTTACAGGTAGGTAGCCGTGTTGGTCTGCCATAGTCAAAACAAAATAAAAAATAAATTCCTTCCAGTAGCACCTTATAGACCAACTAATTTTGTTCTTGGTATGAGCTTTTGTGTGCATGTATCTGAAGAAGTGTGCATGCACACAAAAGCTCATACCAAGAACAAACTTAGTTGGTCTCTAAGGTGCTACTGGAAGGATTTTTTTGTTTTTTATTTTGTTTTGAAGACAGAGTTGTGTGCATGTCATATGACATGCCTGACTCTGCCTGAGCCCCTTCTGCAATCAGCTGCAGTGGGAGACATCACCCCACCACCAAATTTCTAACACATGGAATGAAAAGAGGATGTCATCTTGTCCTTCACCTCTGGCAGCAGCATGTCTTTGCCCTACTCTGCCAGGTTCCTCTGTTTTTTCCTGGCTGCTTCAGCAACATCATTAAGTTGTAAGGAAATTTATTTCCAAAGATTTTTCCAAGGGACGGTTTATACTTGGAAAGTTAATGGGTGTCTTGAATGCATGATTCTGCAGAAGGCTATATCTTGGAAATTAATACCAAGTAGGCTTTTTCTTTGCTTTAACAGGGGCTATAACTGTTCAATTGTGTCTCTGATCCTGCATTTTGGAGTGGTCTGAGCCCCTAAATGCCCAGTCATGAAATTGTTGGAAGGGTGGGAGAGAGGAGGAATATCTCCTCCTCTCTCCCACACATAAGCTTACTTTGAACTAACACACCTGTTGCAAGAACTCTGGAGCTCCTCATCATTCCACCGACCCCATTTTTTGCTTCCAAGCTGCTATAACATATTTCAGAAAGGGTACTCTTTAAATTGGAGAGAAAAGGGATAAGCAAAGGACTAAGACAAGCATCGTGTTGCTGCTACCATCTATCTGTCCAAGGAAACAATCGAAGATTTCACCTTTGTGGGTGAAGTCAAACTCTTGGAGAGTTACAGCGCCTGCTGTGGCGGTAGAGACCAATACAGGAGAGACATGTTTTGTTGCAGTTGGGGCAGATGAAGGCATCCAGTTACGCTGCTGCAGATGCGTTTCTTCTCTCTGTGCTCCTCCAAGTGGTCATTCTTCCTCTGGTCACTGCTGTGGATGCACAACCTGGCTATTTGTCTCCAGGCACTGAGGTCACCTGCAGAGATTCCCACATGGCAGGTTTGACGTTGCCAGCCTTGGTGTCATGTTTGCAGACATCTTTGTAATGAAGAGTTGGCCTGTCAATGGGCCTGGTGTCTGAAGCCAGCTCCCAATAGAGCACACCATTGGGGATCATGTATTACATTTGGTGTGTGTGTGTGTGAAGTGAATGCCTAATAGCTAGAGTTGGGATTCCCCTAATGCTTTTGAGTAAGGAAGGTGCTATGGGAAAGTCCTTTTTATCTTCACAAGGAAACCAGCAGCCCAGATCAAAGGATGAGAGTGAAAGGAAAAGTAACTGAATTAAAACTTGGCGATGGGGAGGGGGAAAGTGAGGCGAATCGCTGGATTCTCCAGCAGACCCCACAAGGCCAATCACATGGTCACTCACCTTGTTATGGACATTGCAGTGGGGGGGGAGCACATGTGTGGCGCTGTGGTCTAAACCACTGACCATCCTGGGTTTGCCGATCGGAAGGTCAGCGGTTCGAAACACCGTGACAGGGTGAGCTCCTGTTGCTCTGTCCCAGCTCCTGCCAACCTAGCAGTTTGAAAATCTGCCAGTGCAAGTAGATAAATAGGCAGCGCTGCAGCAGGAAGGTAAACAGCGTTTCCATGTGCTCTGGCTTCCATCACAGTGTTCAGTTGTGCCAGAAGCAGTTTACTCATGCTGGCCACATGACCTGTGGACAAACGCCAACTCCCACGGCTTGAAAGCAAGATGAGCGCCACAACCCCATAGTCGCCTTTGACTGGACTTAACCATCCAGGGGTCCTTTACCTTTTTTTTTAACCTTTAGGCATTGGGAATCACCAGTTGGTCTGCCACCCTCCCTCTGTATCCCACCAAATCTTACATCTATTGTTTTTCTTAGGCCACAGGTTGTGGCCTTGGTGCTGAATGGATGGTACCCCTCTTGCCTCCTTCCTTGTTAGGGATGGGGGAGCCCAGTCTCCACACCACACCCGACAGAGGGCCAGATCCACATTTAGGGTAAGGTGGCTGCATACTGCTGTTGGCACCCCTAGGAGGATTTCTATCCCAAGTCTTGTCACCATTTAATCATGAATATGTCAACTGGTCATACCTAAGGGACCGCCTCTCCTGGTATGTCCCGGGTAGGACCTTAAGGTCCTCAAATAATAACTTTTTGGAGGTCCCGAGCCACAAGGATACTAGGTTGGCTTCAACTAGGGCCAGGGCCTTCTCAGTACTGGCCCCGACTTGGTGGAACAGTCTGTCACAAGAGACCAGGGCCCTGCGGGATTTGGCATCTTTCCGCAGGGCCTGCAAGACAGAGCTGTTCCACCTAGCCTTTGGGTTGGTTTCAGTTTAACCCTGATGTTTCATTCTTTTGGTGTGGTTGGTGGGCTACTTAAAAATGAGGCTGCAGTCTAGATTAAATTTTAAATTGTATTTTAATCTGTATTTTAATGAATTGTTTTATGTTTTTGTTGTGATTTTATTGGTGTTAGCCGCCCTGAGCCCAGTTTGGCGGGGAAGGGTGGGGTATAAATAAAATTATTATTATTATTATTATTATTATTATTATTATTATTATTATTATTATATTTGAGCAGTAGCTCATTCAGCCTTGGCAGCAGGTGATCATTTTTATGCATTAGTTTTTTTTCTCTGATTGTGTCTCTTACTTGCCGATTAATGATAATTATTTACTGAAGTTATTATTTGAGAGCATTCACACCAGGGGGATTTTCCTGATTGAAGCTTCCTCTGATTTCTGAGTGCTCCACCCCATGCTTTGTTAAATCCATATATTTAAGGAGATTATGTTCCCTTCAGATCTTGAACCTACCACCTTTTCTTCTCTCTGTATCATTTAATACTGATCATAGGCTTCATGCACACCACACATTCAAAGCACATAATGTCTCTCAAAGAATTTTCCAAACTGTAGTTGTTTGAGGGTGCTGGGAACTGTGACTCTATGAGGGATAACTTACAGTTTCCTAAATTGTTTGGGAGAAGGCATGTGCTTGAAATGTGCATTAAATCTACGGTGGGTAGGCATCCCTAGTGGTGAGCCCTTTGGACTTAAAAGCCTTTTGCACAGATGCACATAATTTATAAATATTACATATATACAGTATATAGACAGATAGACAGACAGACAGACAGATAGCATGACCAATGGCCAGGGATGATGGGAACTGTAGTTCAGCACCATATCTTAAGGACTGTCACATGGAAGATAGAGCAAGCTTGTACAAATCTGCATACAGGGGGGAGGTTCAAAAGGTATCCACATGGTGCTCAGAGAACAATCTGAACCTAAACATTGGCAAGACAAAGGAGATGATGTTGGACTTTTGGAGGAAGAGAGAGGAGCTAGCCCCGTTGTATATGGGGGGGGGGCTGTGTGGAGGCAGTCTCTTCCTTTAAATTCCTGGGAGTCCATCTTAGTGAAGACCTTTCTTGGAAGGTCAATACAGCCAAGATGGTTAGGAAGGCCCAACAGAGACTTCATTTCTTGAGAAAGAACAATGTTAGACAACAACTGATGATTTCCTTCTATTGGTCCACGATAGAAAGTGTTCTCTCATACTGTATTACGGTGTGGTATGCTGGTTTGACAGCCATGGACAGAAAGTCCCTACAGAGGGTGGTGAAGACAGCACACGACATCATGGGCTGTCCCCTGAGTCCGCTAGATGTCATCGCAGGAGACCGTTGCCTCAGAAGAGCGAGGAACATTCTCAGGGATGACTCACACCCTGGCCAGCACCTTTTTAATCTCCTGCCCTCGGGCAGGAGATATAGAAGCATGATAAGCCGCACCAACAGGTTAAAGAACAGTTTCTACCTGTGTGCCATGAGGCTGTTGAATGGAAGACATCAACATTGCAGCTGACGTTCGGGGTTGGTGGTCCGTACGACAGCACATAGAGTGTAACAAGGACTGAGAGATGGGGGGGGGCGGCGGCTTGTCTTCATCTCACTGTAAACAAGTGGTACAGTGACAATAAAGTATTTCTATTTCTATTTCCTGCTCCATAGCATAGGACTCAAACCAATGGCTTTAAGTTACAAGAAAGGAAATTCCAACTAAGCATCAGGAATAACTTTCTTACATTAAGAACTGTTTGACAGTGGGATGGACTCCCTTGGTAGGTTCTGGAGTCTCCATCACTGTTGGGTGTTTTAAAGGAGGGGGGCATCTCTCATGGGTGCTTTAATCTGAGATGCCTGCATTGCAGGGGGTTGGACTAGATGACTCTAGGAGGGGTTCTATGATTCTATGGTCAAAGGTTCCCCAGTCCTGTATGAAGGGGTGTATTCAACTAAATTTCAATCAGAGTAGATCTACAAGGAGTGTGGTGGAGTCTCCTTCTTTGGAGGTCTTTAAGCAGAGGCTTGACAGCCATCTGTCAGGAATGCTTTGATGGTGTTTCCTGCTTGGCAGGGGGTTGGACTGGATGGCCCTTGTGGTCTCTTCCAACTCTATGATTCTATGATTCTATGATTCTACTGAAATTAATAGACCCAAGTCAGTTGTGACCATTAATTTCAATAGGTCTACTCTGGATAACGGTTAATTGACTACAGCTCCAAGTAACCACACGCACCAATCTGGATGGCAGAATCTTGATTGAAAGAAGCATGTTGAGAATGAACATGAATGGTTTTGTACCATTTTTTTTTTAAAAAAATGCATTTTTCTGTGTGCTATAAGTAAGCCAAACTTGCATCAGGGGGGAAACTATTCAGAATCTTCCTTCTGGAAGGCAAAAGGGTATTATATAGGGCCATAAAGTATCTATAATCCATGCTTTCTGTTTGCAGAAACATATGAGACAAAACTAGGGGGCCCCAGCTGATATCTCTCTGCACCTCACAACAGATGCCTCTGATCAAAGCTGCCCCAAAAATAAGAACCTGGGAATTTTCTACAAGGGTGGAGTGGCGGCTCCAGCCATCAAGCCACAGCTGAGCTACCTCCCAAAATATTCCTGCCACGGGCCTTTTAATTTAGACCACAGGCTAGAAAGCAATTTGGTAAGAATCTTCTCATCTGAAAATAACACACACCCCCTCCAAATCTGATAAGATGCATAGCCTGCCACCCCATTGTTTTTCCTCTCTTCAGCTTAAACCTCAGCTCAAAATACCTGAATCTGTATTTTCAAAGGGGGAGGAGGGTTTTTTTGCAGACCTCGGGTCATATTTCCATCCATCCAACACCCCTCCTTCTCCCCTGCACAGTAAGTTATTTCAGAAGCAGCTATAAAAAGACCAAAATACTTGGCCAAGTGGGCCTAAAATTGGCCTGGGAGCTCTCAGTCTTGTGTTTTTCCTCCCTTCACCTCCTCTAATAGTAAAACTTGTGCCTTTTATTCCTCCATCTTCCCTTCTGTTTTCATCCACCTGCTGGCCTCTTCCTCCTCCTCCTCTTTCCAATTTCCTCTGATTCAAACAAACACCCATGAATTCCATCTCTCTCAGTTCCTTCTCACCTGGTTGATAGGTGAGACATCTGTTGGGAAAGGTGGTGATCAACATGTACTGGATTGAGTTATGCTCCTCTTTAAGATCAAGGTTGGACTCAGGATTGTTGATGGACTCTGGGGGTCCTCCTAGATAGTTGATGGAGGGTCAAGTGATAACAGTGGCATGGTGGACCTTCCACCAGTTCAGCTGGGATTGCAGGTCTGGACCCCTCTTGGGCACAAGTAGCCTAGCCATTATGATTTATGCTGTAGTTAGATTGCTGTTGTGCATTTAATGTAGGGCTATCTTAGAAGACTGTTCATCTTAAAATACAGCTACTAGCCACAACTTCATGGGACCAGTCATTGTGAACCTATCTCACCATGGTATGAGCAGATTCATTGATCCTTACCATAATCCAAAGTGTCGGCGCTTACCTTTTGAAACCAGATCTAGGCCTTGTGATTGAATGAGCACAAATACTTCCATGTCAGCCACTTGTGCACTCAGGTCTACACTAGAGACCAGGGTGTCCTACCATTAATGGTGAAACGTGGGGGAAGGAAGGATCTTCTTAGAGGTGGCACCCAACGTATTGAAAGTGCTCCCCAGAGAAGTTCAGAAGGTGGCTCATCTCAGAACCGAGCAAAGAGCTTTTTTTTCCACCCTGAAAATTTGTAGATGTGATTGTTTTACCCCTCTGTGCTCATTGTATTTAAGTTTTGCAATGTGTTTGCTTTTATTGTTGCATCACTGGAAGCAAAATATAATATAATAATAATAATAATAATAATAATAATAATAATAATAATAGTACCCCTTCTGGCTGGTTTCCGCAGCCACTCTGGGCGGGTTCCTGCACAGACTAAATATACATTAAAACATAAGTCATGAAAAACTTCCCTAAACATTATCTATCTAATCTATCTATCAATCTATCTATCTATCAGAATGTGATGGAAACATTTAACTTTTGCTTTTATTCTGCTGTTTTTCTTTTATTTAATGTGGTAGTCAGATCAAACTTTAAAATACTATTTACGGCTAACTTGGGGGTGTTCTTTCAACTTAAAAGGGGTTTGCTGAGCTCCACGTGCCAAACCTAGCTCCTGACATTTCCTTTATATTCATCTATTCTTTACATGCCCCACAGTTGATATCACATATGATATCGTGTGTGACAGGCAGATGAGGTTTGGGAGAAACAGCCTTCCCTGCAAAATTAGGTCTTGTTTGGCCTGCTGGCTGGAGGAGGCTCCCCATTCCTAGTACAACTTTTCCCTACCTGAAACCCTGCAAACTCCAACTCCCACTATCCACAGCCAGCATGACTAATGGTCAGGGATGATGAGAATTGTAGTCCAAATCATCTGGAGAATGCCAGGTGGGAGATGCTGGTTGCCACTGGTTGTCAGCACCTGTCCACAGTTTCAGGGAGGGATTTTCCCAGTCCTACCTGCAGATTCCAAGAATGACACCTGGGAGCTTCTTCGTGCAAACCAAGATCTGGTTCCTCCTTTGCTTCCTCTAACTAGGAAAGCACCCAGTTGAAAAGGTAAGAAAACTAAATCCCTCTACCTCTTGGACTCTTGGCAGCCAAAATGTTACAGTCGAGGGTCTTCTCCCAGAACTGCTTGGCCTGGGACCCTTCCTCAGCTGCTAGTTCCCTTCGCGCTTCATTTCCAGAGACAAATCCTCACCACTTCCCTTTCTGTTCCGCATTCTACCTGTCCTGCGATCTCTTTCAGGGCAAACCTGGGACTTGCTAAATGCAGATGAAGTCTGCATTGATTAGCCTCACTCCCTAGAAAAGGGCGTTTAGGGTTGCCTAGGATTTGAGACAATCCCCGATGTCCCTTCAGGCTACCTCTTCTCTTAAGTCTTCCTTCCTCACCCGCAAGGTCCCTTCCAGTTTCCACTCTGCATCGGTTCGCACACACCCTTCATTCTCGCCACAGACCCCTCCCAAAAACACCACCTCCTCACTTCCCTGGCCCCCTTTCCTTCCCATCCTTCCAAACTTAGCCTCACTCTGAGCAACAAGGGCGCCGCGCTCTGTCCCGGGTGCTGCTGCTGCTACTGTGGAATTTCTGGAGTTTTAACTACTTCATTTGTTCCCGTCTTTCATCTTTCATCTCTCTCTTTCTCGTTCTGTCAACTCAGTATCCGTTGTTCAAGAGAGCGTCTTCAAGTCTCTGGAAAGTAGGATGGAGAGAGATTTCCCCCCTCCTCCCTTTTCATGTTAAAGTTTCCCCACAACACCCTGCTGGGTTTGGCTTGCCTTTCGTTTATTCCCCAAGCCTCCTTTAGGAGAACAAGTTTCTGATCTGGCTGCAAGTGCATCTCCCGGTGCTGGAAGTAACTGAGTTCAACGGGGGGCTGGATGATCTCCGCTGCCTTTTCTCCTACAGGTAAGAGGAACGATTGTAATTACAGAAGTGAAACGCTCTGGAACAACCAGAAGACAACTGATATCTGGTGCTGTCTTTTGTCTTGGGACGAGGTCGAGGTGGTAGAATAAAATAGAACCTCTACCCTTCGTAGATGTGAATGGGTGTCTTGATGATAAAAATAGGAACCACAATTTTTTAGATACTAGAAGGAAAGTTTGTTTTTTTTTAAATGTCTAAGGATGTAATCCAAACCCAATTTACACAGGAGTGAGCCCCACTGAAATCAATATCCCATGAATTCTGAGTAGACATGAGTGGAACCCTAATCCCACTTACTCGGGAGTAAGTTCCATTGAATTAAATAGCACTACTCGGGAGTAAGTTCCATTGAATTAAATAGCACTAACTTCAGAGTAGACGTGGATGTATACCTGCTAGTCTATGTCTAGCCCTGCTTTCTCAGGAGTAAGCCCTATTGAATTCAATAGGACTAACTTCTGAGTAGACGTGGTAAGGGTAGCAGCCTAGGAGTGGAAACAGAAGGTAGCCAAGCTAATGTTAATCTGGAAAAGCCTAGCGACTTTTATTGAACCAATCAGGAGAAAAATCCTTGTTTTGTTCAACAAAATTGTTTCTGGTATAAGAACACACAGGAGATGTCTAAGGATAGTGTTTTTCAGTGGATGCTTTTTGCATAATACAGATTTCCCTCCCATCCAAACAACTGCTGCTAAGTCACTAACTGATATGTGATCCATATAACCAATGGAATAAATACATACGGCTACATTAAGCTATACATAGGTTGCAATCTTCACCTTGGGTAATGCTACCGCTTCAGCAAAGTCCCACAGTAAAGTAGGCAAAATATAGATTATTAAAGGTTCAAAAGTGGTTTCCCCTTGCACTTACAACTAATTATATGAAGCCTTCTTTGGTTTCAACGTGAATGTAAGAACAGTCTGCCAAAGAGGAAAAAACTCAGCTCTTTTAGAGACAGCAAATGTGGGTGCTGTTCCCACTGTTATTAGGGCAAGGGTAGCCAACAGTGTGCCCTCTAGATATTGTGGACTATAACTCCCATCATACCTGACCATTGGCCTTGCAGACTGATGCTGATAGGAATTGTAGTCTGGCAATATCTGGCAAGGATCACGTTGTTCTAGGGGAAATCTTGCAGTATAGAGTTGGAAAACAGCTTGAGGCCATCAAATCAAATCCTCCTTAAATTTTCATGCCCAGAACAAGACATGGTACCCATGTGGGGTCTGACCAAGGCAGAATAGAGTGGGACTATGACTTCCAGTTTTGTGAGATCCAGTGTGGTGTAGTGGTTAAGAGCGCTAGACTCATAATCTGGTGAACCGGGTTCGCGTCTCCGCTCCTCCACATGCAGCTGCTGGGTGACCTTGGGCTAGTCACACTTCTCTGAAGTCTCTCAGCCCCACTCACCTCACAGAAACTCCAGCGGGTGCAGAATGCCGCGGCGAGGCTCCTTACGGGTCTTTGCCATGGGACCACATTCATCCAGTGCTTTACCAGCTGCACTGGCTCCCGGTGGAGTACAGGGTCAGGTTTAAGGTGCTGGTTTTGACCTTTAAAGCCCTATGCGGCTTAGGACCCTCGTACCTAAGGGACCGCCTCTCCTGGTATGTCCCGTGTAGGACCTTAAGGTCCTCAAATAATAATCTTTTGGAGGTCCCGAGCAACAAAGATGCTAGGTTGGCCTCAACTAGGGCCAGGGCCTTCTCAGTATTGGCCCCGACTTGGTGGAACAGTCTATCACAAGAGACCAGGGCCCTGCGGGATTTGGCATCTTTCCGCAGGGCCTGCAAGACGGAGCTGTTCCACCTGGCCTTTGGGTTGGTTTCTGTTTGATATTTATGCTTCATTCTTTTATTGGTGGGTTATTTGAAAATGAGACTGCAGTTTTAATATTGAATTTTTAAATTTGTATTTTAATCTGTTATTTTAAATTGATTGTGTTTATGTTTTTGCTGTGATTTTAATTAGTGTTAGCCGCCCTGAGCCCGGTTTTTGGCTGGGAAGGGCGGGGTATAAATAAAAATTTATTATTATTATTATTATTGTTGTTGTTGTTGTGGGGGAGGAAGGGAAAGGAGAATTGTTAGCCGCTTTGAGACTCCTTCGGGTAGTGATAAAGCGGGATATCAAATCCAAACTCTTCTTCTTCTTCTTCTTCCTTCCCTTGATCTGCACCCTATACTTTCATTGATGCAGCCTAGAATAGTATTAGCTTCTTTTGCTGCCGCATCACACTGTTGACTCATCTTAAGCTTGTGGTTCACCAAGACCCCTAGATCCTTTTCACATGTACTGCTAGGAAGGCAGGTGTCCGCTATCCTATATTTGTGCATCTGGTTCTTCCTGCCTAATTGCAGAACCTATTGGGTTATGTCAACAATGACAGTGGGCACCATGATGGCATGCATGGGCAGCATGCATGAGAAAAGGTGTCTGTTCTGCATGATGATGGTTCATTGTCAGAGGCAGTGTGCCATTGTATACTAGTTGATGGGAATTGCAAGAGGAAAGAGCACTGTGTTGCACTCAGTTTCTGATTGCAGGATTCCCAGAGCCAACTGGTTGGCCTCTGCTAGGATAGAGAACATGGGTCTTTAGCCTTATCCCACAGAGCATCTCTTATGTTCCAAACCGGTAATTTTTGAACTATGTATGTGTATTTTTTGTGTATGTATGGGTTAATAATACTTTATAAGCAAATTCCTTTGTGACTCCTGTCGCTAATACTGATAGTTTCAGGGCAAACATTTCTGTGCTGCATGTCAGAGCAACTTTTGATGTGTGAAAGATGTAGATATTTTGAAGATAACGTGTGGCTTTATGCTGGGAACTCCTCCATAGCTATTTAGTGTGGAATGTTTTATAGACAAGTTCCCCTGGGTGTGTGTGTGTGTATGTTTTTTTAAAGTCTCATAGTCATATTTTGCCTTGAGGCATATGTTTTAATCACAATTTAAATCATTCTCAGATCTTCCATCTCATGCTTCCCTGCTAAGGAAAACATGCCTGGAAGTACCTTTTTTCAGGATGGGAAAACCCCTTCTTCCATCTCAGAGTTGACAGGGTAAATCAATGTTGTAATTTCCTGCCACTCTTGTTATCTACAATATGTCCTCTATCACTCTTTTTAAGCCTCCAAACACAGTGCCCAGAAGCGTTCTGTCAAAAGTTTCTGCTCAGCATATCAGGCAAATTAGGTATTTGCCTTCGATCCTGACTGACTTTACAACCTACCTTGCCTTTTGTCTGTCTATTAAGATTGTATCCTACCTTTCCTTCAAAAAAAACTTAGGGCAATATACACAGGGACTATTCCATTTTTTTATTGACAACAGCCCTGTGGAGTAGGCTGATAGGAGTCTAGGGTCACTCAGTGATCATTGTGGCTAGTCAGACTCAGGTTTCTAAATCATAATTTCTAAACCACCTCTCCCCGCATTGCCCACCAGATGCTAGCCCACCGTAATGAGATATATAGGGTGGTTAAGGCTCTTCTGACCACTAGAATAGATTGGGTATCACTTTGGGTATGCTCAGGCACCTTAGAGGCAACTCTAAAAAGGCCTGTTCTTGTGATGCTATCCTCTGCACCTCCCTCAGCGAGAGTGTAAGGAGAAGGACCTCAGAAAAAGGCCAGCTTCTCTATGAGGTGGACCAATGTTAAGGGTGGCAGGAGAGGATATATTGTTTATTAATATCCTTCATAACATGTGGTAGCAAGTTCCTTTACTTAGCAGAGTTTACATTCCCCTTTTTACATACACAACAGATAGCTGGTTGCAGGCTTGTGTAAGCCTCTCAATATTACACAATTCAGTTTGTTTCAGACTGAATTGTACATTCCTGGTAAGTTCCCTTGAATCCCTCTTAAAAGAATAAAGATGCCACAATCTTATTCAAACTCAATAAAATAAGTTTACTTACATCAGGCAGAGCACAGTGTGATCCCTGAAGGCAGACTTGGTTACAGATATGTGCATGTGGATCTACCCCATATGGAGGAATGATCCCAGCTAGCAGAGCAGTCCTACCTAGAAGCTGATCAAATGTAGCAGGAAGTGAAAAAGAGAGGTGTGTGCTGCCTGAATCATCCTTTTGTTACCTGGACAGGTTAGGTCACACCCACCTTCTATCACATGCAAAAGTAAGGATGCTCCAGCCAGGAGGAACAAGGAAGTTTCGACTGGCTGGACCAAACATCTCCTTGGATGTTGAAAGATACTCGGAGTCCAGTGTGACTTTCATGCTCTTTATTCAGCTCATAGTAGTGAGGAATGTAGTTCCCCCAAAACGTTTGCTTTATATACACTATTTACACAATGGGCCCCACGTGATTGGCTAATTCCGGGATACTCCTGTATGCCAATCAGAGTGCGGATTCAATTCCACCTGGAGCTGGATTGGGTGGCTCCTGCAGACCAATCAGACTGCTGCAATCTCAATCCTATTGTTCTGGGACCAATCAGACTGCTGCAATCTCAATCCTATTGTTCTGGGACCAGTCAGACTGCTGCAATCTCAATCCTATTGTTCTAGGACCAATCAGACTGCTGCAGTTTGGATCCTATTCAACTCAGTACATAACACCCCTCCCCTCTAAGTTCCAGTCCTGCCTGGGAGGTTGCATCCATAGTCCTCAAGGTACGCTGGCCGCCTACGTGTGCGTTGCGGCCTGGGCTGTTCCCTGGTCAGGGGTTCTGGTTCTGGCTCGTGTTCCAAGGCTGCTGGTTGTGATGGGGCTGTTTGGTCTGGCGCAACCAGCTCGCTCTGTCGTGGCTCTGGTTCCGGTGCCCTTTCGGCCTCGCGGGTCCTCTCAGTATTTACTGATTCTGCCTCCCCTGCCGGCCCCTCCTGCTCTACGGGT
Source organism: Lacerta viridis (assembly GCA_900245905.1). NCBI lineage: Eukaryota > Metazoa > Chordata > Lepidosauria > Squamata > Lacertidae > Lacerta > Lacerta viridis. The sequence continues at coordinate 167,289 of OFHU01001559.1, read as the reverse complement.
CTCAATGCCCCACTGTTCCCTTGGGACCCGGAGCTGAAGCCTGGATACACGGTGCGAGGCAGCTGTGCGGCAGGTGGCGTTGCTGCGGTGCTGTGTGTGGCAGTCAGCTCAGCGGGATCCCATCCTCGTCGCCAGTGAAAGATACTCGGAGTCCAGTGTGACTTTCATGCTCTTTATTCAGCTCATAGTAGTGAGGAATGTAGTTCCCCCAAAACGTTTGCTTTATATACACTATTTACACAATGGGCCCCACGTGATTGGCTAATTCCGGGATACTCCTGTATGCCAATCAGAGTGCGGATTCAATTCCACCTGGAGCTGGATTGGGTGGCTCCTGCAGACCAATCAGACTGCTGCAATCTCAATCCTATTGTTCTGGGACCAATCAGACTGCTGCAATCTCAATCCTATTGTTCTGGGACCAGTCAGACTGCTGCAATCTCAATCCTATTGTTCTAGGACCAATCAGACTGCTGCAGTTTGGATCCTATTCAACTCAGTACATAACAGATGTCCACTCTAGGAAAACAAGGAATGTTGTATTTGACTGCTCCAAGTGGATTACATCCCTCAAGGCAGTCACCTTGGGCAGTGGAATCCCAGGGACAGTGCCCTGCTTCGCCCACCCCTGCTGCCTGAGAAAGGAGAAGAAGCAGTTGCAGCTTTCGGGGATATCTCAGGGGCTTCACATGAGACATCACTGGAACCCAGAAGCCACCCCATTAATTAATTCTTAAGGATAGCTGCTTTCTTCTTCTTCTTCTTCTTCTTCTTCTTCTTCTTCTTCTTCTTCTTCTTCCTTCTCCTTCTCCTTCTCCTTCTCCTTCTCCTCTTTCTCCTTCTCCTTCTCCTTCTCCTTCTCCTTCTCTATCTCTCTCTCTCTCTCTCTCTCAACTTCAGATACAGCTCATTCCACTCTAGCTCAAAGTGTGGGATGCTCCCAGGAGTGTATCAGTGGAGAGCTGACACAGAAGAACTTGGATAATTTTCCGTATAACTAAATAGACATGCAAAAAGTGACATTATTGGCTTCGTCTTCCTTGTGGTGAAGAAAATAAATTGTCACAGTAAACTGGGCGAATGACGGAATTCTAGGATGTGTATCTCCATCTGGACAGCCCTTCATTCAGATGGAATGAGGACACTTGTTACAGTTGGCTCTCGTGTTTCATAACTTGCCTAATGCTTCACTTAGTAATTTTCCTCCTGGGCCTGCTTTAATTACATGGTCCCCTGCAGTGTAATTCGGAGAGCTGTTTTTTTATGTCTTTTTCTGCAGACTCTTCCCAGTTTGTCTGGGTAAGCACTTTTTGTGTCCAGTTCCTGAAATTAAAAACTGCATCATTTGGGCTTGAAATTTATTCCCCTCCAACCCGGGCAGGCTTCAATCTTAAACATGTCTACTCAGAAGTAATTCCCATTGAAATCAATGGGGCTTGTTGTTGCATATCGAGGCCCCATGACCACCCTGTTCCCTGAGGTGCGGATAACTAGACAACACACAGCATGTTGGTTTTGGGGATCAAATAAGGCCACAACTTTATTGGTTACAGATGTGAGGTTTGGCCATAGGTATTGTGGTAAGCAGTGGCACATGTCACTCCCACTTGTCTGCTGGGAGTGATTCTAAGGGTTAGGCTGGCAAGGGGTGTGTGTGCCCTATGTCCTATGTCAAATCGGGGAATCCCCAAGTGATCCCCGTTGGAGGAGTGTTTTGTCCCTAGCCCCCATCTGGGCATCGGACAGGAGCCACTCCTCCTGGATCCTTTTAACAGAATATCCTAACCCATGGAGGGGCAGGCATAGGCTACAACCTTCCCTCCAACCAAGGCTAGGATTACCTAATGCCTATCTGCCTTACAAAGTTGTGATGATTGCTATGAGGTAGGCGGAAACCCAAATGGTGGTGCCAATTAACCAAGTGGAGAAAATTCCTGCCCGGCCCCTGAAAGGCAGGCGACTGACATTGTCCATAACAAGGTCATACCATCCAGGAAGAAACCCTAATCAGAGGGACGGTGGGTGGGAGAACAGGTGCGGCAAGAGAGTGACCAAAAGGCCCCACAGTCCAGCCATTTATACTTCCCCTGGGCATGGTGCCAAGGACTGCAATTGGTCGTATGGTCCTGCGCCCCTAACTTCTGCCACTATTGGTCCATTTGGTGGCAGGAAGACAATCTGGCTTGTGATAGGCTGATTTACTAGGGAGGCCTGGGGCCCACCTGCAAAGCCACCTGCCTCATAAGGGGGCAAACAGTCTTCCCAGAGCAGGGTTTCCCTGTAAGCTTGTACACAGTTAGAAGGAAGGAAGGAAGGCCCATTTTTAATCACTCTTGTTATTGTGTTTGATTTTTCTCTAGCCCGCTTTCTGTTCTATTTCTGTTTTTACTCACCTTGATGCCTCTTGGTTTTCTATTACCTTATTTTTCGTTAGCAAGATTTTCCTGTGATTTCTAAATCACTGGCTACAGAAGGCTTTCAGTCTTCATTATTTTAAGATGAAATCATAGCCCATGTCCTATGAGCTGCCGAAGGGAGGAGGCCGGCAGCGGTGGCCACAGAGAGGCCATGGAGAAACAACAGGATTCTCCATCAGAGCCACAGCTGCCACTCAGGACAAGCGCCAGCTCATCCTCCTCCATGAGCTCGGTGGCAGCAGCACAGGTGGAGGAAATAGGGACATTCCAGGATCAAGTCAGAAGCCGAGATGGCTTTCGTAATTCCAGGACTGTCCCTGGAAAACTGGGACACTTGAAGGGTATGGCTTCCCCCTCACCACTATTTTGCAAGGTTAAACTTGGGTGGAGGGGATTAGCAAGGGAGGCTGGGTAAAATCATTCTTTCACCTTGGTTTTTTGAGAACCTTCTTGCAAAAGGCTCTGAAAGGCTTCTCTGCAAAAGCTCCGTAACATGAATTGCAAAGAAGCCAAGGAGAACTCAACCACAACCAAGAAAGAGCCAGCCTGACTGCTATGTAATTCCAAGATCTGCTGTGCTCCCTCAGTTTGCACTATGTTTTTGCTCTGCCTGGTGGTCACCCCCTCTTCTTCAATTATTATTATTATTATTATTATTATTATTATTATTATTATTATTAAAGATTTTCTTGATTTACAAAAGTGTGTGCAATGTCTCTCTTGTATTTTTCCATGTAACATTTTTACAAATCAGATTTGGTTGTTGAGACATTAGGGAGAGGAGGGGGAAAGAGGTGGGCGGGGTGAGGAGATGGGTGAGGTGGGGTGACAATGTTTCTACTTTACTTAATGTATGTAGGGTTTGGTGTCAGTGTTGCTTGTGTAGGTTCTCTGTTGTTCGCTTGTGCTCCTTTGCCTGTGAGAGAGGTCGGGATAGGCGTAGGGTATGTGATTGTTCATTTGTGGTTGGCTGTGGTGATCTTTGGTTTCCTGTGTGAGTGGGGTGGGTGGGTGTTTTTGATCAGGTTAGCCATATTGATTTGTATGCTGTCGGTAGATTTTTGTCATTGTCTTGTTGTGCTGTGTGTGTGATGAAGGAGAACCATACCGGGGTGAAATTGTCTTCTTCTGTATTACATCTTGAGGGGACTGAATTTTGTCAGTACTCAGCCTGGTGGTAGCAATAGCAGTGTATATGATTCTTCCTTGTGGAGCATTTTCATGGCTTTGCAAAGATGGTGGTTGATTGTCGTTTTGGCCCAGAATTCTATTTCTGAAAGTGGTCAGCACCTGAAGCTCTCAAGCAAGTGTACATGCAGCACAACATAATGACAGAGTTTTGAACTTCCTGCTTTCCCCTCCCAGCTTTGGGCAAACTTAGCAGCTGCATTACAGACCACATAATCACAGAGACCAGGCCGCTTAATGGCAGATGTTACAGAAAAAGAACACCATACCAAAATAGACTTATGTGAATTGAATTATTTATGGGTGAAATGAAATATCTGGGGGTAGCCTCCCAAACTTTGGAGAAAACTCTTCATAGCTTGAGCTATTATCCACCAAATGACCTGGAGATTTTATATGTCCCATGAATGCCCTGTTTAAATTCTTCTGTGTATCTGAAGAAGTAGTAGAAGAAGAAGAGTTTAGATTTGATATCCCGCTTTATCACTCCCTGAAGGAGTCTCAAAGCGGCTAACATTCTCCTTTCCCTTCCTCCCCCACAACAAACACTCTGTGAGGTGAGTGGGGCTGAGAGACTTCAAAGAAGTGTGACTAGCCCAAGGTCACCCAGCAGCTGCATGTGGAGGAGCAGAGATGCGAACCCGGTTCACCAGATTACGAGTCCACCACTCTTAACCACTACAGCACACTGGCTCTCACACTGGCATGCACACGAAAGCTCACACCAATAGCAAACTTAGTTGGTCTCTAAGGTGCTACTGGAAGGAATTTTTTATTTTTTATTTTGTTTCAACTACGGCAGACCAACACGGCTACCTACCTGTAACTAAATTCTTCTGTCACTCAGGAATGGGCAAATGCATTGATGCTAATTGTTCTCAGTTTCTCATTTTCCTATTCTTCATTTATCAAACCTTCAGTTTTGTCCTCCACATTCTGTGACAGTTCAGGAAGTGTTTTTGGTGTTTGTTTGTTTTTTTAAAGTCCCCACAAAAATCCATCACACTCTAACTGAGCCACCCTGCATTGTGCATATTATTGTCTCTAATTATTGAATACTTTTGCACACTTCCTATTAATACCCCATTTTATTTGCAAATACTATGGCTAAATAACTGCATTGCATAATTCAGAGAATTGTAAATTTCAATGGAAAATGGTCTTTCAGTTCAAATATTGCTTTGAGATGTGTAAATTAGGGAGGTATGCATTAAACTTCCAGGCAATCTGAATGTAAGCCCTGCTGGTCCTTCACACTCATTTCTCACTCCTCCTATTCTCTTGCAGTGCAAGAGCTAAACTTGGGACAGTTCCAATGTAAGTTTGAATTGACACCTCTATGCAGGTTTGGGGAAACCACACGCAGGTGTGAGGCAGGCATGCGTAGGATGAAAACTGAGGACTGGTGGTTTGGGTCTTGTGGTGGAAATGGCACAACATGTGTTTGAGGGGAAATGCATGGGTGTATACAAGATATATTTAAAACCCTGTTTTAAACAGGGTGTGGTTTACATTTTAATTACACACGGCCACACCACTGTTACTGAACATTTCCTGCATCCAAACTGGCCCTTCTGCAACTTCATAGTGGATTGCACTGTGCTGAAAAACGTGGCTAAAACTGGCAGATTGCATCTTTCACTATTTAGAAGAAATCATCACTTTACAGAGAGGCAAATATAAAAAAGATTCTCTGAAAACCAACAAATTTCTCTCGCTGTTTACGGTATTACTCTCTTTAGCCTTCTGTCTGAACTCAGTGTGGGAAGGGAGTTTCTAAATATTCTGGGGAAAGAGCTCTCAAAGCACCTATTGTGGAAGTTTGAGAACTGATTGAGAGTTTTGGTTTCAAATCTGGTGCCTTTTTCCCCCCAGGGTGGGTGGGGGAAGAGGAGGCAAGATTCCAGGCAGGAATTTTGGGCGTTGCCCCAGTAACCCGACTGCAGCACACGCCAAGAAGAAATGTGTCACCATCAGTTGAATGGGGACATCAAGCGTATCCCTAGAAAGGGGGGGGGGAAATAGATAGAATCATAGAGTTGGAAGAGACCACAAGGGCCATCCAGTCCAACCCCCTGCCAAGCAGGAAACACCATCTTGGCCTTTACAAAGATTGTAGAGATCCTTAAACAAAGCAGGCAGGGTTAAGTTGCTGTGGGGATCAATGGAGTGTGGTAAGAGATCATTTGCTTACTTCAAAGAAGCACACTTTGCATTAGTTAATAAGTTAGCAGCTTTTTTCTCAACTGGGGAGCCCTCATTGCTTTGTGACTGGAGGCTGATGAGACAGTATGAGCAAAATTGTAGCAGTGTTCAAAGTTTCCTGGCGGGTGGGATGGCATGAGGGGATACACAACCCCCCTCCCTTTTTTTTCTCTGATACTGTATCTCTGTTTTGCTTAAAAACTGACTTTGGTTGTTTTGGATCATTTACTTACATAGGAGGGGGGAAAAAAATCCTTCCAGTAGCACCTTAGAGACCAACTGCAGTAGCACCTTAGAGACCAACTAAGTTTGTTATTGGTATGAGCTTTCGTGTACTGTGCATGCACATGAAAGCTCATACCAATAACAAGCTTAGTTGGTCTCTAAGGTACTACTGGAAAGTTTTTTTTTTTTTTTTTTGTTTCGACTATAGCAGACCAACATGGCTACCTACCTGTAAATTACAAGTCAGGTTTGCAAGGACAATGTTTTCAGTTATAGATGGAGTTCTATTGGAGTTGAATAAGTTTTGCTATCCTTCCAGGTTTGGCCTCGACAGGAGCTGTGTTAGGAGCAAACTGCCCTGCCAAGTATTATTGGGACAAGTTTGGGGTTTGGGGAAAGTACTTTTTGGTGAAAGAACATCATCAGAGATTTAAAGTCATGAAATATGCAGCAGAGTAAAACCTACTCCCTAATCCATTGGAAGCGGAGTACACATGCTCTGAGATGTAGATGAACACAACTTCGATCCCCCAAAATTGTTTTTGCTGCATAATGGCAAATCGGGAGAAGCAATTCTATTGTGGGCTTGCTGTGAAGCTGTCAGAGTTATGAATGGTAAAGCCCAGCCATTATATCAAAATTATCTCTGTTAATCTGTGAAGCTGCAGTAGGAAATTCTGCAGTAAACTCTGAATGTGGTGTAGTTCTGGTGCTCAGAAACTGGTGCTGTTCATCTTCAGTCACTAAGGCATGGGTAGGCAAACTAAGGCCTGGGAGCCGGATCCGGCCCAATTGCTTTCTAAATCCGGCCTGCGGACGGTCCGGGAATCAGTGTTTTTACATGAGTAGAATGTGTCCTTTTATTTAAAATGCATCTCTGGGTTATTTGTGGGGCATAGGAATTTGTTCATTCCCCCCTTCAAAATATAGTCTGGCCCCCCACAAGGTCTGAGGGACAGTGACCAGCCCCCTGCTGAAAAAAGTTTGCTGACCCCTGCTATAAGGTGAGATAGACTCCAGAATTTCCTGGCTGGTGACAATGCCTTGTAATTTTCCTGCAAGGGAAGTATATCCTAAAATCCATATTAAGATTCTCCTCCCATTGCTTTAATTGACCCTTCTGTTCATCACAAACCAGAACTGTTTAACCATGCCCTGTGTTGCTGAGATGTTTAAAGCCTATGAAAGTGATGTTGTTTCTTCTGAGCTTCGCTTAAAAAACACCTGAAAGCCCATTTCAGATTGCTTGCTTGTTTTAATGTGCTGCCTTCTGCATTGATAAATCAACAATTCAACATGATCCCAGTTAATGATCATATGTATGTGTCTGTGTGGAGCTAGAGCAACAGAGTCTGTTGATCATATTCTATGGGATTGTAAATTATGTTCTAAGAAACTCCCAGGAAACGCTGTTCTGTAGATTTGGAATTGTTTTACTCAACGGATGTTTCTTCCCATATCACTGAAAGGACTGAGAAAAGCAAAACAAAACTGACTTCAATGAAGATTAGGAGGAATTTTTAATAATAATATGTTTATTTGTTTTTAATTGTTTTAACTAGTTGTACAAGTTTAATTGTGTGTTTTATTGTATTGGCCTGTGACCATAATGAATCATTCAATCAGAAGTGAAAGAATGGACAAGAGGAGAGAGGGAGGGAAATAGAAAATGGAACCATAAAGCAAAATGGTTAGAATTCCTTCCAGCGAATGTCAGGACTATTGACCGGTCTTTGCATCAACACCTGTCAGAGACAGTGGGGTGGGGGCAAGACATGACCAAGAGGCTGTCCAGAGAATGAGTTGTGGTGACCCTCCTTTTGGCTCCTGTGCCAGAGGGGTCAGGCCTCTGCAAAGCTACCAGCATGACAGACTCTTCCACAAATGCTGTTTGTGCAGGAACAAGGGCCCTGAAATTTCAGTGTGCCCTCTTAGAACAATGGGTAGACAAACTAAGGCCCGGGGGCCGGATCTGGCCCAATTGCCTTCTAAATCCGGCCTGCGGACGGTCCGGGAATCAGTGTGTTTTTACATGAGTAGAATGTGTCCTTTTATTTAAAATGCATCTCTGGGTTATTTGTGGGGCATAGGAATTCGTTCATTTTTTTCTTCTTCCCCAAAATATAGTCTGCCCCCCCCAATGTCCCCTGCTGAAAAAGTTTGCTGACCCCTGTCTTAGAAGAACTTCATTTTCAGGAAGTTCTTTCCCTGTCTGTAACACACTTTGCCATAGAAGCTTTCCTTCCTGTTTCCTTCATCTCCTTCTCTCCTCTATTTCCTCTCTAAATTCCAGACTATGAGAGAAACCCAACTGTCTCCTGTTTAATCAAGTGATGTAACCAGAGGAATTCATGGAGATAACATGGAAGGTTATTTTCCCCCCCCCCAAGATTGGTGCCCCATTCTAAAGTATTGTTTCCCCTCTTGTTCCCAGACTTTTTAAAAATCCATTTGACTCTTTTGTCTGACTACTGTTTAGAGCTTCTGAGAGCAATGCCACAAGAAACACTCTGACATATTTGCAATGTACGGATTTATAGAACTTTGTAATTCCAGAAAGCTATGAGTTTCCATTGTTAGGAGGTATAGGTTAATTTAACTGGAAACTTTTTTGGGGGTGCTTTTGTATTTGCAGATGTTTTCTCTGATCAGGACCCTCAAAATAGCTTCAGATTTCCTTTGCTTTAGGAGAGATTTGGCAGCAATTCTCCCTCTCTCCCTGTCTCTGTGGTGTTTATAGTTGCCAGGTCAGTGGCAGACCTACATTTTGGGGGCCCTGAAGCTTGAACAATTATGGGAGCCCCTTTGGTGCTGACCTATAAAGCCCTAAATGGCCTCGGCCCAGGATATCCACCCCCATTGTTCAGCCCAGACACTGAGGTCCAGCTCCAAGGGCCTTCTGGCGGTTCCCTCACTGTGAGAAGTGAAAGCTTACAGGGAACCAGGCAGAGGGCCTTCTCAGGTAGTGGCGCCCGCCCTGTGGAACGCCCTCCCATCAGATGTCAAAGAAATAAACAACTATCTGACTTTTAGAAGACATCTGAAGGCAGCCCTGTTTAGGAAAGTTTTCAATGTTTGATGATGAGCAATTACCGCAAATATAAGAAATCAGCCCTGAGTGCTCACTGGAAGGGCAGATCCTGAAGTTGAGGCTCTAATACTTTGGCCACCTCATGAGAAGAGAAGACTCCCTGGAAAAGACCCTGATGTTGGGAAAGATGGAGGGCACAAGGAGAAGGGGACGACAGAGGATGAGATGGTTGGACAGTGTTCTCGAAGCGACTGGCATGAGTTTGGCCAAACTGCGGGAGGCAGTGGAGGATAGGGGTGCCTGGCGTGCTCTGGTCCATGGGGTCACGAAGAGTCGGACACGAACTGAACGACTGAACAACAACAATAAGGGTCTGGTTACTTCTGTTTCACTGTATCTGAAGAAGTGTGCATGTACACGAAAGCTCATACCAATAACAAACTGACTTGGTCTCTAAGGTGCTACTGGAATGATTTTTTGTTTGTTTGTTTGTTTCAACTATGGCAGACCAACACAGCTACCTACCTGTATAAATATGCTTCATACTTATAAAATTATTGTTTAGGGTTTAAAACCTGAAACGCTGGCAGACTAGCAAGGTCACATGATTTAGGTCGTTAAGTTGTTAAGCTGCTCAGTAAATACAGAGCGTTTGTTTTGTTTGCCTCTTGGGCGTGGCTCAGTGAAAGCTCCGGAGGTGTTTTCTGTTATCAGCCTGCAATAAACCTCTCTTTAAGAAGCTGAGCTCCCGTGTGTCATTTGATCGTCTCTGCACTAAGAATCCCGCTGCTGGAATTATTTAATGCTCTGCAAAGAGAAGTGTTGCTGGTTTGCGCAGCAGAAGCGATTGCTGGACCAATACACTAAAAACCTCTAAGGTTATGGTCACCAGAACGTTTTTGTGGCTGTGTTGTGTGCAGAGACAGTGAAAGTAGCCTTCCTGTGAAAGAAGACCGGCTTGGTTGTAAATCCAGGGAACGGAGAGGCTGTGAAAGTTAAAGGAGCTGCTTAAGAGAAGATTAACAGCTTAATTAGCTGCAAAAGGCTAGCTTAACCTCCCGTTGTGAGTGTTGTTTTTTTTTGCTACTAAAGACAGCAGACGGTGGAAGGTTGCTAGTGAAGAAACAAAGGGAAGTTTAAAGGCTTCAGAGAAGGCTCCTAGCATCTGAAAAGTGAGTAATTTAAATCTCAAAGGGGAAGAGAAGCAAGGGCACACGGAGGGAGTAGCAGCAGACCTCAAGAATGGCAGCAGAAAATTTTCAGGTTCCTTTTCCAAAGTTGAACTCCACTAATTATGTGCAGTGGTCTAAGAGGGCACAAGTTTGGTTAGAAGCTAAAGAAGTGTGGACAGACTACGTCCAGAGGCGAAAGCCATTTGTGGCTGTTGAAGCAGATGCCACACCAGAGCAACAGGCTGCTGCACATGTTCAGAATAGAGAACATGATAAAATGGATACCAAAGCTAGATGTATGTTGATGGTATCGATAGAGGACTCTCAATTACCCCATGTTGAAGACCTACGATCTGCATTTGAAATTTGGGCTGCCCTTAGGCGTATTCACCATAGAACCACGCCCGGAGAGAAGGTGAATATTATACGTGCTTTGTATGGGTTAAAATTGAAGCCGGGGGACAGTGTGGTTGAGCACACATCACAAATGACTGAATACTTTAACCGGTTGTCGTCTTTAGGCGTGAATTTTCCTGAAAATATTAAAGTTTATACTCTGCTTAGCAGCCTGCATGCAGGGTTTGAAAACTTGGTACTAACTTTACAAGTTTTGCCAGAGGACCAGCTGAATATGAATTATGTGACTGGTAGATTGTGTGAGCAAGAGTATCAATATCATCAAAAGCATACTGATAATCCAAGTGTTGGGTGTTCAGATAATTCCCAACGTGAGAGAACTGGCAAGCAGAGCTGTAAGGAAGCTTCACAGGTGTCTGCCATGACCAGCAAGTCATGTTTTCAATGTGGCAGCAGGTTTCATCTAATAGCAAAGTGTCCAGAAAAGCAACAGGAATTTCAACAGACAAAAGCCAATTTCAGGAGCTACCGGGGAAGACGACGTGAGAACTACAAGAACCAACGACCCAGAGGGGGAGGAGGTACTGATAAGGGACTATCTGCAATGGCAGCGCAACAAAGCCCTAAAAGGAATCTACAAACCTTGAAATGGATTATAGACAGTGGGGCCAGTCACAGTTTAATTCCAGCAACATCTTGTAGCAGCCTGATGAACTGCAAGACCTTACCAGTTGCAAAAACTGTGACTATAGCAGACAATAGTAAACGAGAAATGAACCTTAAAGGCACAATTTATGTTAATTGTTTGCAAACTAACCTTCCTGTTTTTGTTCTTCCAGGAATGAAGAATGGACTTTTGAGTGTGTCATGCCTGGTAAAAAGTGGTTTTAAGGTTGAATTTGAAAATGATGTGTGCACCATTTCAGAACAGGGGAGGGAGCTGGTTAAAATTCCCTGTGAAGATGGGCTTTTTGTTTTGGATGAAGAGCAGTTAGCAGCAGGCAGGTGTTCAACAGGTGAAGCACAAGCTAAGTGTGTAAATAAGGCTCCTCATACAGGTTGTGCACATCTACTACACAGAAGGTTAGCTCATATATGCTTTAAGTATGTAAGCAAGATGCCAGATTTAGCTGAGGGGTGTAACATTAAACCCTGTTCAAATTTTTTGGATTGTTGTGCTTGTAAGCAGGCTAAGGTTAAGACATGTAACTACCCTAGATCTGATAGAGTAAGCAAGAAACCCTTTGAACTTGTACACACAGATGTGTGTGGACCAATGCCAATCAAATCGCTTGGAGGTGCGAGATTTATGCAAATTCTGGTGGATGATTTTTCGAGGGCTAGTTGGGTTTTCTTTCTGAAAGAAAAATCACAAGCAGCTTCAATTCTAATGGATTGGATTGAAGAAGTTGAGTGTAAATTTGACACAAGGGTACGTAAAATACAATCAGATCGTGGTGGGGAGTTTGTAAACCACAAGCTAGAGACATGGTTAAAAAGGAAAGGTATAGTTCATAGGCTTACCAATCCTTATTCACCCCAAGAGAACGCAGTTGCGGAAAGAAAATTCCGAACATTACAAGAAGCCATTGCTGCTTTATTGTTTGATTCTGGACTTCCACAGCGTTTTTGGGCTGAGGCTGCACTGTATGCAAATTATACTTTTAACAGAGTGTACAATGTCACAGTAGGCAACACTCCTTACTTCATGTTATTTGGGAAAAAACCAAAAATTGATCATTTAAGAGTCTTTTGGATGTCGTGCTTATGTACTGGTGCCTAGGGCACAACGTAAGAAAGGTGATCCCAGATCTAAAGAAATGTTTTTCTGTGGTTATCAAACAAACACAAAAGGTTGGAGATTTGTGAATGTGGAAGGCAATCAAACGAAAATCACAATCAGCAGAAGTGCTGAATTTTGTGAACAGGATGGTTGGAATAGAATACATGGAAATCCTGACATATTATTTGATGTGGTGAACAGTAACAATCAAACACAGGCTCCAGGGCAGTTATTAGTTCCAGAACAGGCTGAGGAATTTGAGTCTGAGGACGAGGGTGAAAAACCGTCTAGTTCACACAAGTCTGTAAAGTCAGAATCATCTAGCTCTGAAAGTTCACCTGTACAGCAAGGGAGACGTGTAAAATCAGAATCAGAAAGTTCCTCAACTACTAGTGACAAACAAGTGACGACAGGTGATTCTGAGTCAGAGGGGGAAACTGAAGGAACATCGCAGGAGTTGTTAAGACGCTCCAAGCGTACCACCAAAGGAAAACCTCCTGAGAGGTATCAAGCTATTAGTGTTTGGGCAGGGTTGGCGAATTCCGAACCCGAAAGTTTTGAGGAGGTTGAGCAATTACCCCAGGAGGAGGCCAGTAAGTGGCATGAGGCCATGAAAAAAGAATTAAATTCTATGAAGGAACTTGGTGTGTTTTCCATCGCCAAACTGCCAGAAGGTACCAAGGCAGTAAGTTGCCGATGGGTGTATAGAATAAAGACAACAGCAATGGGGAAACCAGAGTACAAAGCAAGGCTTGTAGCTCGAGGTTTTACCCAAAGAAAAGGGTTACATTACACTGAAGTATATGCACCCACTTCAAGGAGTGAAACCCTGAGAGCACTATTAGTGGTTGCTGCTCAGAAAGGATTAAAAGTGAGTCAATTTGATGTCTCAACTGCTTATCTTCATTCAGACTTGGCTGAAGAGCTTTATATGGAGCTACCACCAGGTTTGAAAGACAATAAATTAAATCAGGTTTGGAGACTACATAAATCCATTTATGGACTCAGGCAATCTGCTCATAATTGGAATGAATGTTTGAATGACGTTTTGGTAGGCATTGGTTTTAGCAGAAGCAAGGCTGACAATTGCTTATATTTCCGAGGTTCAGGAGACGCTCGAGAATCTTTGCTTGTTTATGTAGATGACCTGATTTATACTTCAAAGACGCAAGAACAAGTAAAAAAATTGGCCAAAGAGTTAAATAAACACTTCAAAATTAAGAATCTTGGTGATGTAAAGATCTATCTTGGTGTTCAGATAGATAGAACCAAAAATGGCAGTTTCCTACTGAATCAAAAAGGCAAGATATTGCAAATGTTGGAAAAGTTTAGCATGACAGAATGTGCAGGTGTTAAAACTCCAATGGAAATGGGTTTCGTAAAAGACAATGAGTTCAAGGAGAGTGCTGAATTCAAGCGTCCTGAAATTTTTCAGTCAGCACTGGGAAGCTTACTTCACATCTCGCAATGGAGTAGACCAGACATTGCGTATGCTGTTAATGTGCTGAGTAGGGAAGCATCAAAACCTAGCGTAAATGCATGGAAAGGAATTCAAAAGAGTCTTAAGATACTTACAATACACCAAAGATATCTGTCTTGAATTATCTTCTGAAGGACAAGCACAGGTTACTTGCTGGGCAGATAGTGATTGGGCAAACTTAAAAGATAGAAAATCAGTATCTGGCTGTGTAATAAAATTTGGTAACTCTCTGATTGGATGGAGATCTAAAAAACAAAACCTGATTGCTTTGTCATCGACAGAAGCTGAGTTCTGTGCTTTATCCGAATTATGTAGAGACTTAGAATTTTACAAATGCTTAGCACAAGAGATGTATGAAAAAGTAATCACGCCAATCACTGTATATGGCGATAATCAACCGTGTCTTAAGTTAGCACAAAATGGACAGTTTAAAGGTCGTACAAAACATTTGGATATACGTTTTCAAAATGTGTGTCAAACAGTGAGAGCAGGAATTGTTAAATTAAATTACTGTCCTAGTCATGAAAATCAAGCTGATGGTTTTACAAAACCACTTGGGTTTCAGCGTCATGAAAATTTTTGTGAAGAAATGGGTCTGAAGTAATCCTGTTCTTGTTTGCCAGCGAGAGGGGGTGTTAGGGTTTAAAACCTGAAACGCTGGCAGACTAGCAAGGTCACATGATTTAGGTCGTTAAGTTGTTAAGCTGCTCAGTAAATACAGAGCGTTTGTTTTGTTTGCCTCTTGGGCGTGGCTCAGTGAAAGCTCCGGAGGTGTTTTCTGTTATCAGCCTGCAATAAACCTCTCTTTAAGAAGCTGAGCTCCCGTGTGTCATTTGATCGTCTCTGCACTAAGAATCCCGCTGCTGGAATTATTTAATGCTCTGCAAAGAGAAGTGTTGCTGGTTTGCGCAGCAGAAGCGATTGCTGGACCAATACACTAAAAACCTCTAAATTATATGGCAAAAATGTAGTATAGCACGAAGCTTATCCATTTGTATGCATTATACATATAATATGTGCATAGTATGTATTATACTTACACATATCATATGTGACTTTAATTAGTTTAAGACCATTTTTAATAATGGAATTTTAAATTGTTGCAACCAGGTGTAGAACAAACCAGTGGTATTTTAGGGAGCAGGCTAGCAGGCGGGGCCCATTACTTACATCATAGGAGCCTACACAACACAAAACACTGTTGCTGTATGTAGGTTTTATTTTATTTGTTTTTTTATCTTATATTTTGGAAATGTACATCCCCCCCCCGCTTTAATTTTTTTTTGGGGGGGGGCAAGAGAGTGGTGGCCTAAGCTATAGCTTGTTTAGCTTATACGTAAATCTGGCACTGCCTGAGACAAAGGACAAGATGGCGCCCTTCCCCAAAGAATATGCAGAGAGGGCACTTGTCCCTGCAGCATCTGCTACCTGAGGCAACTGCTTCACTCTGCCTCTTCATAGGGCTGTCCCTGGTTGTGACACAAGGGAGCAACAGTTCAATGCCAGAAAGCTTATTCAAGTTAGAACCACCGAATTCCCTGTACATTTTTTTAAATGTATTGCCCATAGGTGAGGTGCTCCAAAGCATCTCCTCATATTTCACCCTTTATAGGGGAAACAGGCAACTATTCCCCCCCCCTGCCCCCAAACAGATTTAGGCCTGTTGCTCCATCACTCTTCCATTCCTATAAAAAGGCATGACACACTGGCTCTTTCATTAACACAATCCTGTACTGCGCTAAAAAAGAAAAGGTTAGATTTCATCCATGGAGCCAGAATAACTTCCTTGCAGATATAAAAAGCATGAAGCGATTGGCGTGTGTGAAATCTGTTTCTTTTTTAAAAAGCCCCCCGCTTGGGAGTTTCAGGATCTACTGAAGGACGGGAACAAAGGGTGGGGAAGCCCCCCCTCCCTCTGAAGAATTTAGTTTGTTCTTTTGAAAGTATTTTTTTTGCATCCCTTAACATTCCTGAGATATGTTACCCAAATCTGAGACTGGAGAAAATGAGAAATGGAAGGAAACCGATTTTGGCACCTTTCCCACCTAAATCAAAACATCACCCTTCTAACTTGTCAATAAATACTACATATGGTGAACAGAATACCGCATAGACCCCTGTATTAATTGGTTTGGAACAACATTTTTTTTAAAAAAATAAATAAATGGACAGGTGAATGGTGATAGTTACATTCAGGTGTGAACATATTTGAACACTGGTAGTGGTCTGGGAACTGGTTTTGGTTGCATGTTGGGGATATGCTAGAGCTTTTCTAGTTCCCCAGCCAACTATTGGTGGTCGTGGAGATGTTAATATATATGGAGAATGAAAAGGTTGAGCTATTTCCTTTCCCTGGGGACACAAAAGCTGGGCTGAGTGAGCTCCATGGCATTCCATTTAATGTTTAGCCTTCAGACTCCATGAGTCTGTCTGCAGCAGGCAAAAATACACCTCCAAAGTCTCAGCTGGTCCTTGCTCTGGAATTTCAGGGCTGCTACTCTGTCAGGGGAGCATTTATAGCTTCTCCAAAAGCCACCACATCTATGCAAGAGATCAATTGCAACCTGAGCATAGTGCAGGGAACAAGAGATTGATATAGGTTTTCTGGAAGGCCCCTACTGTGGGATGTGATCCATGGGTAGAAGTCAAGTACAACATTCCTTGTAATTACAGGTGGGTAGCCGTGTTGGTCTGCCATAGCCAAAACAAAATAAAATTAAAAAATTCCTTCCAGTAGCACCTTAGAGACCAACTAAGCTGGTTCTTGGTATGAGCTTTCGTGTGCATGCACACTTCTTCAGATACACTGAAACGGAAGTCACCAGACCCTTAAATATAGTGAGGGAGTGGGGAGGGGTATTACCATGGAGAAACCTGGTCTGAACAAAGACATTGGATTCTTATCTCATTATACATGACAAAGCTATCTTTAGCCATCTCACCCCTTGCCTTTCCCTGTAAGACCAAAATTGCAGTTGTTAACAGTCGTCTACATGTTTTCCACACCTATCAGCTGATCACCCATTCCCACCACCCTTCTGAGTAATACCCCTCCCCACTCCCTCACTATATTTAAGGGTCTGGTGACTTCCGTTTCAGTGTATCTGAAGAAGTGTGCATGCACACGAAAGCTCATACCAAGAACAAACTTAGTTGGTCTCTAAGGTGCTACTGGAAGGAATTTTTTTATTTTATTTTGTTTATTCCTTGTAATGCTAGAATGGACATGCAAAGGGATGTTTGGTCCAGCCAGTTGAAACTTCCTGTTCCTCCTGGAAGCACTTGGAATGCCCCCCCCAATATGGGGTAAAGCCACAAGTTGCTATTTGTAACTTTAAGTCTTTAAGCCTGCCTTCAAGATTGATACGCTGTACTGCGTGAACGTGAGCCAACTTACTTTTTTGTTGACTATGAATAGGATTGTGGTGTCTTTATTCTTTTAAGAGAGATTCATTTCCTTGGCAAAGTGGTGGGATCTATTGAGGACTGCATGCTGACAGTGGGTGGGTGTGAAAACTGAAAGTGGGAAGAGTTTGCAACATTGCAGAACAGCATAGCTATCTCTCCTCCCTTTCTCTGTGCCACCTCAATGTTTGTTCCATCTCTCTCTCTCTCAATCCAGGGGTATCTTACCCATAGAGGCTAGTGGCGCGGGGCGCCAGGGCACCATGTTCTGGAGGGTGCCAGAGAAGAGGCAGAGGCTGAACATGGCGCCTCCCAGCATCAGCTCACCGCCTTCACCCGCCTCCGCCATGCCGCGCCTAAGCAGTGCCGCACCCATCCGGAGCTTCCTCTGCCATGGCCACCGTGGGATGAAGTGGCCAGCTGAGCCGGGAGGCGCCACGTCCAGCCTCCACCTCTTCCCCACTGGAGAAGCCACCCTCCAGCTGCTGCCCACCTTCTCCAGCCCCGCTAGCAGTGCCGTCCTCCCTAAAAAAAACTCTGGGAAATGGTGGGGGGCACCGTAGGGAGCTTTGCACCACGGCGCCGGATATGCTTAAGGCGTCTCTCTCTCTCTCTCTCTCTCCCTTCCTCTATCTGTTTTGTCCCCTTTCCCACTATTTTAATCAAGATAATTCTCATTATTTTACTCCCAAGAGCATCAGAACAAGCTTGGCACTCTTACAAAGCCTTCTGAGTTTCTACTCTCATTCTGGTTTCCATCAGACTTTTCCTGTATCCAGTAGCAGAGGAAATATCCTGTCTGCTGTGATGGGTAGATCTTCTCAGTGGCTTTGCTATGAAAATGAGCATGACACTGAAGCCAACCTTGTGATGTTTTCATTCGAGCCAGGATTAGGGTTTTCCAGAATATTAAACACCAGGAATTGTTCTCATGGATTATGGTGCTGCAACTCTGTTTCGGTGAGTTAGGCAGCTTGCAACTAGAAAAAGAGTTTCCGATCTCATGATGCTGTTCAGACACCTTGTGGAGAATGGCTGAACGACAACCAGTTAGAGTTGGTATTTACTAACATCCATTTAGAATGCCGCTATATCATGACTAAGGATTGGGAACAAAATTGACTCTATTTGCATTTAGAGGTGAACTTATCTAATTGCCACTTTCTGAAACAAAACCATCTTTCTGAATTGACGCTTCTTTGAATTTTGCAGTTCTCAAGTAATGTGTACAAAATGAATATACTAGGAGAAATGTGCATAAAATGAATATATTAGGGGAGACAGTTGCCTTGATCATTTTGGTTTCCATTTTCTGAACCTTTTCAGACTCTACAATATCTTTTTAGATGTGAGGTGATCAGAGAATCTTTCATTCCACTGCCTCCTCTGTCACCTCTGTTTTTCTTTGCTACATCCTGGGCCGCCTTCTTTCCAGACTCTCAGACCTCAGATCATGGCTAAAAAGTGCACTCATTACAAGGTCTCTGGGCTCTGGTGTCTGGTTTATACGTGGAGTAAAATGAGGTAACAGCTTCTAGAAGTACTAGAGTGGGTTTCTCAAGTTCAGATGGGGAAATTGCATTAAAACAACAACAACAGAACACAGATGCAGACAGGAGAGAGTTTGGATTTGATATCCAGCTTTATCACTACCCGAAGGAGTCTCAAAGTGGCTAACATTCTCCTTTCCCTTCCTCCCCCACAACAAACACTCTGTGAGGTGAGTGGGGCTGAGAGACTTCAGAGAAGTGTGACTAGCCCAAGGTCACCCAGCAGCTGCATGTGGAGGAGCGGAGCGAACCCAGTTCACCAGATTACGAGTCTACCGCTCTTAACCACTACACCACACTGGCATGTGGAGAAGCAGTCAGCCATGTGCTCCACTTGTAGCTGGACTACGTACAATCTAATTACATGCCCTCCAAGATCCTGGGAACAAAATTCGGGATGCTCCTTTTTACACTCGTACCTTGGTTTTCGAACAGCCTAGTTCTTGAACATTTTGGCTTCCGAACGATTGAAACCCAGAAGTGACTATTCCGCTTTTCGAACGTTCTTTTGGAAGTCGAAAATCCGATGGGGTTCTGCAGCTTCTGATTAGCTGCAGGAGCTTCCTGCAGCTAATCAGAAGCTGTGCTTTGGTTTTTGAACGCTTTGGAAGTCGAACAGACTTCTGGAATAAGAATAAGATCCACCATTTGACTATTGATTCAAAACCTCAAAATGTATTTTATACAATTGACATTTTATTTCTATTCTTTGTATATTGTATTGTTGTTTCATTGCTATGGAAGATGGCTGACACAAATAAAGATTCATTCATTCATTCATTCATTCATTCATTCTGGAACAGATTTCGTTCGACTTCCAAGGTACGACTGTGTATCCTGAGCTCTCGCACTTGCATGGGAGTGCAAAACCAAAAACACTCCTTTTTTTTCTCTTTTGTCTTGCAATTCCGGCGCGACCCAGTTGACTCATGCCAGAATGATCATCTTTTGGCCTTGTGCTCTGGTACAAGCTGTGGATCAAAAAATGGGACATTCTGGGATCAAGCCAGAAGCTTTTCGGCTTCTGTAATTCCAAGACATCCTGCTTAAAAATGGGGCGGTTGAGCGGTATGTATTTTTCCACCCTGTTCTGCTACACATGTAGACACAGCATGAGCCTTCAAGCCTGACTTTCATATGATGAAAGGCCAATATGTCTCCGAATACCAGTTGCTGAGAATCACAAGCTGGCCTTAGCTCCTGCTTGCATCTGGTTGGTTGAAGAACAGGATGCTGAATTATATAGGTCTTTGGCCTAAGTCCTTATTCTGTTCTTAATCAGCTCTTATTCTTCCTCTTCCACTTCCGTACATCACCTCCTATTGACAGCAATACCTCGCAGAAGAAACTGTTTTTATTTATATTTTTTATTTTGTAGGAGGCACAAAGATTTACTCAGGAAGGGCGCAACTTAGGTTAAACATATACAGCAGCAGCCAGGGACAAAGCTGCGTGTATAATCTCACAATGTTCGTTCAGTTCTTTTCATAGGGAATTATTGTAAATAAACTTCCCAGGGAGGCACAAGTCTAACAGGTAGGGGCCCAGCCCCGGGGATAATTTCCGGTCTGTTGCCCTGAGTGTACTGTCAAAGATGGACTCGCGTCAACCTAAATAATTTGCTAATCTTCCCCCTTCTGATAACTGGGCTTGTGCTTGTAACAAAGACATTATAAGCTGCTATTTTGCACACTGGTGAACTCTGCACTGTTGCTTTTGTCTGTGTACAGTTTGCAGCGTCTCGAGGAAAACCAGGAGAGGAAGCAGCTTCCCAATGAAAAGATGTATAGTTGGAAAACCATTTCTTACTTTCTCCTCCTCTAATATTCTCCCTTTCTTCTCCTGCCCTTGTGGGTTGGTGATTCCTTCACATAATAATTACGTTTTGCTCTAATTTTTCCTGTGTCTTTTTCTTTCCCCACTCCTAGACACGGATATGTAGAGTAACTACCATTGTGGAAGGAAAAAAGGGAATACTATATTGGAGTAGAAGAAGGGAGTCATGTCCTCTGCAGGAAGATACTCGATACCTTCCACCTTGATACTGCTTTTGCTCCTTTGGGGTGGAGAGAACGTTCAGGCACAGAGAGCAGGTAAGCAGGGGCACTCTTTGTAATTGAATTATAGATGAAGGAATGATTGCTTTTTTCTCTCTTTTTCACATATTGTGGCAGATAAACCTACAGAGCAGAATGACAGCAGATCAAAAGTCTGAAATGGATAATACATGACTTTTTTAAAAATAGCATTTCATATATACAGTGGTACCTCAGGTTACAGATGCTTCTGGTTACAGACGCTTCAGGTTACAGACTCCACTAACCCAGAAATAACACTTCAGGTTAAGAACTTTGCTTCAGGATAAGAACAGAAATCGTGCTCTGGCAGCGCAGTGGCAGCGGGAGGCCCCATTAGCTAAAGTGGTGCTTCAGGTTAAGAACAGTTTCAGGTTAAGAATGGACCTCCGGAATGAATTACCGGTAAGTACGTAACCAGAGGTACCACTGTACAGTCTCAGTAATCCAGACAACAACCCTATAAGGTAGATCAACATTATTCATTACCTCTGTATTCTGGTGACTGGGGCAGAGTCCTAGTGGCTTACCCAAGATCACTTGGCTAGTTCTTGGCCAAAGTAACTGGTGAACCAAGGACTTCTCAATTGGTAGGTCAGGTTGCAATCCCACATACATTTACTTGGAAGTGAGTTCCGTTGAACCCAATGGGAATTGCCTTTAAAGAAAAAATGCATAGCCACTACTCCATTGTAGATCTTGTAGACAGCATGTAGGACTCTGCTAAACTTCTGGAAGAAAGAGGGGGATGTGCTGTTTTGAAAGGGATATGTGTCTTTCATTTGATCAGTTGTCAAATGATCTGATAAACACTTGTGATCTTAGTTATAGATGCAACTGCCGAAGATTGAGACAAACTGGCAGTAGGAATAAAATGCATGACAAAAAATGATTTGTGGTTAGGAATGCATATGTGTCTGTTGAAGAGGTCCCTTGTTTCTGGTATGGAATCCCTGCATGTTGCAACAGATTCTGGGGCCTATTCCATATTGCACTCTCAGTTCACACAGAACACTGTCCTGACCTCCTAAATCTTCCTGTTGCCCTCATGACTACTGAGATCGTATCCTAGAACATGCTTCTCTGGGGCTATGCATTGCGAAAGTGCATTTATTTATTATTTGTTGATTTATTTAATCATTTATAGACCACAATACTGTATTTTTCAAGTGATGTACAGCTACGGTAGGAATACAGCTTGAGATCAGTTAACCATAAAACTAGGAAAACTTCCTTAAAATACCCAGTTGAAATAATAAAAAGAAATAAAAAGAAAGTCTTCACCAAGGATCAACAGGGAGGAGGTCTGTCTGATCACAGCTGGGAGGAAGTTCCACAGAATTGGACCCATAGTGATGGGATCCTAGTGGATATAAGCTATGCAGAAGACCTCAGTGATTGGGTAGGGATTTACAAAACCAGATGAGCCTTAAGGTATCAAGTTGCTAAGAGCCTTGAAAATTAATTCACAAAACTCTAACCTGGCCTAGTAGCATATCAGCAGCCAGTGCAAGTTTAATTATGTCTAATGAGTCCTTCAAGGAAATTATGTACTGAGCCTTACTGAAGAATCTCTGGTAAACTTCTGAAGAAGCTCTTTGGAACATAGTTTGAAAGTCATTGGTCTAAAACTGCATTCATTCAGTGCATGAAAGCACTGACTTGGTCAAAGTTAAAAGCTTTATTAAGGGATAATCATGTATGCTTTGAAATATGAGGTCAAGATTGCCTTTTGCTGTCTCAAAATGGTGTCCTTGGTTTGATCCTTGACTTGCTCTTCACTGGCAAGTAGCAACACTTCCTTAGCAATTGAATTCTTCAGTTGTCAAAAAACTCAATCTCCAGTCCAATGAATCATCCCTTTGTCAACACGTAGGTTCTGTTGTTTGTATATATATAACAAATCTTGTAAAACTTCTCACCACTGTAAAAGAAAGCATTTCTCCAGGCTGACAATAAATAAAATATAATGGTGCTTTTAAATGAGAACATGGAATGCCAACTGTTTGCTATTACTGTCTGTGAAGGCAGGTTTGAAGGCAGGCAACTCTTGATCTGCCAAAAAGTTCTTAAGCATGTTGAGTTAAAGGGGAATGGAAGGAGGGGGAACAGAGAGCAGTCTGTTAAGATTTCAAAAGAAAATAGTTGCCTCATAGACATGCAGACAGAGTAGGCGAAAGCACATCAGCCACAACAGAGAGAGAAAAGAGAGAAAGTTTGCATAACAAAGCAAAAGCTGTGTTCAGATCTGCTTAGGGCCTTACTAAACTCTAAGGACAGACTCGGTAATGGTTCTCCAAGGTGGAACATGTTCTGTGGAAGGCTGACCAGACATTCCCCCAAGCAGAAATTGCTACGATGAGCAGAAATGTCCCCAGATGTTGTGATGTTGGTGGCTGTCTTCCTCTACCATGTCTCAGCAGATGCTCATTTTTCCCTTGCAGGTTGCAAGAATGTCCACTATGACCTGGTCTTTATCTTGGACACCTCCTCCAGTGTGGGGAAAGAAGACTTTGAGAAGGTCCGCCAGTGGGTGGCTAATCTGGTAGACACGTTTGAGATCGGACCAGACAAAACCCAGGTTGGTGTTGTCCGCTACAGCGACAGACCAGCTACTGAATTTGAGCTTGGGAAATATCGGACTCGGGAGGAGATCAAAGAAGCCGCAAGGAATATAAAATACTACGGGGGCAATACAAACACTGGTGATGCCCTACGGTACATCAACACATACAGCTTTTCCACGGAGGCTGGTGGGAGACCAAGCGACCGCACCATCAAAAAAGTGGCTATTCTTCTGACAGATGGCCGGAGTCAGGATTATGTATTGGATCCGGCCACTGCAGCTCATAAAGCGGGCATAAGGATCTTTGCTGTAGGGGTTGGTGAGGCCCTCAAAGAAGAGCTGGATGAAATTGCTTCAGAGCCCAAGTCCGCCCATGTGTTTCATGTCTCAGATTACAATGCTATTGACAAGATACGTGGGAAACTGAGGAGAAGACTTTGTGAAAGTAAGTAAGAAAGCCATTTCCTTGGCACAAAGGTATTCACAGCGAATCTTCTATGGGCTTGGAGAGCTATGGCTTCATTAGATGTGGTAAAATGAAGGTACTCTGAAGTCCCACCACATGTCAGGTTAAATTAAGAATGAATAATTTTATGTAGAATGTTTTAACATGTCGTCTTTCTCTCTTAGCATTCTACTTGAATTTAAGTCAATGGATGATGGATGTGGCATTGGACCCCTGCTCTCATGTGGACCTGATGGAATGATAATTAGCAATGTACATAGTATGTGACTGTTTCAAATATGACGATGCCATCACACATGAGCTTTTCTTCACTCAATGGTTATGTGACTTGTAAGATTGAGAGAGAGACGATGTGTTCACTTAAAGGCACCTAGGGGAGTTAGGGGATAGCAGCCTGATATCTAGAGATCTCTGTTGGGTGAAAGGCCTACTTACAGTTTAGTAGTTGAACATCTGCACTGCATGCAGAAGGTCTCAGACTCAATCTGTGGTATCTCCAGGTAGGACAGGGAAAACCTTTTGCTAGAAGCTCTGGAAAGCTTCTGCCAGTCCGTATTGGTAATACTGAGCTAAATGGACCAATGATCTGACTTGATAACAAGCAGACTGCACATCATGAAAAGGCTATTATAGAGACAGCTTCCAACATATGATAGAAAGAAGCTTTGCACATTTATTTATTTTTAATCGAAAGGCTACACACACACATACACCATTAAATCGACAACAGGAAGCTCCCAAATGCTTTGGATTTTACATCTGAGGGCTTGTCCCCAGAGCAGTCTTTGGCCTTCCACATATTGTTAGACTCCAATTCCCATCGGCCCCAGCCAGCATGGCCAATGGTCAGGGATGATGGGAGTTGCAGTCCAGCAATGTCTGGAGGGCTACATATTTCAATCCCTGATGTACAGCTGTCTTCTATTGAGTTAGAATGTTGGCCCATCAAGTTGAGTATTGTCTACCCTAATTGGCAGTGGCTTTCCAGAGTTTGATATCTCCAGTCCTTCCTTCAGATGTCAGGGATTGAGCCTAGGACAATCTGCATGCCAACCACATGCTCTACCACTGAACTACTGCCCTTCTCTGTGTGTGAGGTGTCCCTGCCTTTAGACATTTCTGTGTGCTCTCTTAGAAGTGTCAGAAATATGCTCCTTGGAGGTCTTCATACAGACTAATCAGACAAGGTCTTGTCGTAGGATTCAGCAGACTTGAGGTTTTGGGCAGTTCTCAGAGAGCAGAGAGGCTAGAAGATGTTTAAGGCAGACATAGGAAACAAATGTGGCTGAGGTTCAATTTACACATTGGGCAGAATTTTACCATTCTTTCTTCTGCATTCCTGTATTCTGAGCTGCCTGGGCAGGCTGAGAATCTGACTAGAGGAAGTGTGGCAGAGAGAAGTTGTTAATAGCTCTTCCCCTTTTAGTCCTTCCCAGCAAAATCCTCCTCACTAAGCTGATGGGGAGAAGATACAGGGAATCCATCTCAACAATGCAGAAATCTGGGTAAGCCTTTGGAATGCCATGCAGCAATGCATTCTAAAATAGCTGGATATTGAAACCTCGTTTTGATTTACATGTGCTTAACACAGAGACGTCGTCATTAAAGTAGCTCAGATTGTGCTGGCTGGATAAGAATATTCCTTTCTCCTCTTGGTGGTGCAGTACACTGCTTGTTTTAGAACCGGCCAGTTATTTATGCTAGCTGAAATTGCAGGGTTAGTGTCCCAAAATCCCCTGACATGATGAAGTTACACTCAAAAGGCTGGATTTCCTGCTTTCAGCCTACAGTATGATCACCTCCAGGTTTTAATGTTGAAATGTCCTCTGGTGCAGAGTCAGTTTGATGCATCCAATTGATGGCCAGTTTATCATGGCTCCATGGGCATCAAAAGTTACCTTTGTTTGGTGATAATTCATTTCGTCACTCCTGGTCTGTACTTGGGAATTCATGCCTTGGAAGGAAGGGCTGAGATCTGACTTCTTGGGAATCCTGCCTTGTATGTCAAGAGAAGACCATTTCCTTCCAAACTGATAAGTGCACGGTCACATGCAAACAAGTTGTTTATTGAGCATTCATCCTGAATTGTTTGCTGGGAGATGATATGTCATTGCATCAAGCAAGTATTATCATACACTTTCCAGGGCATGTTTCTTTCCCTTTCCTTATTGCAAAGTGTGGATTTTCTGAGCCAGTGTGGTGTAGTGGTTAAAAGTGGTAGACTCGTAATCTGGTGAACCGGGTTCACTTCTCCACTCCTCCACATGCAGCTGCTGGGTGACCTTGGGCTAGTCACACTTCTCTGAAGTCTCTCAGCCCCACTCACCTCACAGAGTGTTTGTTGTGGGGGAGGAAGGGAAAGGAGAATGTTAGCCGCTTTGAGACTCCTTCGGGTAGTGAAAAGCGGGATATCAAATCCAAACTCTTCTTCTGTGTGAGAATATGTTTATGTGTAAGAGCTGCAAGTGAACTTTAATTGTGAAACCCCAATTTACCTTCCAGTAGCACCTTAGAGACCAACTAAGTTTGTTCTTGGTATGAGCTTTTGTGTGCATGCACACTTCTTCAGATACACTGAAACAGAAGTCACCAGACCCTTATATATAGTGAGAGAGTGAGGAGGGGTATTACTCAGAAGGGTGGTGGGAATGGGTGATTGGCTGATGGGTGTGGAAAACCTGTTGATGACTGTTAACGACTGCAATTGGTCTTACAGGAAAAGGCAAGGGGTGAGATGGCTAAAGATAGCTTTGTCATGTATAATGAGATAAGAATCCAATGTCTTTGTTCAGACCAGGTCTCTCCATGGTTTTAAGTTTGGTAATTAGTTGCAATTCTGCAACTTCTATTTCCAGTCTATTTTTGAATGGCTACCTACCTACCTGTAACTATTTACCTGTATGTAACTGAATCCCACTGAAAACAGTGGCAGCTTAGAAGCACACTGTGAACTATAGCGAAAACTGTAGTTCATTGAGAGGCTTGAGAGTTGTTAACAACTACAATTTCCAGCACCCTGAACCAACTACAGTTCCAATGGTTCTTTGAGGGAAGCCATGAATCTTAAAGTAGTAGAAGGGTGCTTTAGATGGTATAATGCAGATATGAACAAGGAATGACAGTTTATGGGTTAGTGAAACCTTCTGCTCCATTCATTCATTCATTCATTCGAGACATGCTTCCAGAGAATGATGTCTCTCTTGGGCTGTATAGCTTCCTTCTCTTTCCATTGTTCCACTCCCAGTTTCAGAGTTCTTGCAATGTCACAAATTGTGACACCCCCTCACCCCAGCTCTGCATACTTTCCATCCCCCTCAGTGTCACTCATGAAGCCATAAAATCCCACACAAAACCAGAAATGGTCCAAAATCTTTGTTTGTCTCGTGGGTCCCAAAATGGCTTTTCCTTGACCGTATCTCATTTCAACCCTCCAGGAACTTTGCAGTTTTATGAATGCTTTCTCATTTTAGCTGAATTCCTGAGGGCTCGACAGGAATCTGGAGAGTGAATTGAGGCTCTACAGTTTCACTCTCCCAGATGTGTTCATGCACCACAGGCGATGTGGCAGAGCGAAACATGTTCTTTAGTTTGTCCTGTTCAGCTGGAATGGGACTCAGTTCGGCTGACCATGTGGCCCAATTCTCATGTTCATTTCTGGTCGTCAAGCCAATGCAGTCTCTGTGATAGTTGGGAACAGAATGACGTGCTGTTCACTGCTTTCAATGGTTTGTTGGCCAAAAGGCAATATATAAATAAGCCATAGCAGAATATTCAATGCCAGGATCATAGTAGAAGTGACAGCTAGAAGCAAGCTTGGTGGTGCTCCTACCAGTGGGCCAACAAAATGGCAACATTTTATTCTGAGCATGGGGTTGTTCCTAGAATTGTTCCTCTGATATTAACTTTAAAAAGGAACTGAAATCGCTGATTCTCCCGGTTTTGCCTTTACGTGGCATTCTTAAAGTGTGTGCTTACTTGAAAGTACCAAACCAACAGCTGATCCCAGGATACACCAGTCTCTTGTGAGTCTTGTTTGCTCATTGCCAGAGGGCTACTTTGCCTTCCTTTTTTATAGCTCCAATGAGAGGAGGATTTATTTTTGTGTGTGCAAAATGGGATCTGTCCTTCCACAAAATGCAAACATAACCGAGGAACTGGGATCACATTTGTCACCAACCCTGCTATTCATGATGGGTGGGTCAGTGAGCTACTGAGTCAAGAATTTGTCCCCATCTCAGGATATCTTACTACTTAGCTTTTTTTGTTAGGGAAAGGAAACAGAGGACAGCATTTGTTCTTCCCATCTCATGGGACTGGTTCCATCATCTAAGTATGTAGCTTCCAATGGAATTTTGTAAAAGCTGAACTCCAAAATGTAGCTTCCTATTAATGAGCAGAACTGGTCAACTAGTATTTGGGGTGTCCTGGACCTGTAGGCCTTTTTGGGGTGTGTGTGGACCTAATGCCACCTTGTATACTGCCATCAGCTCCTTAGGGAGATAAAAACCAAATGAAACAATTATTTTCTGGTTGTAAAGCTTTTCGTTTTTTTCTATAGGATCATGCAAATGCAGCTCCAAAAAGCATGTACTAGGGTAAAGGGTCCACATGAAGGAACATAGCAATGTCAATAACATGCAAAAGTGCATTGTATTAGGTGAAATCGTTGTGCACAAATGTGTATATTATGATTCACCCTAAAAATCTGATGATAATTTTATAAATAAATATTATTATTTATTGAATTTTTATACAGCCCTGTACCCCCAGGTCTCAGGGCGGTTCACAGGATAAAAAGAAAATGAATTTTCCAAACTGATGCAGAAAACCAAACTTAAGATTTGGGGATGAAATCTGAGAGAAATCTAAATTGACAGATTTGTCTATCTCTAGTCAAAAAGTGGAACTTGGTTGGCCTCTATCTGTCTCGGGAGACAATGGAGGACTGTGCCTTTGGAGGTGAAAAAATGACATTAGCTGGCAAAAAGATCAAACTTATCCATCCTTAAAGAAATCAGCCCTGAGTGCTCACTGGAAGGGCAGATCCTGAAGTTGAGGTTCCAGTACTTTGGCCACATCATAAGAGAAGACTCCCTGGAAAAGAACCTGATGTTGAGAAAGATTGAGGGCACAAGGAGAAGGGGACGATAGAGGATGAGATGGTTGGACAGTGTTCTCAAAGCTACCAACATGAGTCTGACCAAACTGCGGGAGGCAGTGGAAGACAGGAGTGCCTGGCGTGCTCTGGTCCATGGGGTCACGAAGAGTCGGACACAACTAAATGACTAAACAACAACAGCTCCCCTTTGGACTGCAGCTTTGTAATGGAAGTTTCTAATTCTACCTTCTCTTTTAACCAAACATCTAATGGATGTCACTTCCCCCGAAATTTTGATTTGCACAGCTGACTTCCCTTCCCACTTTCCAGACCCTTGGTGGGGGGAGGAGGACTACTGCTCAAGTCTAGACATGTAATTCTGTCTCTTTGATTACTTAAGCAGCTGTAGTGAATCAGTGCCTCCCAGGAACAGAGGTTACAGTGGAGTTGGTGGGAGAGTGGGAACCTTAAACCTCCACTGCTGATTAGAAGGCAAGGCATGGGGCCATGGAGATGACTGGCAACAAGCTGAAAACTTTGCTTGCACGTAAGGCTGCAGAGGGGCAATAAGGTTTGAGAATCTGCCAAGTTGTGTTTCTTAGCAATATGTGCAGGTGAAAGGACTGAGACAGAGCAAAGGTTTTGCATATCACTCCGGGCTTCTCCAATGGCCGAATTCTAAGATGCTCCACTAATGCAAATCCCCTGGTTTATTATTATTATTATTATTATTATTATTATTAATCGTTCTTTTGCAAATCTCCTTAGGATTTTTGAAGTGTAGTTAGGTATGTTAATGAAAGGAATGACAACAATAGCAGGAACAATCCTGAGCAAACAAAACCGAGAGGTTGTATGGTAATCATCTTTAAATATCTAAAGGACTGCCACATGGGAAATCTGTAAACTTGTTTTCTGCTGCTCCAGAAGTCCTACACACGAGTAGGAGTCCGGCAGAGACACATGCCCGACTGGCATGTTCTCTCCCTCCTGGCCGTTCGTTCAGGAGACTCGA
This sequence comes from Lacerta viridis, assembly GCA_900245905.1. Classification (NCBI taxonomy): domain Eukaryota; kingdom Metazoa; phylum Chordata; class Lepidosauria; order Squamata; family Lacertidae; genus Lacerta; species Lacerta viridis. Next base: position 137,256 of record OFHU01001559.1, on the reverse strand, counting down.
AAGCTTTCTCCAGCCCGAACACCACAGCGACTGATACCAAGAAGCATCAGCACACTTCAGGATCAGCAGAGTATAGGCAGTCAGCATTCAGACTCAGTAGCACAGCAATCTGGCTAAACTACCTTTATTTACATATACACACTTGGAACATCGTAACTCAGCTCCTTCCTCTTCAGCATCAGACAGCAAAGAGAGAGAACAAAGGACAAAAATCCTACAGCATGGAAACACAGTAATAAAAACACCCTGTCTCCATCACTTCCCACAATGTGGAATGAAAACATACACCGTCATGTGATAAAAACAATCCCATGACTTCAACACAGGAAAAGAATCCTAACAGGTAGGACCCAAACCAATGGATTCAAATTGCAAGAAAGGAGATTCTGACTAAGCATTAGGAAGGAGTTTCTGACAGCAAGGGCTGTTCAGCTGTGGAACGGACTTCCCTGGACTCTTAGGACCCAGGGAAGCTGGCTATGGGAGAAGAAGAAGAATATCTTCTGCAGAAGGTCCCCAGTTTAATCCTTGGGATCTCCAGATAGGAGTGGGTGAGACCTCTGCCTGAAACCCTAGAGAACCACTGCCAGTCACTGTATACAGTACTGATTGGACAAATGGTTTGACACAGTATGAGGCAGATTCCTGTTTTCCTAGTGAACAAAATCCGAGAGTTGGAGAGAGCCTCGTGGAACAGCTAGTCAAGCCCTCTGATGTAATCAGAGTTAGAGGTTCCCAAAACAGATGGTTGTCCCCCTGGGGTCTAGAATAGGGAGAACCTACTGTAGGTGAGCATACCCGCCAACATTTTTCCAATGAAAATAGGGATGTCCCATTCCATAATGATATTTTTACTAGTTATACCCCACACATCTTACGTGGTTGCTGCAGCCAGTCTGGGCAGCTTCCAACATACATAAAAACATAATAAAATATTAAACATTTTTTAAAAAAACACCTTCCCTATATAGGATTGTCTTCAGACGGCTCAGGGGTTGGATAACTCCATACCATCCAACATTTCTTCATTGAAAATAGGGACGTCCCACCATACCCTCAACATTTCTCCTTTGAAAATAGGGACATCCTAAGGAAAAGTGGGACATTCCAGGATCAAATCAGAAACCAGAACGGCTTCTCTAAATCAGAGGCGTCCCTGGAAAATAAGGATACTTGGAGGGTCTGGGTGAGTAGCTTAGACATCTGATGGGAACTGTTCTGAGACTAGAAGGAAACTAGGTGTGCTGGGAATGGACAAAAATGCCTCCTCCCCACCTAATAACCTGCATGTCAGTAGCTATTCTTGTTGTTGTTGTTTATATGACATAAATATCTCAATGACTGCCTCTCTTCTTTTGAACCAACCTGGACCTTGTGATCATCTCCTGAGGACCTTCTTTGTGTGCCTCCTCTAGAGACCCAGAGGGTGGAAACACGAGGACAGGCCTTATCTGTGGTGGCTCCCCTCTCTGGGAATGCTCTTCCCGGGGAGGCTTGCCTGGCGCCTTCATTGCATATATTTTGGTGGCAGGCAAAAACGTTACTCTTCAATCTGGCCTTGGACTGATTAAACCTGATTGAAATGTGATTGTGGGAGGGGGGTGGTTATTGGTTTGTATTTGTTTATTATGTATTTTTTGTTCTCGTTTTCTGTTTTTATGTTGGGAACTGACCTATGATCTTCAGGTGAAGGGTGACATGCAAGTTTAATTAATAATAGTAATGATAATTAACGGGATATCTCCTTCCCATAAAATGTTACAAAACTGATAAGTAGCAGGGTACCCTATTCCAGGTCACTAGGGCAGACTGACAGACTCAACAACCAGGGATACAAATGCGAACAGGTTTTTTTTGACAAGGTTGGTTGAAGGGAATCAGAGATACAGTGGTACCTTGGTTCTCAAACTAAATCCGTTCCAGGAGTCCGTTCGACTTCCAAAATTGTTTGAAAACCAAGCACGGCTTCTGATTGGCTGCAGGAGCTTCATGCACTCAATCGGAAGCTGCGTCGGACATTCGGCTTCTGAAAAGCATTCGCAAACCGGAACGCTCACTTCTGGGGTTGCAGCGTTCGGGAGCCGATTTGTTTGGGAGCCAAGCCGTTTGGAAACCAAGGTACTATTGTAATGAATATGGTATGCTGTGCCACATGGGTGGGTTTTCAAAAGGGTGTCCCATATAGTGAGGCTGGATGTGTTGGGGAGAAATCAAGCAAATAATTCCCATATAATTGAACAGCTGATGTTATGATGGGAGACACCCAGTTCATCAAATGGGTGCCATTACCCTCACACACAAGAAAATATTTTTAAACATATAAATAGCATGGTTGAAAAGACACTACTTGCCCCTAAGCGGGGATCTTATACAAATATGAAATCTGAGAAATTGCATTAGTGAGCTGCAGTGACATCTGCTGGATGTTTTTTTAAAAAATTCAGGATTCTTTCCGAGCGAATTCCAGTAAACAACCATGTAATGCTGCACGACAAATCAGAAGGAGCTTTCAATAAATCATTTTGATTACTTTTAATCGAGGAAGTGTATGTGCAGCCCAACTGACTGTAAAAGTTGCTCTTCTATACCAGAACAGCTGTGCAATACAGGGCTTTGAGGCGCTCAGCCTTTTAAGACGGCAGCAGGGTTTGACTGAATTTAAAAAAATGAGTTGAAAACAATTGCGCCGCAGATTTGCACGGCTTTCAGCGCCCTTTGAACAAGACATACATTTGGATGTGAAGGACCCAAGAAGATCAGGCCACCTATTTGAAACTAGAACCAGTGAATCAACTACCCTTTGAAAGAAAAAAACAAAACAAAATAAAAAATTCTTTCCAGTAGCACCTTAGAGACCAACTAAGTTTGTTCTTGGTATGAGCTTTCGTGTGCATGCACACTTCTTCAGATACACTGAAACAGAAGTCACCAGACCCTTATATATAGTGAGAGAGTGAGGAGGGGTATTACTCAGAAGGGTGGTGGGAATGGGTGATTGGCTGATGGGTGTGGAAAACCTGTTGATGACTGTTAACGACTGCAATTAGTAATACCCCTCCTCACTCTCTCACTATATATAAGGGTCTGGTGACTTCTATTTCAGTGTATCTGAAGAAGTGTGCATGCACACAAAAGCTCATACCAAGAACAAACTTAGTTGGTCTCTAAGGTGCTACTGGAAGGAATTTTTTATTTTGTTTTGTTTTGACTATGGCAGACCAACACAGCTACCCACCTGTAACTGAACCTTTGAAAGAAGTCATCGTTCCTATCTACTCTCACCACGCTAAAAGCCGAATGGCCAATTTCAGAAAGTGGACTAAAAAATGACAATTTCTACCCAGATCTGGCCAAGGAATGGTGCAGTCCCCATCTATCCTGCAGATGATCAGCTGACCACCATTCTCTGCACGATTTTCCAGGCTTGTTTACAGAAGTGTTCTTATATAGTGGCTGGTCTGGGCCATGATACAGCCAAGACTCTGCCTTACCCCTTAAATTTGTTATTTGCCCTTCCTTTTGCTGCAGTCAGCCACTGTGCCAGCCAGGTCAGGGCTAAAAATCCACATTTTCTTAAGTGTTTTCCAAGGGTACTGTATTTATTCCCTTCAAAATATTTACTCAAATCCTTCTGGTAGCATTTGCTTTTTTATGTGGGTAAGGATAAAACTCCCTTCCTTAAAAACCTTCTGTCTATGTAGCCTTAACAAAGAGAGAAGAACAATTGACCTTTCATGGGATTTTTGAGCAGAGACCAAGGAAGAGGAGGAGGAAGAGGAGGAGGAGAGTCTCTACCTAGACAAATGTTGGCATCTGGCAAATGTGACAGAGTTCAGCTTGTTGCCTCTCTGTGATTTACAACCTGAGGCCATAATCGTCCCACACAGGCGGGAGGCCATTAGGTTTAATCCTGGCATCCTTGTCCGGAGAGAGGCACAATAAAGAAGGTGATGTCTTTTATTGGACAGTTCTCGCTATGCCCACTTTGTCTTTTTCGTCCTTCGGGGCCAAACGGGTGGCTTCAAAGCAGCCCTCTTGCTAAATTGTTCTTAACTTTGACAAAGTACGGTGAAGCATGGCAAGTGTCTGAAACTCTTGTGGCCTTTATATGTGGTATCCAGGATTATTTCTTTAAATGTGGTGTTGGGGTAGTAGAAAATTATGCTCCTGCTATCCTGCACTAGCCTGTTGCAGATCCCAGAGCCTAAATACTGAACCTTAGAATCCAGATCCTGAGGACCAGGATATTAACAGCAGTGTGAAAAGGTATCAACACACATCACTTTTCCCGATCGCTGCATTTCCAGGGCAGGAAAGGTTTGTCCTGCAGATTTGGATGTGAGAAGGAGCACGGCTTGGAACATCCTCTTGACATGCATGAAGTTTCAGGTGTGACCAGGGATGCTTGAGCTCCAGTTTTTTCCCCCTTCAGATTTTGATATGAACTAACCAGAACTGCAGGGACGCGGGTGGCGCTGTGGTCTAAACCACAGAGCCTAGGGTTTGCCAATCAGAAGGTCGGCGGTTCGAATCCCCGCAATGGGGTGAGCTCCCGTTGCTCAGTCCCAGCTCCTGCCCACCTAGCAGTTCAAAAGCACGTCAAAGTGCAAGTAGATAAATAGGTACCGCTCCAGCGGGAAGGTAAACGGCATTTCCGTGCGCTGCTCTGGTTCGCCAGAAGTGGCTTAGTCATGCTGGCCACATGACCCAGAAGCTGTCTGCGGACAAACGCCGGCTCCCTTGGCCTATAGAGCGAGATGAGCGTGCAACCCCAGAGTCGTCCATGACTGGACCTAACGGTCAGGGGTACCTTTACCTTTTTAACCAGAACTGCACCTCTCAAATGAATGTACAGATTGGGATAGTCATTGCCTTAGGATTTTACACTGTTCTCAGCTTGACAAAGGGTCCAAAATGTATATTTGGGGGAGGGGAATACATTTCCAAATGCATTTTTGGAGAGACATCTACTATTTGATCCTGACCAACAGTTACTGGTTCTGTTTCTTCTTCTTTGGCGATCACTCATCACCGAATAAGATTGTCTTCCATAAACACAGTTTTAACAATGAGTCCATAAGTGACAGTGGAGGCCAATTGTGGATCCACACATCCTTCCACAGTGGGGACATAGGTTTCCAGGTAGGAGTTGATCACAGTGAGGGTTTGCCAAATGTGCCTTCATCTTAGCACGCTTCTCCTTTTCGTCCTGAGTTCAAATGTCTTCAAACCCATGACACCTTTGGTAAAGGCTGTTCTCCAATTGGAGCGCTCACAGGCCAAGGTTTCCTAGTTGTCATTGTTTACACTACTTTTTAAAAAAGATTTACCTTGAGAGAGTTTTTTTGTTGACCACCAGTATTACGCTTTCCATTTTTAAGTTTAGAATAGAGTAGTTGCTTTGGAAAATGATCATCAGGCATCCGCAAAGCGGGTTCTCCCTTAAAAGAGAGCACGGGTTGCAGAAGGGTGAAAGGAGCAGCTCCCAGTTACTGGGCAGTTTTTGGTTTGGCCACAGCTTGGGATTGGTTGGGGCGTGTTGCTGGGGAGTTGGGTATGTTGCCACTTTGATGATTGACAGGTGCTGCCTATAAAACCTGTGTTTGTGAAGCTTTAGTTTCACTTTTGCTGCGTGCAACGGATCACCTAGAACACTCGGACCACCTGGAGGACAGTGGAGTGATCTTCTCATTGTCTGGTTAAATTTCTTCATTTCCCCTTCCTTCCACTCCTCTCCAATCCCTTAATTACTTTAATTCCCCCTTTTTTCCTGTTTGATTTCCCACCCCACCCCTGGCAGGGGCTTTGCCACACTAGGAGCCTGTTTGGGCCCTTACCCCTGCACCTTTGGAAGATTCTCCCTGTCCCTGGGAGTGCTGCCCATGCGTAATCCTTCCCAATAGTGAGAGCCCCCATTTGGGACTTTCCTTCCCTTCACACAAAATGTTTCCCCCCCTTTTCCCACATTTTATAATGGTGGGGTTTGGTCAGGGCTATTCCTATTTGGCTGGAATCACTTTCATTAGTATCCCTGATGGCTGCCTTTATTTTGGGGGTGTGCAGCGCTGTTTGGCTGTATTTTATCTAGCCTTGGGCAGGAACATTGTGGTGAGGTTCTTTTAATACTGCGGCTGTTGCTATTGCAAGGGTGCTTTCCTAGCGTTTTGATGTTACCACTGTTTTGGGCTGCTTCTTTTTTATTTTGTGTGGGCCTCATTATGACAAAGATCCTTAGAGTGGAATCAGTGAGGCCTACTCGGCCTGCATCAAGCCTAAGCCTTCCACTGTTAGCAGATGTGGCTGAGTCTCTGTGACATGTGACTCATTTTCTCTATAGAAATGTATCTGTTTGCAGGCTCAGTAGCTTGTTGCTAATGCATTGCTGAGGCAGACAGAGTGGAGCCAGTGACTATCTGTGCCTCATATGTCTATGAGCATTCTGTGTATGCTCTTGAGCTATCCTGTTTCTGAGCAAGTTTATTGCCTTCAGTTATGTTTTGCCCTGATAGTGACGCTCACAATTTTAGATGTCTATTTTTCTTGGTATTCCTTACTGGGGCTATTCTATTATGTGGTAGGTGGAATAGAAATAGACATACTTATTGTCACTATACCACATGTTTACAGTGAGATCGAGTGAGCCCTGCTCCCCCCAATCTCCCAGTCATTGTCACACTCTGTGTGCTGTCATATTACCACCAACCCCTAACGTCAGCTGCAATGTTGCTGTCTTTCATTCAGCAGCCCCTCAGCCCATGGGTAGAAATTGTTCTTTACCCTGTTGGTGCAGGCTTATCATGTTTCTATATCCCCTGCCTGAGCGAAGCCCATTTGTGATATTATTGACACACACCCCCCAAAAAAGAACTATGGGTTCCGAGGGGGTGCTTCTCTCTAAGAAGGGCATGCAGGGGTACCTAGACAGGCGGCAGGTCACCTCAAGTCTGTTATTTCACTGGAAAAGGGCTTTGCCTTAATAGGCCTAGTGGTCCAGTGGAATACTGCAATCAACTGGGCTGTTTAACCACTACAGCCTTAGTGGTTGGGGGGAGAGGCTTATTGTTCCATAAATAAATTTGAATAAACAAGGCAATTCACACAGGATCTGATTGCCAGGGGTTTAATAGTTCAGCAGCTTGGTCTGTGATAGTTTTGCCTGACTCCTTTTATCTGTATGCAGCTAGAATGGCTCCAAAGAAGGCTTCTGCGCAGCCTGCTTCCTCTATCCCAGCAAAGAGGGCTATTAAGGGGCCATCCCAGTCACTTCGTTCGCCCAATCCTAGTTGTGCTGGGGGCCGTATTTAAATCCTTCATGCAAGTTTGGATGGTGATCCAGAAGTGTTGGCCTGCTTTGCATCTGGGATGGATGGTCCCCTTCAACGCTCCGCCCGTCAAACCAGTGCACAAGCAGGGCCACCACCCCCAATTGGGGCTTCGTCTCCTGCTACATCGGCATCCAGCGAGGAAGGGGAGGAGCTCCCAGAATCGGGGGTTTTAATTGCTGATTCCCAATTTTCACGGAGTCCAGTTCCTTTCTTTCCGCAGGCCCCAGTGCGGGTGGTGGGAGCATCAGCTCAGCGGGCAGCTAGCAGCAGGGGGCAGCAAAAGGCCCCCTCCCGTTCCAGGAGGTCTTCTCAGTTCTTACACAGGCTTTCTTCTGGGGTTGGTATCTCACCTGTTCCTTTCCTCAGCCTCTCCCAGGTGCTTTGCGGCAGGATCCTGCGCCTGAGTCCTCTGCGGAGGTCAGCCTGTCAGTGCCAGCAAGAACGTCTTCAGGCGGAAAGCGTTGCCACAAGAGACGTTCCAAAAGTAGACCATAAGGAGTCAAGGAGATGCTTCTTCTTCATCAACGGCCTCTCCCAGGTACCTCGAGGTGTCCAGGGGGCGGTTTGCCAGGAGGGGAGCACCTCTTGGTGATGCAGCAAAAAAAAAAAAAAAAAAAAAATTAAAAAAAAAATGCTTGCAAGCTTGCAGTGCTAAGCAAGCACTGGCGTGGTTCTAATGGGATGGTGAACCAACTGTTGCATTTCTTGGTAGTTGGTCCAATATGACTCTCAGGGTCCCTCCCTGCTTGTCCATTCTTGATCGTTGATTCCATCCTCCTGCAAATTGATGCACATTATTTATTTATTTTATTTTGCTGCTTGTGGTATGGGCAGGCACCCTCCCATCTTGTGGTGGTGAAGGGGGCCCACAGCCAGCTGGTGGCCCGGAATACAGCAATTCAAAAGTCGGTTAGAATGCTACCTGTGGTAGCCAGTAAAAAGGGTGATGGTAGGAGCTTGCATTGAGACTTATGGCGGGACTCCCTTTGATTCCCCTTTTATTCCCGACTTGCAGTTATCCCCATGGGGGATTGTCCCTAAGGAAGCCCCATGTGATTTCTGTATGATACATAATTCATTGCATCTCTGAGGCTATCCCGCGTTTTATTTCATGACATACGAGTCCCTGGATTCAGGTGATTAAGCTTATCAAATGACAAATATTCCCTCACTGAGAAGCTGGGCGTCCTTGTGGCAGCGGATTAGGCGGAGGGCCATTTTATTTCCCTTTTAACATATTAGGGATCCAGATGGATATCGTTGCCCAAATATACCACTCGCCTATGCCGATGCTGTCTGCCTGAAGGAAGTTAATTTGTAATACTTCCTCTGAAGCAACTGCTGCTTCGTCCAATCTAGATTACACCATAAAATTAATCAGGAGATTTGGCCCGGGGGCTTTGTTAGCCAAATGCGACATTGAGTCAGCATTTCGGCTGTTGCCCATTCATCCCCAGGACTTCTGGCTCCTGGGGTTCTGCTCTGAGGGGGCATATTATTTTGACAAGGCAATGCCGATGGGCTGCTCGGTTGCCTGTGCAGCCTTTGAGTGCTTCAGCACGTTCCCCGACTGGGCCCTCCGCTTTATAACTGGCCTTACGGGGGTCACCCATTATCTCAATGACTTCCTGCTGGTCTTATCGGGCGATACAGGCGACTGTTTGGCCTTGATGCGGGCTTTCACGGCCCTGACGGAGGAATTGGGCGTTCCCATGGCCGCAGGAAAGACGGAGGGCCCTTCCACCCAGCTAACTTACTTGGGTATCCAATTGGATACGGTATCGCAAACTTCTCGTTTGCCTGAAGATAAGTTAGTTGCCTTACGGAAGGTAATACAGGAACTCCTCCCTTTGAAGAAGGTGACGCTCCCGACAGTTGCTTGGGCACTTAAATTTTGCTTACAGGGTGGTGGCCCCGGGGCGGCCATTCTGCTCACGGCTGTTCAGACTGACCGCGGGACTACACAACCCGCACCATGGGCGACGGCTGCCCAATAGAGGAGAAGGCAGACCTGAGGGTTTGGTTGCGATTTCTGGAGGAGTTCAATGGTGTGTCCTTGTGGCAGGATGTTAGGAACCGGCACAACGACTTTCAAGTTCATTCGGACACAGCGGGGTCGCTAGGCTTTGGCCTCTATTGGAATGGGCATTGGGTGCACAACCTGGGCCGCTCGCCTGGCAGGGGGAGGCCGTCACGCAGCATTTAACTTTTCTGGAGTTTTTCCCCATAGCGGTTGCAGTCCATATTGGGTCGAGGACTTCAAGGACCGCCGCGTGTGTTTCTGGACTGTCAACCAGGCGGTGCCGATCATTCTGGCCAAACAGTCCTCCCGCTCGCCTTGGGTATCAGCCCCGCTTCAGGCATTTGTGCTCCACTGTCTGCGTTTCAACATTGGTTTTCGGCTCGCTTTGGGTCGGGGGTTACTAATGAGTTTGCTGTCGCCCTATCCCGTTTTTAGATGGAGCACTTCAGGTCTCTTGCCCCGAACGCTCAGCCTCTCCCAGAACCCTTTCCAGTGCACCTGTGGATTCTTGGCAGCATGTACTTTGGCAGGGAGTAGCAGCGTCTGTTTCGCCGGCCACCATTAGGTCTTATAATAAAGCCTGGAGAGACTTCCTGGCATTTCACCAGGAGTCTGTGGCTGTGGGGGTGGAGCTACGTCCCTCTTCGTCCCAGGTGCTGCAGTACCTTGCACACCTTTTTCCAATTGGGGAGGGCTGCCAAGACCGTTAAGCTGCAGCTGGCCGCCATTTCCTTTTTCTGTAAGGCCCCCTTTTCGACACGGATCCTTGCGCAAAATTTGTAGATTTGCAAGGCTTTGGAAGGTTGGGGTAGGCCCCGCACTCCCCAAGCGGCTGCTAGGTGGCCCATTTCCTTTGAGCTGCTGACCAACCTGCGTTCTAGGTTGCGTTCCATTTGTTGGTCACGTTTCGAGGCCAGACTTTTTTCAGCGGCCTTTCCTGTTGCATTTTGGTGCACTGCGGATTGGCGAGGTGGTTTTGGAAACCTCGGAGGCTGGTCTTACCAGGGGCTTGTTATATTCCGGACGTCAGCTTATCTGCTACGGAGGTGACCCTGGCCATATGGAGCTCTAAAACAGGCCAGCTGGGGAGGGGTGTGTCCATCTCCCTGCCGGCCATTGGGCAAGAGGGGCCGCGTCCGGCGTAGGACATCTCTAAAATTTTGGCAGTCAGACCTGCAGGCGATAGCCCCTTGTTGATCCACACCAATGGGCTCCCCTTGATGCGGCAGCTGTTTTCCAGGGTGATGCGTACGGTGATCACAGCCTGTGGGGTCTTGGCGTCCATTTCGCCCCCCGTTCTTTCCGTATTGGGGCGGCAACTACAGCCGCTCATTGGGGGTTGTCAATTGACAGAATGTGGAACATGGGGCAGCGGAAGTTGGACGCCTATGGGGCTATGTGAGGAAGCGGCGTTGATGTGGTATTTATACTTTTCTGTTTTGACCCCTCAGGTGTAGCGGCTACCCGGATCTGGATTGTGGGACACAGCATTATCCTTTGGGCTGGCGTCCGAGCTGCGGAGTCCGGGCTCGGTGCCGGGCTTGGCTTTCCCCGTCACGTGCAGGTGTCTTGGATGGCCAGGCGCGGAATGCGGTGGGGCGAACTTCTGCCATTGCTTCGGCACCGCTTGAGTTGGGTTGGCTGGCCTGAGGCATTTGTGGTGCACTTGGGGGAAAATAATTTGCCGGTTATGGACTTCCTTACATTTACGTTCCACAATTCAGAGGGATCTGGGGGAATTAATGTCGCTAGTGCCTGGGTCTAAGCTTTCTGGTCGCAATGGTTGCAGAGGCGGGAATGGCAAGGCAGCCTCCGCCCGGTGGGTACCGAAAAGGCCAGGAAACGTGTTTATTCAGTTGCTTCCTCTAAAGTCCTGGAGCTGGGTGGGTCCATTAGGCACCCGAGGATTTCTGCCAGGGCGGTTCAGCTTTATCGGGCTGATGGAGTCCGCCTTTCTTCCCGTGGGAGTGATATCTTGCTGGAGGATATTGCGGAGGGTTGAAAGGTTGGATTGGGATGGTGAGTGGTTGGCGGCGAGCTGGGGTAGCTCGTGTGGCGGTTAGGCATTGGTTAAAATTGCTTGCACTAGGGGTCAGGATAGGCTGGGCCTGCCCCTAGTAATGCTGCTTCAGGGGTATGGATAGGCTGGGCCTACCCCTGAATGCGCTGGGCAGGGGTATGGATTGGCTGGGCCTACCCCTGCAAAAAGGGTATTCTGTTAAAGGAATCCAGGGGCTCATCTTGCTTTTGTCCACCCCCACCTCAAGTGGTGGGGGGCTAGGGCCACGCAGAGTCCTTGGGAGCATTTGGGGGAGAACCGTGGGTCGTGGCCCGACTCCGTTTTCTCCTTTAGGTGTTTACCCTTTCTGACTTCGCCCAAAAGCGAATGTCAGCTGTCCCATGGCTGGGGGGACAGTAGTCGGAACCAATGCCTAAGCAACCACTCACATTGGTTGTATTTAAATAAAGTTGTGGCCAAAATTATGCCAAAAACCTTAAACAAAAATTACTGTGTGACGTCTGAGTTACTGGGGTGGGGAGCTGGGCCGGTAGCCTCGACATGCAAAGCGGGTTCTCCCTTAAAAGAGAGCACGGGTTGCAGAAGGGTGAAAGGAGCAGCTCCCAGTTACTGGGCAGTTTTTGGTTTGGCCACAGCTTGGGATTGGTTGGGGCGTGTTGCTGGGGAGTTGGGTATGTTGCCACTTTGATGATTGACAGGTGCTGCCTATAAAACCTGTGTTTGTGAAACTTTAGTTTCACTTTTGCTGCGTGCAACGGATCTCCCGCCCGCCCTCCCTAACTTTAGGGAATGGTGTTCTGCTGCTTGACCTTGCTATGCCTGTCATGGGGTTGTCTGCTTTGGAGCAGGAGCCTGGTAGGAATTTGTCCAAGTGGCTGATTGGCTTTTGTCACTGGTTTTGCCTACTGCGTAGCAAATCGTCACAACTTGTAAGGTTGGCGGTTAGGCATTGGTTAAAATTGCTTGCACTAGGGGTCAGGATAGGCTGGGCCTGCCCCTAGTAATGCTGCTTCAGGGGTATGGATAGGCTGGGCCTACCCCTGAATGCGCTGGGCAGGGGTATGGATTGGCTGGGCCTACCCCTGCAAAAAGGGTATTCTGTTAAAGGAATCCAGGGGCTCATCTTGCTTTTGTCCACCCCCACCTCAAGTGGTGGGGGGCTAGGGCCACGCAGAGTCCTTGGGAGCATTTGGGGGAGAACCGTGGGTCGTGGCCCGACTCCGTTTTCTCCTTTAGGTGTTTACCCTTTCTGACTTCGCCCAAAAGCGAATGTCAGCTGTCCCATGGCTGGGGGGACAGTAGTCGGAACCAATGCCTAAGCAACCACTCACATTGGTTGTATTTAAATAAAGTTGTGGCCAAAATTATGCCAAAAACCTTAAACAAAAATTACTGTGTGACGTCTGAGTTACTGGGGTGGGGAGCTGGGCCGGTAGCCTCGACATGCAAAACATGGCCAGTCCAATGAAGTTGATGTTGAAGAATCATTGCTTGGACACTGGTGATCTTTGCTTCTTCCAGTACACTGACATTAGTTCGCCTGTCTTCCCAAGTTATGTGTAAAAAATTTCGGAGACAATGTTGATGGAATCTTTCAAAAGACTGCTGGCAGGGTTGCTGGCACCCATCTGTCTCAAGAGACGATGGAGTGCGCCTCTGGTGGTGAAGTCAAACTGCTGCATTAGCAACACTGAAGTGACCTCCCCAGGGTGCAAGCCTGGGTAGTGTGAATGGAAGTCCTGGGCTCCCGGACAACAAGACCCTCCTCTCAGTCTTGCTGATGTGGTCCAAAGAAAAGCAGGTCAATATGCTTGGCACCAACTGGGCTGCAGGAGCTGCCGGAAGGAGGCATGCAAAGCACCATCCAACCATCATAAGGATTCCATTCTGGATTTGTGCAGGATTTACTCCTTAGCCTTTTCTTCTCCCAGAGATATCCTGCAAGGCAGCAGAGGTTTAGGATATGAGTTTTTATTCTCCTGGAGAGATTACCTTTCCAGATTGATGAGCAGTATCTGCCCCTCACTTCCCTCTACAGAACTTGAAGAAACTGCCTTCTTGACCTCTGGACCTATTATTGATCTGCGCAATCCAGTGGTGACTGTTGTCACTTGTGGGGGAAACACTTCTGCCTGTGTTACAAGAGTTTCTGCCTGTTAAGAAATCGTCCTAGAATGAACCCTGTGCAATATTATAAAGTTATGACTACATTGGTGTGGATCCATCTGGGATGAGTGCCTTCAATCTTCACCCTCTGATTTTGCTCCTACAACATTTCCCCCACTCCCATAGAAAGAAAATAAAGGCTGGCCACCTCTGGTAAAAACCCCAATTTCAAAGTTAATTCACAGAGGGCATTGGGAAGCTCAACAATCTCTACCTAGGATGCAATTACGCAAGGAAGCCCAGCTATGCTGGTGGAATTTTTTCGATGTATGTTTTTTGGGACCACAAAGGAGGCAGCAACAACCGCATCACTTGGGATGCTCGTTGAATTTGCTTCTGCCAGACTCTACTCCTTGATTTTGAGGAGCTGTTTTTCCCCAGATACATTTTCTGGAATGGAATTCAAAATGTCAGGATCAGCTACACTTCAGGATGCAGAGTTCTGGAATTTTGCAAGTGAGATGAATGAGCTTGGGGAGTTTCTTGACACAGCCCAGATAACAGCTTTGTCCCTTGAATCTGTTGAGCATGTGAGTTGGCCTGGCTTTCAGAGGAGTCAGTTAGTGGTGATAGGCTTTCCTCGGCTGGTTGCAAAGAGCACTGGACTTCTGAGTAGGCCTCCTACCTTCCAGGATGGAGCCGAAGTGTTAATGTGCCAGGCATGCTGGCTCCAGAATCCTCCTCTGAGGGCCTTCCCTTGAACGTACACTTCCCCCCTCTGTGGACACATCATCATCAACTTCTCCTCACACCATTGACCTGTCAAGATTCTCGCTGGGTGAACAACGCAGGGTGTTCAATCCGGCCGTGACCCCCAGGAACTGGCAGCTGCAGAAGTCTGACCTGCTCATACATCCCTCCGGGGTTGGCGTGCTACTGGGCTTCAGAAAGACGATTTGTCTTTGTTTCATTTAGGGATCTGACAGAGCTTCAGCAACTGCAAGGTTTCGTTGCCAAGCCAGACGAGGTCAAGCTGTGCAGAAGCAGAGGCAGCCTTGGGACTCTATACTAGGGACAGCTGTGTTCAGGGCCCATACTGGACAGAAACAGCTCTGCTGTGTGCGGTGCTGATTTACTGCAGTGTGTTCTGTGACCATCTGACAATTAAACTGCTTAATGTGTGGTTGAATTATATTATGTTGTTGTTGTTGTGTGTGTTTTTTTTTTAAATGTCATACTTTTTTGGGGGGGGGGTTCCTTCTCTGAGACTTCAGCTAAATTCAGGATATCAGAAAGTAAAGCCAGAGTTTTGTTTAGTTCATTGCAGGGTCCAGATTTGAATGCGAAGCTTCTTGGTTATAGTTATCCGTCTTGGCCATTAAGACACTCTTTGAATTGTAATTCTGTGTGGGGAATAGGGGTCTCCTCACAGCTCTCAGCAACCTTTACAAACTACAGTTCCCAAGATTCTGTGCGACCAATCATGACTGTTTAATGTGGCATGATACTATACCCTCCAACATTTTTCCAATGAAAATAGGGATGCCCTATTCTATACTACTACTGCTAATAATAAGAAGAAGAAAAAGAATAAGAATATTTATACCCCTCCCATCTGACTGGGTTGCCCAGCCACTGTGGGTGACTTCCAACATATATAAAAACACAAACATTAAAAAAAAACTACCCTATGCAGGGCTGCCTCAAGATGCCTTCTAAAGGTCGTATAGTTACTGATCTCCTTGACTTGGGTTGCATAACTCCATACCTTCCAACATTTCTCTGATGAATATAGGGATGTCGTAAGGAAAAGTGGGGCATTCCGGGATCATAGCAGAAACTGGGACGGCTTCTGTAAATCCGAGACTGTCCCTGGAAAATAGGGACACTTTGGAGTATCTGTGATATTGCATTAAATGTATAGTGCAGTCAGAAGCAGGGTCACACCACACAACCAAATGAAAATGAAAGAAATGCTAATGGAAGCCTGCCAAACTCAGAGAGAGGTGTTCCTTTATTATTTGACAATATAATACTCTTCCCCATGATCCACAGCTGTATAGCTATTGAACAAGTTTGTTTAATGTGGAGGAAGGCGGAGCGATGGGACTGAACTGGAATATGATATTCCTAATTTCCTTGGCCAGTAGGTCCACCCAAAGGACAACTATGTGTGTATGAAAAGTGTCAGGATGCCTGGAAACTTGCTTGGCAAGACATCTTCCTGGTCCCACTTGTTTGGCTATTTCCCAATAACGGAGCTGTCAGCTGTGCTGCTAAATTTTGCCATCGTCAGGGGAAATGTGGGGAGCCTGGGCCAGGAAAGCGAATATAATTTCCATAAGATTACCAAAATTGCTCTCTAAATTGCAGCCTTATTCATCGTGGGCAAAAGGGTGCATATTTATATGGCTGTAGCTGTGGTGTAATGGATGGAGCATGAAACAAGGACTAGTGGGATGGACATACAAATCTACCCTTTGCCCTGATGCTCGTTAGATGATCTTAGACCAGTCATTCCTTCTTACTTCCCTTACTTTGCATGGTGGTTTTGAGGATACAATGAGAAGAGGTTACCCACATACACCATGGGTGGGGACGTGGAACCATACCCCCGTACCATCATAGGCCAACTTTGGCAGGTGGGTGGGGCTGCCCACCTGTCAGTCACCTGACACCAGTTGATTGGCAGTGCCTGAAGACCCAGCATGAGCTGTGCCTTTACCTGCCCCACATCTGATGTCATATATAATGTTAGTTGTTCTGCTGGTGGGAGTGGCTTGCCTGAAATGGCCTGATGGGCCAAATGGGCCTGATTAGACCCTTGGGTTGAAGGTTCCCCACTACTGATGTACACCACCTTATTCTTTCATTGCAGGGGGTTGGATTAGATGATCCGTGGGTCCCTTTAAGCTCCATAATTCTATGATTCTATGAGACGAAAGGACAGGAGAAGGAAGGTAGGAAGGAAGGAAGGAAGGAAGGAAGGAAGGAAGGAAGGAATACTTTGGGCTTCCATAGTGGATGTATAATGGTCCTTTTGAAATATTTAATAGAAGTAGACAGTAGAGGCATGTAGACTCAAATAACCTCCTGTTTTTTTCCTCAAAGATGGCAAAAGTTTTGTTCTTTCTTTTGTTCTGCAGAACAGATTTCTGCAAGGCACTTTGGTTGCTAAGGAAAATCAAAGTTAATGTACAATTTTATGCTGCTCATAAATGAAATGTTTCCTTGTTGAGAATAAGCAGTCTTGTTTGAAAAAAACTTTGTGGCTCTAATTTGCAGCCTAACAAAGTTAACACAGCAGCCCTTCATTTCTTATTGACAGAAGCATTAAAGGAATCTTACTTTTGAAAAGTGGGTTTCTGAATCTGGAGTTAGGAACTAAACAGGAAGGAGACAGTTCTTGAGTGGGTGGACAACGCCTCCCCCATTAGAAGTATGTTTTAAGTCTATAGTTGCTACCAAATTTTAGACATTCTTCCTTAAGCAAAACATCTGAGAAATTTTGAGCGAAGCCAAGAGTTCCAATAACAGCCTAACTCCAAAGCAGCTTAACTCGTTAGAGATGTGTCAGGAGAATTACAGAACTGCTATTAGCATCATCCTTGCATTGAGTCCTACCCTCTCTGATTTGTAATGTAAGTTATCCTATGTCCTCACATCATTATACCATGCCAAGTCTCCACCCTTGCTAGTTACAGCCAATTAATGTGCCACACACACACACACACACATAGTGTGGTGACATCAAGACACAGGATGAGCTTAATTACCGATACTTTTTGCAGAAGGAGAGAACTCAACCCAAGTTTGCTTATTTTTAGGGTGGATCAGTGTGTTGTCTGTAAGTTCTGCTGTAAGACTTCTCCCATAGACATCTGGTTGTCCCTTGTGAGAACACAATGCTAGTCCAGATGGACCTCTGGCCTGATCCAGCACTGCTGTCCTTGGGTTCTATTAATGTAAGGTTTCTCATGTGAGTTCTTTAACAGCTATCCTGTCTATCTATGTTAGCTAGATTTCCACAACAAATTGATCACTGTAGACTGAATTTGACCATGTTTACATGGACATTTTTTTCAGCCTTTCATTTGTTTCACTTCTCCTGATCAGATAAGCTCCTTACCAACAGTTGGATCCTACACATATCCAGTAACATCTGTTGGGAAAAGTGCAAGATTCCATCCCCTACCAAGGTTTGGGGCTGCACATTCCTTCTAGTAAGGAATTTGCTAACATTAGAATAGATTTTAAAAATATCACTGGCTAGAAGTGAGGGAAATGTCTGTATTCTGGAAATAAGGTCATCCTGAGTGGGGATGATACTGCAATTCACCAATGGAGAATTTGTGGCCCTCAAGTTGTTGCTGCAATCCAGTTCCCATCAGCCTCAGCTAGAGAAGAGAAGCCATTTTTTGTTCACATTCTAATGTATAGGAACTGAAAAACAGTTATCTTGTTAAAATTGCACTTTAGTCAAGCGGTTCTTCAACCAAATGATGTGTACAAAAATGAGCATCTATGAGGTACTTATTGGTGAAGATAACATACAGAAATACATTGTGTTGGAGGAAGTGCTGGTTTTTCGTGAGCTCTTAAAAAAAAATCACGAATGAAAAGGAACTGAACTAAAGACTAGACAATGGACAAACTCGATGAAACTGAAACTGATAGATTTTCCCATCCCTATCCCAAACCAGTGCAGCCAATGGTCAGGATAATGGGAATCGTACTCCAGAAACTTCAGGAGAACTACAAATTGTCCTCCCCTTCTATAGTTTCCAGCTAAAATTAAAATTATAGCTTTGATTGTTTGCTTTTTGAGCTGATGCATTCTGAATTCCTGTGAAGAGTGTGTGTTTGCAGCATCGGGGGGGGGGAGGGGCAGAGACAACACCCATTAGCAATGTATCCATTACCCTAAGCCTCTTATATTTCTCTTGTAATCTCCTTTGGTTTATTCTGGTAAAACCTGACAGCTACACATGTCTGACATTCATTGAAGTCCAGTTCCCGAAGGAGGTTTTTTTTTTTTTTTTTTTTTGACAGATGAAGGCTTACTTACTGTTGAAAGGAAACAAAAACAAAAAAAAACAAAACAAAACAAAAGCAAATCTGAAAAGGAAGTCTTAGTTAATGCAGGAGAAGGGCACTGGGTTTTGTTTGTCTGTTTTAGTAAAGATTATGTGTTTAGAGATAAAAGCATTTCATACTGCAACGGGAGGAGGAAAAATATTCAGACTTTTACAGATGAGAATAGGGACCTTTGTGTACTGCTAATACCCTAGTTTTTCCTCTATGGCAGGGGTAGCCAACTCCCAAGAGACTGTGATCTACTCACAGAGTGAAAAACTGGCAGTGATCTACCTCCTTTTGGGGGGTTCAGGTCAAAGTTGTTGAGTTTTTTCAGGGAGGAGGTAAAATGTTGAGCTTTTTTTAGGGGAGCCACAGTTGTTCAGCTTCTTTGCCAATGATCTACCGGTGATCTACCACAGACGTCCAGTGATCTACTGGTAGATCATGATCTACCTGTTGGACATGCCTCCTCTATGGGATCATCCATTTCACACTGTGGAATAATATTCTCTGTCTTCTCTATTTATCAGCTGAACAGTAATACTTTAGGGGTAGCCCATGTAGAGTCCCCTAACCATCGTTTCTGACCATTGACCATTATGACTGACACTGACAGCTGAGGCTGATGGGAGTTGGCATTCTTTCACAATTTTTATGGCTTTAGAATAGGATTATACAAATTTATAGAGAATAAGGCTTTCAAGAGCTACATAGTAAAATTATTATTATTGAATAGGGTGTCCCTATTTTCTTCGGAGGAATGTTGGAGGGTATGCATCAGAGTTTAGAAAAAAAATGTCCTCTATATTATGGGAGGGGGGCAGGTTTTTGTGTGGAAAAACCATTATGTGGTTTGGAAGATACGAAGAGAGAGATGATGATGTGTTCATAGAATCATAGAATTACAGAACTGCAAACCCCAAGGCTCATCTAGCAGGAAACTCAGCTAAAGCATCCATGACAGATGGATCCATGTTGATTAAGGGGCAACTGAATGGTGCAAGGCCTTTTTTATGGGGGCTCTGATGTGGTGGGGGTAGTAGTGGATTTGCTTATTTGTAGGAATGCTTGCCGTTTCTTGGGGCAGCGCTCCCTACACTTGATCTTCTTATGATATCCTCACAATATTTATCTTATTGAGAAACATATAAACATATAATTAGACCATAAGCAGAAGAGAATTTGTCCATGGAGTTTTCTTGGCAGGGATACTGGAGTGGCTTGCCAGTTTCCTTCTCCAGGTGGATCACATTTAGTCTAAACTCTCCGCTATGACCTGTCCATCTTGGGTGGCCCTGCATGGCATAGCTCATAGCTTCCCTGAGCTGATGCTTTTGAATTATGGTGCTGGAGGAGACTCTTGAGAGTCCCATGGACTGCAAAAAGATCAAACTTATCCATCCTTAAAGAAATCAGCCCTGAGTGCTCACTGGAAGGACAGATCCTGAAGTTGAGGCTCCAGTACTTTGGCCACCTCATGAGAAGAGAAGACTCCCTAGAAAAGACCCTGATGTTGGGAAAGATGGAGGGCACAAGGAGAAGGGGATGACAGAGGATGAGATGGTTGGACAGTGTTCTCGAAGTGACTAGCATGAGTTTGGCCAAACTGCGGGAGGCAGTGGAAGACAGGAGTGCCTGGCGTGCTCTGGTCCATGGGGTCACGAAGAGTCGGACACGACTGAATGACTGAACAACCACAAGAAGAGAATTTTGGGGAGCGAAGAAAGGTCATATTAATTTGACTCAAGCCTGCAAAACCCATTTGATTTCAGCTGCCAAGTTTGACTGGAGGGACCAGAAAAGGCCTTTAGACGCTCATAATCAGTGGAGCATTCTACTGATCTGGTCTTCTGCTGAAGCATTGCAACATTCTGGGCCTTTTTTGTTTTGCTGCTCAATTTTTGCCTGCGTTCTGCGCCGAAGGCAGAAGCCAAATGACAATAGCAGATGTTGGCCTGCCTCGCCTTTAATTTTGCCTCTGGAAATAGCACTTAGACCGGAGCTCCAGCTGGCACTGATTGATGTGCTGCCCGATTGGCACTCGTTCTGTACAGGCACAAGTGGCTGAGCTGTGAAACTTACAGGCTTAGATTTTATAGGAAGGCACTCAGTCACTGTAATTGTTTGTCTGTTCCCTATAATTTACAGCAGACGAAGCGGTGATAAAACACTAGCTGGTTTTAGGTGAGCATGAGTGGTTTCATACCATCTTCCTCCTTCTTTTGATTTCCGTTAACACGACCTTAGCTATTCAGCTAAAAGTTACTGAAAGTTGTTTTTCTTTTCTTCCTGCTTTTGTGGCTGCAAGGGATGTTTTTCTGCAGTAAATAATCAGGTGTGTAATTTACATTCTTGGTGCCACGCAAGACATGCAACAATGTTTGTAAAAAAACAGGAACATTGCTGCCCGAGGATAGCACACTTAAGATCTTAGGAACAAGAGGTTTTATCAATATTAGCCCAGAGTCACCACTTAAATTGGGCAAACCAGGTTCATAGTTCCTTCTGACTGTGGGTGCTGCATTTTTTACCCCATATGTTCTAATAATACATATACAAAATGGCATGAAAGTTGAAGGTTGTATCCAACACAGTCAGCAAAAGGATTCACACTTGGGCAATGGACCATTCTCCACTTAAAAGGTAAAGGTAAAGGACCCCTGACAGTTAAGTCCATTCGCGAACGACTCTGGGGTTGTGGTGCTCATCTCGCTTTACTGGCTGAGGGAGCCTACGTTTGTCCGCAGACAGTTTTGGCCAGCATGAGTAAGCTGCTTCTGGCAAAACCAGAGCATCGCACGGAAACACTGTTTAGATGTCAGGGTTGAGCCAGATGAGGAGGAGTGGTGGCAAGCCCCCCCTGGTGAGGCTGCACCCACGGAAGAACCTGGGGAAATGGAGGAGTTCGTACCTGGAGAAGACTGGTGGCGGCACTCCTCGGAAGAGGAAGAGTCAGATGGAGAGGGGGAAAGACCAGAACAGGAGGAGGAGGAAGTCGAGCCAGAATCAGGCCCTTGTGAGGAGAGAAACAGCCCTTCCCCTCCTCCCTTCTCAGCTGTAGAGCGTAGAGCTGAGAGACGCAGGGAACAATTAGAGGCAGCTGCAACTCGTAAGAGACGTGGTTGCAGGCCAGCTACTTAAGAAAGGCTAGCTCCTCCCTTCACTAGCACCTGCAACTGCTATGCTGAGTGCGTGGTTGCTCTTGCTCGTTCTGTTCCTGACTCCTGGCTTGTTCCTGACCCTCGGCTTGTTCCTGACTCCTGGCTTGTTCCTGACTCCTGGCTTGTTCCTGACCCTTGGCTTGTTCCTGGCTCCTGGCTTTTCCCTGACTGACTTGGCTGGTTCCTGACTTGGACTGTTCTGACTTCGGCTTCTCCTGACCCCATACTGATACCTGACTTCAGCTGGCTTCTGACCCGGACTGTTCGACCTTGGCTTATCTGACTGACTGCTGCACTTCAGCACGCCAACTTGTTGGCGCCCTAACATTATCTTCCCGCCGGAGCGGTACCTGTTTATCTACTTGTACTGATGTGGTTTCAAACTGCTAGTTTGGTAGGAGCTGGGACCAAGCAACGGGAGCTCACCCCATCGTGGGGATTCGAACAGCCGATCTTCCAATTGGCAAGCCCTAGGCTCAGTGGTTTAGACCACAGCGCCACTCGCTTCCCATTATCCACTTATTCTACTCCAAATCTGTTCTACGGGTTCCCTCAACCCTCCAGAGCGAATTTGGGGAGGGTGTGAGGGGAATGGGAAATCCTGTTGAACAAATTGAAATCCTTGTGCTGACAGTGTAGGACAAGGTAGTTGAATACCACCCTAAATATACAATAAGAATAGTAAAATGTACCAAAGAACCCAATCATGGTGACAACAACCTGCATAGATGTAAAATATCAATGCACAGCTGTTTTCAGGGTATTGGACTATGACCTTCCAGGGGGTTGTAGTATGGGGAAGGAAGTGGAGGAATCAGACAATAGCAGTGCAGTTTCCCTCTTAAGCATTTTGTCAAGGAGCAAAAGGTAATCCACTGGGATGTGCTTAAAATTCTAAGATGACATGTCTCACAATAGTGGCCTATTGGGCCGGGGAAATCACAATATACATTGGAGCAATACTTCTATCAGGCCAACCATAATGTCACAAAATAGCAAGCAAGCTTTCAAGTCCTGAGAAATCTTCATTAGGCTGAATGTTACCCCTGTAGTGTGTTTTTAGCACATAGCCTAATGAAGAATTCTGGGAAATTCAAAGCTTGCATACTATTTTGTAGCATCATGCTTGACCAGGTATGGCACTAATGCATATTTTATACAGTCGTACCTTGGTTCTGGAATGCCTTGTGACCTGCATGTTTTGGCTCCTGAACGCCACAAACCCAGAAGTGAGTGTTCCAGTTTGCAAACGTTTTTTGGAAGCCGAACTCCCTACGCAGCTTCTGCGGCTTCGGGTTGAGTGCAGGAAGCTCCTGCAGCCAATTGAAAGCCGCACCTTGGTTTTCAAACGTTTTCAGAAGTCGGACCGACTTCTGGAACAGATTCCATTCAAGAACCAACGTATGACCGTACTTAAACTAATGTCATAACTTTCCAACATTTCTCTAGTGAATATAGGGATGTCCCATTCCACAAGGATAATTTTACTATTTATACTCCACACATCTTACTGGGTTGCCCCAGCCACCCTGGTCATCTTCCAACATATATAAAAATATGAAAAAAAAAACAACTTCCCTATACAGGATTGCCTTCAAACAGTTTGGGGGTCGGACAACTCCATGCCCTCCAATATTTTTCCAATGAAAATAGGGACATCCTAAGGAAAAGTTAGACATTCCAGGATCAAATCAGAAACCGGGATGGCTTCTCTAAATCAGGGACGTCCCTGGAAAATAGGGACATTTGGAGGATCTGTAATGTCAAAGAGGGCCCCAGGGCCGGATTTAGGTTTGATGGTGCCCTAAGCTACTGAAGGTAATGGGGCCCTTTATATGTGATATTTTAGGGAGCAGGCTAGCAAGGCGGGGCCCATTACTTACATCACAGAAGCCTACACAACACAAAACACTGTTGCTGTGTGTATGTTTTGTTTTATTTTTTTTTATCTTATATTTTGGAAATGTATATCCAGTTTTTTCCCCTTTAATTTTTTTGGGGAGGGGGCAAGAGAGTGGGGGCGTAAGCTATAGCTTGTTTAGCTTATACATAAATCCGGCACTTGCAGGGGCCCCATGTGTGTGTGTGTGTGTGTGAGAGAGAGAGAGAGAGAGAGAGAGCGCCTTGGTTTGGAGGAGAATCAAAGCATTATGTAGAAGAGAATACATTGTCTAAAATCTGGCTTGTAAATCGTTTAGGGAAACACCATGCTAGCTTTAAATGGCTGAGTTTCCTGAAGCTGCATAAAGCATTTTTATTAGAATAAGTCACCAGTGAGAAACAAAGAGGAAACTGTCACTTTGCATTGTCACGTTCTCCATAGAAATGGATTGTATGAAGTCAGCAAGTTCAGACACCTGCTAAGAGACATGCAGTGACCTGTCAGAGCACAGAGTTGAAATGGCTAGTTCATTGGAAAAGGTATAAATGGATGTAGCTGCCTAATCCTGAGTGAGACCAATGAGCTGCCTAGATCAATACTGAGTACTCTGACTGGTAGTTGCTCTTCAGGGTTCCAGGGAGAAGTAGTTCCTAATACATGATGTCTGAGATTTTTCTTTAAACTGAGATGCTGAAGAATGTGGAGCCTGTAGTCTACCACTGATCTATGGCCTCTCCCCCCAAGTAGCACCCCTCGCACCCCAGATGGATGACCAAAGCTGGAATCTGGAAGGAAACAATGGACTCATTATTCCTGCCCCTGATCTATGGGGAATACCAGACAACCCAAAGCACAAAATCCCCCAGTATCGATTGGTCTCACCTAATAACCAACCGAGCTTGCTGGCAATCCTTCCAGTTAATTAAAGGCCACAAGACCTTGAGTTGAATCTTGTAAGCTTCAGTGTGTGCTGTCTCCAAGGCACATATGTTTCCATAGCAATGACCTCACCTCTGCCTCTATCGGTGTCTGGCCTCCTGTTTCTCGTCACCCTTCATTTCCTCAAATCAATTCCAGTTCCCGCTCCTTTGATGGCCAGCTGGTAGGGACAAGGAACTTGTGCGCCTTAGATCAGTGCTGGTTAGTGAGGGAGGAGGCTTGTTTTTCTTGGCGCCGGCTACTTGAGCTTGCGTTGGAGGGGAGGAAACTGTCTCACATTGAGGTGGAATGTTTGAGAGACTGGATTTTTGTCCCCCATGTCTCAGGTGCAAATGGGGAACAGGGCTGTTTTGGTTTCCTGTTCAATTTGATCCTTTCTGATCCAATCGTTTTACCCTGAAATTATGGAAGTGAGAGCTGGACCATAAAGACTGATCACCGAAGAATTGATGCTTTTGAATTCTGGTGCTGGAGGAGACTCTTGAGAGTCCCATGGACTGCAAAAAGATCAAACTTATCCATCCTTAAAGAAATCAGCCCTGAGTGCTCACTGGAAGGACAGATCCTGAAGTTGAGGCTCCAGTACTTTGGCCACCTCATGAGAAGAGAAGACTCCCTAGAAAAGACCCTGATGTTGGGAAAGATGGAGGGCACAAGGAGAAGGGGACGACAGAGGATGAGATGGTTGGACAGTGTTCTCAAAGTGACTGGCATGAGTTTGGCCAAACTGCGGGAGGCAAGTGAAGGATAGGGGTGCCTGGCGTGCTCTGGTCCATGGGATCACGAAGAGTCAGACATGACTGAACAACAACAAATATATATTAGTGGAAATATATATACTGAGGTCCAGCGCCGAGGGCCTTCTGGCAGTTCCCTCATTGTGAGAAGCGAGGTTACAGGGAACCAGGCAGAGGGCCTTCTCAGTGGTGGCGCCCACCCTGTGGAATGCCCTCCCATCAGATGTCAAGGAAATAAGCAACTATCTGAATTTTAGAAGGCATCTGAAGGCAGCCCTGTTTAGGGAAGTTTTTAATGTTTGCTGTTTTATTTTGTTTTTGATCTGTTGGGAGCCAAACTGATGCAGAAATGCCGAGGACTAAGTTTAACATTGGCAAAATAGAAGCTGAACTAGGTTTATCCACCCCTAGTCTCAGGGGGACTGTTTATAGGCATGTCACTGGATGACGCATCTGCACACCCATTAAAATGTGGCACAGGAAACCGGAGTTGTCATATAGTCCGTGCTTGTAATGCAGAATGATGGCATCTGCAGAAAGTGCTATTCTTGAACACTTACATGTGGCAAGGGCAGGGATAGAAGGGTCAGTCTGGGGAGGCAGTCTCCACCATTCCTCCTCCGACAGCATCGAGCTTGGGGGGAAGGTTGTGTAAATGAAGCAAGCATTCCACCTTCCATAAAATGCCCACCGGACTTGTAGGGCTGAAACTTAATCCTCAGTGGGGTAAAAGGCGAGCTTCGTATGGTACATGGGAACAGTAATTGCTCAGAGCACCTCTAGGAAAGAAAACTCTTATTCAATGAGGAAAAGACTGGAAGGAAAAACTATGCTGGAAATAAGTGTGTTTGTGTGTGGAAAGACTGTGCTCAGCTGGTGTTCCATTTGGGGTGTTTCATGGTGCTTTCTTGCTATTTGCGATTGATATGTCACCGCCTGTTGCTGTGCCTTCTTCCTGCCTGGGTGAATCATCAGGCAAGCATGTTGTCTGCTTTGGTGATTGATCCCATTCTTAAGGATTGCCTTGCAGCCAAAGGAGGTCAGTGGACAGGGCTGTAAACAGTCCCATAAAACACATGGAAATTCTGAGGGTGACCTCATCTAGACACCCGAAAGGCACTTGGAAATAAGTGAAGAAGTGACCTGCCCCCCTATAAAGGCAGGTCTATTTTGTCTTTTTCCACCATACCTGCTTCCTGACTGCTAATGCATATTGATAAAGACTGATAAAGGACTCTCCCTCCTTGAAGGTTTTTAAGCAGAGGTTGGATGGCTATCTGTCATGGACGCTTTAGCTGAGATAACTGCATTTCAGGATTAGATGACCCTTGGGGTCCCTTCCAACTCTATATGATTCCATGATTCTATGACTTCATGAGTTCAGGCATAGAATCATAGAATTGTAGTGTTGGAAGGGACCCTGTGAATCATCATCCAACTCCCTACAGTGCAGGAATATGCAGCTGTCCCATACGGGGATTGAACCTGCAACCTTGTTATTATCAGCACCATGCTCTAACCGACTGAGATATCTGGGTCATGTGCAAGACATCACTACTACTACCTTGGTTTACGAACTTAATCCATTCCAGAAGTCCGTTCTTAAACCAAAACGTTCTTAAACCAAGGCGTGCTTTCCCATAGCAGCGGGGGACTCAATTTACAAATGGAACACACTCAACAGGAAGCGAAACATGTTCTGCTTCCAAGGCAAAGTTCACAAACCAAAACACCTACTTCTGGGTTTGCAGCATTCTTAGTCCAAGTTGTTCATAAACTAATTAAACCAAGGTACCACTGTATTCATGCTTTAAGGCAGAACTCAAATGAGGGAGAGGCATGGCTGCCAGATACTCAGGTTGGCAGTAACAGGGTTGTGATGGCCTGAGTTTACTTACCATCCCTAGCATTTTCCATACATGCTGAGCGGGTGCAGGCCATTTATTTGTTTGTTTAAAACATCATCTTTTTTCTAACTCTGCTCTTCAGCCAAAAAAGGCTCCCAGAGCTGCTTAAAAAAAGGTAAAGGGGCCCCTGACCATTAGGTCCAGTCGCGGACGACTCTGGGGTTGTGGTGCTCATCTCACTTTACTGGCTGAGGGAGCCGGTGTACAGCTTCCGGGTCATGTGGCCAGCATGACTAAGCCGCTTCTGGCGAACCAGAGCAGTGCACGGAAACGCTGTTTACCTTCCCGCCAGAGCGGTACCTACAGGTGAAACTCGAAAAATTAGAATATCGTGGAAAGGTTCATTTCTTTCAGTAATTCAACTTAAAAGGTGAAACTAATATATGAGATAGACTCATGACATGCAAAGCGAGATATGTCAAGCCTTTATTTGTTATAATTGTGATGATTATGGCGTACAGCTGATGAGAACCCCAAATTAACAATTTCAACTTTGGGGTTTTCATCAGCTGTACGCCATAATCATCACAATTATAACAAACAAAGGCTTGACATATCTCGCTTTGCATGTCATGAGTCTATCTCATATATTAAACTCCAGTAGCTAATGAAAACAATTGCTTACATAAATGGACTTTTCCACAATATTCTAATTTTTCGAGTTTCACCTGTATTTATCTACTTGCACTTTGACGTGCTTTCGAATTGCTAGGTTAACAGGAGCAGGGACCGAACAACGGGAGCTCACCCCGTTGCAGGGATTCAAACCGCCAATCTTCCGATCGGCAAGCCCTGGGCTCTGTGGTTTAACCCACAGCGCCACCCGTGTCTCATAGCTGCTTACAGATCACAAAAAAGGAAGACTGCCCAAAGACATACCATCTAAAAATAAAAAAGACATGGCACGAAAGGGAACTGAATTGGGAGGGAAGAGGTGTCCTGATAGTGACTATCTGGAATGGAAATATTTCCTGGAAAGGAAGAGCCAAACGTTTGTGGTCTTCCAAGAAGGCTTGTGGAGAAGTCATGCGAACACCAGCTCTCTTATTTAGCCGATGAACTGAGTGGCTGATGTATCTGAATGTAGTGCTCAGCAGTTGAGTTGCCCGTTGACTAAGATCTTGTCCCATGGCAAACTTGATGTAAGCTGTACACTTACTTTGAACCAAATTTCTGTCACACCATGACACTCGCCTTCCTGCTCCACCCTTGCTCCATGCCACAGGCACAATACATCATGCTGGGCTGGAAACCCATTTAGAGCTCTTTCAGAGCGTACAGCCACATTTTCCTTAATGCTCGCCTAGGCTCAGCAGGCCCCATCCTTTAACAGGTGCAGAACAGTGGTGACGGGTCAGGACAGGAGTTTCTCCTTGGAGATTCCTTTGCTGTGGATTGGATGGCTTTGAAAGAGAATCAGACAAATTCATGGAGGGTAAGGCTATATCAATGGCTACTAGACGTGATGGCGATCTTCTGACTCCACTGTCAGAGGTGGTATGGGAATCACATATGATTATTATGTGGGGCAGGGCTTACCTGGGCCCCCACAATATTTTATTCAAGTTGGCACCCCTGCCCCTGACCATTAGACATACTGGTTAGGGTTGATGAGAGCTAGAGCGAAATATACTTGGAGTCAAGTGCAATTTTCATGCTCTTTATTCAGCTCATTGTAGCGAGGAATGCAGTTTTCCCAAAACGTCTGCTTTATATACACTATTTACACAATGGGCCCCACGTGATTGGCTAATTCCGGGATACTCCTGTATGCCAATCGGGTTGCGGATTCACTTCCACCTGGAGCTGGATTGGGTGGCTCCTGCGGACCAATCAGACTGCTGCATTCTGGATCCTATTGTTCTAGGACCAATCAGACTGCTGCATTCTGAATCCTATTGTTCTAGGACCAATCAGACTACTGCATTTTGGATCCTATTCAACTCAGTACATAACATACAGTCTCTCCACCCTAAGGTATTTGAAGGCCAATCCAGTCTACATTCTGTTGAAAGTACCAGAAGAGTGGAAAAGAGGGCCTTTGAGTTTGTCTATCAATAGCACCTGGACAGCTGATTGATCCAGTGCACGTCACCTGGTCACAGTTGTCCCCCCCCCAACCATAATGAGATGCATTATATTGCTATCATATTCATTATTTCTAAATTTTCATCTATACATATAAATCATCATATTCAATGCAAATTTTGTCATCATTTTTGGGGGGATGATTTTCCTCTTTTCTTTCACTGTGTAATTGGTCAATCTGCTAATAATAATAATAATAATAATAATAATAATAATAATAATGAGTGACACCTTCACCCCATAGGAAAAAGCAGGTGACCGTCAGATCCCACTAAGCAAACGTTCTAATAAATACAGCTCTATGTTCTGAACATTTCTTGACAATGTGGCAAAAGTGCCATTTCGCCCCTCACATTGGCGGAAATGCGGTTAAGCGCAGCCTGCTGTGCAGCCTTGAGCTGGATTCATCCACCCACGATAACTTGGTGCAATTGGTTGATGTTTCCCATATGCTAACAAAATGCCTACAGCTGTTGGGATAATAGAAGTGATTTATCAGCAGCAGCTTCCAAAGCATCCGGCTGGCCCATTTAATAATGGCTTTCCTGGTCTAGGAGATACCTGTAGCCAGCAAATCTGTCTTGGTGCCAGGTTTTTGTTCTTTTTGGATAACTTTTGTGTTGAGCAAAGGCTCTTTGCGAAAACAGAGAAAAAGGAGAGAAAGAAAGAAGGACCCTATTGACAAAGAGCGCACAGGGATTATGGGAAAATGATGGTGCCACAATGGCAAGACAGGGGCAGTCAATTCATAGAATCATCTAACCCAGTGGTGGTGAACCTTTTAGAGACTGAGTGCCCAAACGGCAAACCAAAACCCACTTATTTATTGCAAAGTGCCGAGAGTTGTTGAACTTTTCGTTGAGGGTTTTTTTTTTGAGGGGGGGCTCCCCAAAGTTGTTGAGCTTTTGGGGAAGAAGAAGAAGAGTTTGGATTTGATATCCCGCCTTATAACTACCCTAAGGAGTCTCAAAGCGGCTAACATTCTCCTTTCCCTTCCTCCCCCACAACAAACACTCTGTGAGGTGAGTGGGGCTGAGAGACTTCAGAGAAGTGTGACTAGCCCAAGGTCACCCAGCAGCTGCATGTGGAGGAGTGGAGACGCGAACCCGGTTCCCCAGATAACGAGTCTACCGCTCTTAACCACTACACCACACTGGCTCTGACCAAAGTTTTGGAACTTTTTTGGGGGGGGGTCGCAAAAGTTGCTTTGCTTTTTTGGTGGGGGACACTCCAAAGCTGCTGAGCTTTTTGGGGGGAGAGAGAACAGAAATAAATGATGAATAATACCTTCGCTGGAACTAATGTGCAGCACCGACATCATCGTCTGCCAAAGCGCCAAAAAACCCAGCACAATAAGGGTTAAAAAACGAACGCTGTTACGCCCAATCAGAAACAGCCAATGACACAGCAAGTTGAAAAACAGACCAATTGCCGAACACAATCTCCAGCTAACAGCAAAAAAATAAAAAAAAAAACGTTAAAATTAAAAAGCTTCCGGCGGACACAAGCTGTAGCATGGGGTGGGGGGAGTGGGAGAACAAATGGGGGGAAAACAACAACAGTGTGGATGGGCCGAAGGCGCACATGCCAGCAGTGAGGGCTTTGTGTGTCAAGACTGGCACGCGTGCCATAGGTTTGCCACCACTGATCTAACCTTTTCCTTACATGGCTACTCATTAAAGCCTCAGGAAATGAATTGTGATCCCTGGAAATAGATGGGTTGTTGGTTCCCAACTTCCACTGTGGAGGCTGGGTTTATTTTAGGGAAACTGGGGGGATGCTGCACTGATCACTGTGCTCCACTTTCCTTCTATCCTTCTTATTTACAACCTGTTCAGGAAGTAGCACTGCCTGTCAGCTTCCTGCTTCTTAGTCTCTGTGTTGCCCTGGTAGAAATCAGCAAGAAAAGGGATGAGGAGTGAAATATATTCGGAGTCAAGTGTGAGTTTCATGCTCTTTATTCAGCTCATAGTAGCAAGGAATGAATCTTTCCCCAAAACGTCTGCTGTATATACATTATTTACACAATGGGCCCCACATGATTGGCTAATTCCTGGCTACTCCTGTAGGCCAATCAGGTTGCGGATTCACTTCCTCCAGGAGCCTGATTGGCTGCTCTTGCAGGCCAATCAGGTCGCTGATTCACTTCCACCTGGAGCTGGATTGGGTGGCTCCTGCGGACCAATCAGACTGCTGCATTCTGGATCCTATTGTTCTAGGATTCAGCTCAGTACATAACAAGGAGAAAGCTGGAATTTTTTGGCTCTGCCTGTCATTGACTCTGGCACTACAAATTCGTTGGGTTCTCTGCCTTTTGTCCTACTGGTCACAAAGTGTGCCCGCCACCACTGATTTTCCATTGTTCATTAAATAATTCTGCTTGGTCCATTTTCACCATTATTCAGAAATCAGCCTTTCCTCTAGGGAAAAACAACTTAATGTTTCCATAGATGCTTAGCTGGGAGTGGCCGCCAAGACCATATAACACTGGTCCCGAAAGACCTACATTGGCTCTTAGTACATTTCCAGGCACAATTCAAAGTGTTGGTGCTGACCTTTAAAGCCCTAAACAGCCTCAGTCCTGTATACCTGAAGGAGCATCTCCATCCCCATTGCTCAGCCCGGACACTGAGGTCCAGCTCCAAGGCCCTTCTGGTGGTTCCCTCAGTGCGAGAAGTGAAGTTACAGGGAACCAGGCAGAGGGCCTTCTTGGTAGTGGCACCTGCCCTGTGGAATGCCCTCCCATCAGATGTCAAGGAAATAAACAACTATCTGACTTTTAGAAGACATCTGAAGGCAGCCCTGTTTAGGGAAGTTTTAAATGTTTGATGTTGTATTGTGCTGGGGAAACCCAGCCAGATGGGTGGGGTATAAATAAAAAATTATTACTAGATTATGATTATGGCTGGGAGGAAACAGAAAGAAAGATTAGGAGACACAATTGCAAAACATAAAAAAGTTGTAGCTGTTGAAAGAATAGAACAACATTAAAATCAGCCCAGAGTCTCTGTCACACATTCTCTAGCACAGTGTTTTTCAACCTTTTTTGGGCAAAGGCACACTTGTTTCATGAAAAAAATCACGAGGCACACCACCATTAGAAAATGTTAAAAAAATTAACTCTGTGCCTATATTGACTATATAAGTAATTCTCTTGAATTTTTCAATTTTTCCCACGGCACACCAGGCAACATCTCACGGCACACTAGTGTGCCACGGAACAGTGGTTGAAAAACACTGCTCTAGCAATTAGCAACCAGGCAGAATGCACCTAAATTCTCTGACATCCATAGTAGAGGTACACATATTTCAAATGTAGATGGTTCCTGGCCACTGCAAACAAGCTTGCTATGTGTAGGGTAACATACCCGGTATACGCTAGCAGTGACAATGTTATGGACAATGGTATAGATTACTTTTCAGTTTTGACTGCCAGGACTCAGCTATACAGCTGCAAATAAAAAAGTTTTACGTGTGTTTTAAGTGCAATATACAATGTGACAGTAGATGGCGATGATGAGCCTTATGGAAAATTCAATGTATTTTTTTAAACGCTTTTTTAAAAAGTGCATTTTCAAAGCAGTTTTTATGTTTCTAGATTCCACCCCAATGAGATTTCATTTTTAAAATGATTTGGGATAATTTTTCAATTTTAGCTTCTGAAAAATTGTGGTTCTAGAGATTGATATGTTTTTATTTATTCTAGGGTTGTCTTGGTTTTTTGCGATTTGTATTTTAATATCCCTTTTTTTGCAAAGTTTAAAATTCTGACTTCAAGAAGGCGAATGAGTGTTATTGTTTAGTAATTCAGCTCCCGCAGATGGTATGCTCTGAAAACCTCCAGAATGAACCTTTTTCTCCAGAATGGACCCCATTGCATGATTACCACTAATCTGATGCTAATATTAGAGGCAACAGGTTTATGAATTTTGATTGCTGGGAATCACGAGCGAGGGAGAGCACTTTATGGACTTCTGGCCTTGTGAGCTTCCCAAAGGCACCTGATTAGCCCCTGTGAGAACAGGATGCTTGACTAGATGGGTCAAAATCTCCATTTAGTGGCCTGAATAATTACTTTATTTTTAATGTAAATCTTTTGCTCCCCTTTTTCTTCTCAGATGTGCTGTGTCCCAGTGTCCACGTAGAAGGAGACAGGTTCAAGCACACCAATGGAGAGACTGATGATATTCCAGGTAACGGGATGCTATTTGCAATATGCTTGGGGTTGGGAATCTCAGTTTCCATCTTCAGCTGGCCATTGAAAAGCAACCAAATACACTATAGAGCCAGCTAAGGGAGTCCAGATCCTCAGGTGGAACATTTGAAGAATTTCAAGAGAAGCTAAAAGGGTTTCAACAGGAGAAGCAACACAGTGGAAGAAGTTAATTTTGCTATGCTAGTGTAGCATCCATAGTCAGTTTTCTCAGAAGGTTTTCTTTTCCCAAATATTTGGTAAAAGCATTGATAGAGTTCAGCCTACAATTAAAACTGAGGATTCATTTTGCTCTGGAGGATTTAGAGGGATTTCTCAAGAGAGGTTGCACTTCTGTGCTTCCAAGTATTTTTAAAAAGCAAGAAATTGTGTTTGTGTGTGTGTGTGTGTGTGTGTGTGTTTCACCAAGAGTCTAGTGGGCAGACAATGATTGGTTTACCAAGATTTGGCTTTGGCTTAGTCTCAAAGGGCAGTCCCATAGAGAGCAGTTGCAATTTTGGGGCTGGCGGTTGTGCAGCAGAGTAAATAAGTTTGTGATTCTTCCTGGAGCAGGAGGTTCTGACCTCTCCTCTCGCCGCCTGTGTTTTCTGGAAAGCAGAGGAAGAATAATGAAGTTAAAGTGGAGGCAAATGGAGACACATTGTTCTCTGGAGTTTCTTTTATTAGTATTTTTTATTGCGGGCACATGTCTACAGGGGCCCAGAGAGAGAGAGAGAGAGAGAGAGAGAGAGAGAGAGAGAGAGAGAGAGGAAAACCGGAACAAGGAGTCTGAGTCAGTGTTAATGACAAAGCATTATGCAGCAACCTCTGGGCAAATTTAACATACTCCTCATGTCTCTGATCCGATGCACAGAAACACCACTAGGGATTTAACAAGCATAGTAATAGCAAGTCGTGACTCAGGCTGAAATCCTGGCTGCAGGTCAATGCCGGGACTGGAGGAAATGGGATGGAAAATAGCTCCCGTGCATTGGTGGGTTTTTCTGTTTTGTCTTGTTATTTTCCATGCAGCATTTATTACTGATGCTCATTTTAAGCAGAAACTTCCTTAGAATGGCAGAAGCTACAGAGTGAGGAGTGCTGGGGGTGGGAGTGGGAATTGCATAGGGATTGTCTTTTACCCGAGTTCGGGGTGACTCACTCAATGGGGTTAGAATTTTTATTTTTTAAATAAAACTGGTTTTGGATAATTTGGGGGGGGTTCCCCCTCTTTCTTCTTCCTCTGAGAACATCAGAAGCAGACATGTGCAGAAGCCCTCTGGGAAATCTTACTCTACTCAATAGCTATCATTTTGCCTCCCTTGAAATTTGTAAAATAGGGACAAGGCTGTCTTAAGCATATGCGGCGCTGGGGTGCAAAGATCCGCCCGACGCCCCCCCATTGCCCAGTCCCAGGCGTGCAGGAGGGCAGAGCTGGTCGGCTGCCTCAGTGTCTCACTGGCTCGGTTGCCCCCCAACTCATGGCACAGAGCCGCCCGCAGCAGAAGAGCCTGCCGTGGCACTCCAACCAACGGACGGGCTGTTCCCCGGACTCAACTCTTGGGCCCTGGACTCTCGGCCTGCTGCCCCTGAGAGCCCGGCGCCCGGGTGCCCTGTACCCCTAGCGCCTATGGGTAACACGGCCCTGGATAGGGCATCTCAGGAGGAACACCCCATATTTCACTGGTAAGCTGTATACACCCCAGTCATCCACACAGGGGATTGCCTGAGGAATGGAGCCTATGAGTGGAATCTAAGAGTTAGCCCATTGATTTCAGTATGGTGTATTCAGGTACCAGCCTATGTTTATAATCAAAACTGCTTAATGCATCTGGGATTTGCTCTCTTAGGTCTCTGTAGGACAAGCCATTCCTCCATACATAGATTGCTGGGGCCAGCAGAGGGGAGAGTAGCTGCCAGACATCTATAGGAGGGCCAATGGAACCAAACAACTGTTGCTTAAACTGGCTTTAAGGTTTAGCATAACCTCCAATATTTCTCCAATGAAAATAGGATGTCCTATTCTATTATTATTATTATTATTATTATTATTATTATTATTATTATTACTATTACTTTATCATAAGAGCCAGTGTGGTATAGTGGTTAAGAACAGTGGACTCGTAATCTGGTGAACTGGGTTCGATTCCCCGCTCCTCCACATGCAGCTGCTGGGTGACCTTGGGCTAGTCACACTTCTCTGAAGTCTCTCAGCCTCACTCACCTCACAGAGTGTTTGTTGTGGGGGAGGAAGGGAAAAGGAGATTGTTAGCCGCTTTGAAACTCCTTAGGGTAGTGATAAAGTGGGATATCAAATCCAAACTCTCCTCCTCCTTCTCCTCCTCCTCCTCTTCTTTCCCCAGCCACATATATAAAAACATAATAAAACATCAAAAATTAAAAATTTCCATATACAGGCATGCCTACAGGTGCCTTCTAAAGTTTGGATCACTACTTATCTTCTTGCCTCAGGGATCACATAGCTCCATACATTTCTCTGATGAAAATAGGGATGACCTGAGGAAAAGCAGGACTTTCCAGGGACAAATCAGAAACTGGGATGGCTTCTATAAATCTAGGACTGCCCCTGGTAAATAGGGACACTTGGAGGGTCTGGCACTATAGGACGATACAGTGCAGGGCTGGGGATGAATATGGTTTGGGGAGAGAACCAGGCTAGGAAGAATTCTGTGGGGCATACAGAAAGGTCCAGAGGGCTGCATTTGTCTCACAATCCTGATGTCTCCCACCCCTGAGATATGCTGTCCCCAGATCTTCAGCTTAAAGTAGTGTAGGTCTGCTTTGAAGACTGAGGGCTCTCTTTCCCACCCGACAGATGAACAAGAAAACAATCCATCTGCCTGGGCCTCTGTGCTTATTTATAGCTTGTTGTGGGA
The DNA here is from genome assembly GCA_900245905.1 of Lacerta viridis. Lineage (NCBI taxonomy): Eukaryota > Metazoa > Chordata > Lepidosauria > Squamata > Lacertidae > Lacerta > Lacerta viridis. The sequence goes on along the minus strand of OFHU01001559.1, from coordinate 100,900 downwards.
TGGCCAGGGGCCTTGGACCCAGTGCTGCTGGGCCAGTGTGTAAAACCTAATAGCCTACAATTATAGCCAGGGATGGCTGTGATTGCTTGTCGGTGCCTCTCTTTCTGCTGGCCTGTGGTCAGCAGAGGAGCAGATTGGATTCCTAAGATGCCAGTGACTCACCAGCTAATTATAACGTTCTCCAAGGGGCTGTATGTGTTTGATGCTGGCAAAGAGGAACCAGTGGTCCGCTGATCCTCAAAGGAGAGAGGCACATTAAACCAGCACTGTGCTGCAGCAGACATCAACTGCCCTGATGCTTGTCCACCCGCCTCGGAACAACACTAATTCTGCCCTTCCTTTGCACTCTCTGCACTGGGAAGCCCTCAATATTGAAGTCTCGTTAGCTAATCTCCCTCGCAATGCTGATAATCTGCTCATGCATAGCTGCAGGCCTTTGGAATGGATCCTTGGCTGCAAAGAACACATGTTCAGGAAGAGCTATTTCCTGTGAAGCCGTACACATGAAAAAAGGATGACATCCCCGGCCGGTTAACCTGTGTGCAAGGCCCTTTGTTAATCGATAATTTGAGATCCCCTCCAGCCAGCCCAATTATACATTGTTTGATGTGTACACTGTGTTTGTGTGTTTGTGTTTGTGTGTGTGTGGTGTGTGTTGTTAGAGAGAGGGTCTTAGGGAAGCTTGAGTAGCTCCCTGACTTGGACCTCAAAATTGCTAGGGTACTTCTCCAGGGATGCGGGTGGCGCTGTGGGTTAAACCACAGAGCCTAGGGCTTGCCGATCGGAAGGTCGGTGGTTCGAATCCCCACAGCGGGGTGAGCTCCCGTTGCTCAGTCCCAGCTCCTGCCAACCTAGCAGTTCAAAAGCACACAGTACAAGTAGATAAATAGGTACCACTCCAGTGGGAAGGTAAACGGCATTTCCGTGCTCCGCTCTGGTTCGCCAGAAGCGGCTTAGTCATGCTGGCCACATGACACAGAAGCTGTACGTAGGCTCCCTCGGCCAGTAAAGTGAGATGAGCACCGCAACCCCAGAGTTGTCCGCAACTGGACCTAGCAGTCAGGGGTCCCTTTACCTTTACCTTTACTTCTCCAGCAGCTTAAATTTGGTACACATAAATACTGCACCCTCTGTTTATTGCATTGCATTTTGGATTGCCTTTATTGCACTAATATCCCTCCTTTCCCCTCAGGGAGCTCAAGATGCCCTGCATGGTTCTCCTCCATCTCATTTAACCCCTACAATGACCCTATGAAGTAGTTTAGGCTAAGAGGCAGTGATTGGCCAAAGCTTACCCAGTGAGTTTCATTGCTGAGTGGGGATTCGAACCATGGTTTTGCAGGCAGGGGTGTACCGTGGTGGGGGGCTGCTGGTGCAATGGTCCCGGGCACATTTTTCTGGGAGGTGCTTTTTTGCAAGGCTGGGTTGATCCCAGCTCTGCAAAAGTGGCTTAAAGCTGGTGTCACGTAAGCTGCAAGAGCTGGGCTGATGCGACAAGCTTCCATTCTTCCACTCACTCTGGTCTCTGGCCTAGTCAACTTTTGCCTCTAGCCCTGCACACCTCTGGCATGTGGCTCCTGGATGGTTGCCCATACTAGAATGTGGTCCTCAGGATGAAAATCACACACACACACACACACACACACACACACACCTGCTTTACTTTTTTGCAAGCTGAGAAACTTTTGATCCAATCACCCATTATCATTTTCTCATGAAATGCTCCATCTGTCCTTCTGCACCTGGAGGAGAGAGAAAATTCGTAAATACAACCTGTTGATATACGTTCTCATAGAGTTTCTACAGCGAAGCCAAGCTATTATTTTATATTAGGGCCAGTTGGGGGCTCTTAGAGTCAGGGTAAGTAATATATTGGCTGCACTTTATTAGAGCAGTTGGGGCCAATGGCAATATGTCAGAGAATTCTCCCATTAAAATTGTTCCCTGGGTCTTTCAAGGGGTGAAGCTGTAGGGCAAGGGATGGTAATAAATGCCTTATTTCATCTGCTGATTGAAAATGGAGCAAAGCACCAAGGAAAAAAAAAGCTCCCAGAAACAAAGAAAATACCTGCAGGGCAATTACCGTAACCTGTAATATAGATGCAATTACAAGCTTGGCGAACGGCCAGAACGCACCTTCCCACTGTGCCAAACACGGTATTGATTTTGGTTCTCTGCAAAGTAGTGGCCTTAGAAGGAAGCTTAAAGTTTAGTATAGGGTGCACCCTCTGTGTCAGATACGGACCTGTTTACATGCGCAGTTATCCTAGGATAACAACCTCAGGACTCACTTTGATGGACTCCAACAGTTCAAGGAGAGAAGCAATAAATGAGGAAACAACCCCTGGTGATATCAGGGGTACTTTGCTCACTTCCGTTTTACGCTGCTGTAAGTTATTTTGTAAGGTTGTTGGCTCTGGTGCGGTAAGTTCACTGTTGCTCTGTAGTTCAGTAACATTGAAAGTGGGTGTTCCCCAACCTGCAGATAATTTTTTTGATCTGCATCAATACCATCATTACCGTTATTCTGTGTTTGTGTATGCACTTAAAAAACGGTTGGAGGATGGATGACAGCTAACAGATTGAGGTTGAATCCTGACAAGACAGAAGTACTGTTTTGGGGGACAGGAGGCGGGCAGGTGTGGAGGACTCCCTGGTCCTGAATGGGGTAACTGTGCCCCTGAAGGACCAGGTGCGCAGCCTGGGAGTCATTTTGGACTCACAGCTGTCCATGGAGGTGCAGGTTAATTCTGTGTCCAGGGCAGCTGTCTACCAGCTCCATCTGGTACGCAGGCTGAGACCCTACCTGCCCGCAGACTGTCTTGCCAGAGTGGTGCATGCTCTAGTTATCTCCCGCTTGGACTACTGCAATGCGCTCTATGTGGGGCTACCTTTGAAGGTGACCCGGAAACTGCAATTAATCCAGAATGCGGCAGCTAGACTGGTGACTGGGAGTGGCCGCCGGGACCACATAACACCGGTCCTGAGAGATCTACATTGGCTCCCAGTATGTTTCCGAGCACAATTCAAAGTGTTGGTGCTGACCTTTAAAGCCCTAAACGGCCTCGGTCCAGTATACCTGAAGGAGCGTCTCCACCCCATCGTTCTGCCCAGACACTGAGGTCCAGTGCCGAGGGCCTTCTGGCGTTCCCTTGCTGCGAGAAGCCAAGTTACAGGGAACCAGGCAGAGGGCCTTCTCGGTAGTGGCACCCGCCCTGTGGAACACCCTCCCACCAGATGTCAAAGAGAAAAACAACTACCAGACTTTTAGAAGACATCTGAAAGCAGCCCTGTTTAGGGAAGCTTTTAATGTTTAATAGATTATTGTATTTTAACATTCTGTTGGAAGCCGCCCAGAGTGGCTGGGGAAACCCAGCCAGATGGGCGGGGTATAAATAATAATAATAATAATAATAATAATAATAATAATAATTATTATTATTATTATTATTATTATTATTAAACATAAAACCGACTGAATAAGGAAATAAATGGAAATCCCCATAATTATAAAGTTTTTATGGTCGTTCTCACATAGCCCTCTTATAGAAACAGGACTTAAAGTTTTGTGAGGCTCTCCTTCCACAAAGGCACACAATGGAATTGAAAATAGTGTCCCCTTTAGGAAGTAGAGAACTCTGAACTCTGACTTGCTTGTCCTCACCTCAGCTTGTCCCCACCTGTTCCCCATCTTTGTATCTTTCCTTTTTGACAGGTTTTGACCTGATGGGATTATTCAGTGTGAGGGAGATATTTGGAATGAAGGACAACGGAATCCACAGCTCTTACGTTCGGCTTGGCAGCTTCCCCATTGTCCAGAAAACAGAGTAAGACCCTTTCCTCATTAAGTAGAAGTCTTGACCAAAAGATGTGGACAAACCCGAACACCCACATAATCCAAGGATACTGAAATATACTCGGAGTCCAGTGTGACTTTCATGCTCTTTATTCAGCTCATAGTAGTGAGGAATGCAGTTTCCCCCAAAACGTTTGCTTTATATACACTATTTACACAATGGGCCCCACGTGATTGGCTAATTCCGGGATACTCCTGTATGCCAATCGGAGTGCGGATTCACTTCCACCTGGAGCTGGATTGGGTGGCTCCTGCGGACCAATCAGACTGCTGCAATCTCAATCCTATTGTTCTGGGACCAATCAGACTGCTGCAATCTCAATCCTATTGTTCTGGGACCAGTCAGACTGCTGCAATCTCAATCCTATTGTTCTGGGACCAGTCAGACTGCTGCAATCTCAATCCTATTGTTCTAGGACCAATCAGACTGCTGCAGTTTGGATCCTATTCAACTCAGTACATAACACCAATAAGGGATCTTTAAAACGTTTGCTACAAACAGCTGGGCCAACAGTAAATCTTTAAGTAAAATCATAAATTAATACATTTGTAGGAAAGTGGGAATCTTGTTTGAAATTTGGATTGAGTACGAGCCCTTTGATTTTGGAAGCCAACAGAAGCAGTGGCTCGTTCCTTACAGCCAGCTGTAAACAGAGTCTCCTTGCCAGAGGTTCTTTGTAGCCACTTTTATTTCCCATTTGCACAAGGCACATCCATTTCGGCTTCTTCCTTTCCAGTCCAGGCTGCCAACCACCATTATAAAAGCAAGATGCCAAAACAGGGTGTTTCTGGACAACCGGTTGTTGATCTGTGCCCAGCACCAGAGGAGGTCCCAAGGTTTGGCTGCCAATGTGGCGGTCTGCAAGCATCCAAGATTTGCAGGATTTCTATCGAGTCCTTCCTCATTGTGTAAATTGAGAAGGAGCCTTCATAGACAGGAGTATGGGGAACTGTGCAATTTTGATGGGTCATATAACCTGGTGCTCCTGGCTGCCAAATAGACTGCTCTTAAATACTGAGTTGAGCCAAAGATTCTCAGATCAACTTTTGGCTCATTTGTGTGTGTGTGTGTGTGTGTATAGATTTACTCCAAAGTAGGAGAAAGCTCAGGAAAACCCCAAGGCATTTTATAGATGGAATTGTGTGTGTGTCTATTTGTGTGGATTAAAACAAAATTGAGTTGTTGTTATTGTTTATGTTTTTATTGTCAAAACACTTTTAGATTTTTTTCATGGGAAGCAATGTATAAATGGAATAGACTCAAATAAATAAAGCAAGCAAGCAAGCAAAAAAAACCAACCCAGTGTGCAAGTTCAGTGGCCGTGGATGTGGATTGATTCCTTGGAATAAAAATGGGAAATCCTGGATGGAAGGGGGGGGTGTAATCGAATATCCTTGAAGGGGTAAGGCAAGCTGGCTTGTACCTTGAGCAAAGGAAATAAGTCATGTTTTCTGTCTGGTAAGGAATGACTGGGAAAAACTTTGAAAATACATCATTCACACTGATGAATCTTCAACTAATCCAAATTTTGCAATCTGCCAGTGGGTTGGCGAATTGGATAGGATGTGGGGAATTGGATAGGATGGGGGGAATTGGATAGGATGGGGGGAATCAATACCAGCTACTGCATTCTGCAGCTCTTGTTAAACTCTCTTCATTATTGAAGGTTGTGTATGGGATATTGTTTTTCAGAGTTATAAAGGTGTGATAGAATCACTGTTTTCCATTATACATGCATCCCTTATTAACTGATGTGATTAATTAACTAGTTAATTTACTTACTTGCAGTTCTACCATGACATTCTGTGGTCAGATTGGTAGTGTTCGAAGGCAAGCAGAATCAGAGACCATAAACGGAAAAGAACGAGTGGAATAAGGGAAAAAAATATTATGATTATATAAGAAACAATGGATTTATTGTGCCACCACAGATCTTTGAACACCTTCTCGCCCAAATGTACACAGCCCAAATGCTTCTAATTTCTTTCTCTTGCTCTCCCCCAGAGACGTCTTCCCACAAGGCCTTCCTGATGAATATGCCTTTGTCACTACTTTCAAGTTCCGCAAGGCTTCCAGGCGAGAAGACTGGTATATCTGGCAAATTATTGACAAATATGGCATACCTCAGGTAGGAGGTGTAACTCTTTCCGGTTTGTGGAACATGTTTTCTCCATTCACCTCCTGCTGCCCTTTCTATTTTGTTGTTGTTGCTGCTGCTTTTATATTATTATTATTATTATTATTATTATTATTATTATTATTAGCAATAATATTTGAAACAAGGGTGACCTGTCAGGAAGGCAGATCATGGCTGGCTCTTCCATGAGGCAGTGTGGGCAGGTGCTTGGGGGCGGGGCGGGGGCAAACAATGTGTTTGGCATTCCACCTGTGTCCCCTAAGCTAGCCTGCTCTGCACCTCCTTAGCTATCTCAGGTATAGTGGGTGGTGTTGTCCCATCGCCATTGTCAAAGCAAGATTCAGATAGCACCGGATAGATAAAAGCAGGAATTGGTGCGGCAAGGCTTGACCAAAAGTGGTTGTGGCGTTAGGTCTCTGTTTCAGGTAGCAAAAATGATTTGGGTCAGAATGTTTCCTAAAGCCAGCTGTATTTCTGACTCCTTCACCACCACATATTGCTCAAGCAGGCCTTGGGCTGATTGTGATCTGATGCCCTTTTAAACGTGTTGTGTGTGGGAGTGGGTATTGTTTTGTTGTTGTTCTTACTTTATTATGTATTTTGTGTTTGTGTGTGTTTTTAAATTGTAATTTTATGTTATGAACCTCCCTGAGATCTAAGGTGTGAGAGCCAGTGTGGTGTAGTGGTTAAGAGCGGTAGACTCGTAATCTGGGGAACCGGGTTTGCTTCCCCGCTCCTCCACATGCAGCTGCTGGGTGACCTTGGGCTAGTCACACTTCTCTGAAGTCTCTCAGCCCCACTCACCTCACAGAGTGTTTGTTGTGGGGGAGGAAGGGAAAGGAGAATGTTAGCCGCTTTGAGACTCCTTCGGGTAGTGAAAAGCGGGATATCAAATCCAAACTTTTCTTCTTCTTCTGCGGTTGGAGGGTGGTATACAAATTTAATAAATAATAATAATAAACAATAACTGATTGGGCATTGTGGGAGACCGGAGGATGGAGTAGGGCAGTCTTTACCCGGGGGTGCAGGGCACCCAGGTGTCGAATTCTGGGGGGCGCCAGGGGCCAGCCGCTGAAGCCGCCTAAGCATATTGCATTTGAGCTGCTTTGCGGCAGCGGGGGCAGCGGTACCTTTGACACGACTGACCACGTGCCGCCTGCCTGCTAATGGTGGTGCAGAGAGAGCTCTCTGGAAAGTCTCGCTCACCAAAGCTGGGAGGAGGGGGAGTGACAGGAAAGGGGGAGAGACAGACAGAAAGAGAACACGCCTACCTAGCGACAGGGAGCGCGCACAGGCTCTGGAAGAAGAACTCGTATATGCACGCTTGCAAGGGCCCTCCCAGCTCCTCTAGAAATAAGGTTGTTCCCACAATGGAAGGCTGCCCGAGATGGCTCTCCCATGCATGCGCACAATGTCCGTCCGTCTCGTCTCTCAGACACCACAGGCAGAGGAAGCTGCTTTGCCACATGGGGTGGCAAACCCGGGGGCACCTGGGGGCGTGGCTTCCTCCACGGCGCGCATGCGGCGGATGGGTCGCAGGGTGGGGTGGCCTTGCTCCTCGGTTTGCCTCTCACTGGCTCTTCAGTGGCATGCTCCACTGTGCTTCTCCGGCAGACTTCAAGGAGAGCTGAAATCACTAGTCCTCTCCTCTACCTGCTTTCGGCCAGCAACCGAGTGCTCCGGAACGCTGAGAAGTCGCTTTCAAGGAGTCGTCTGCTTTGCTGGGCGTTGCTAGTATCACTTTTAGCTTCCGGGACTGGAAGCTAAAAGCGATGCTAGCAAAGCAGGCGGCTCCTTGAAGCGGCTTCTCAGAGGCAGCCTTACTGTCCTAGAAGCTAAAAGCAATGCTAGCGAAGCCTGGCAAAGCAGACGGCTCCTTAAAGGACAGTAGGGCTGCCTCTGAGAAGCCGCTTCAAGGAGATGCCTGCTTTGCTAGCATCACTTTTAGCTTCCAGGACCGAAAAGCTGCAGGCGGGGCAGAGGACCCGCCGAGTGTCACCCCCTCCAGGGCAGAACACGGGGCGCCCCACCCCCATCGCCCCTGCCTTCCTATGCGACTGCTCCCTATGACTATAAGCACATGTGTGGAGTCTTTACACCGACTCCAAATGTGTTCTTTGTCTTCTTTAGAAAAGCTGGTTTTAAACAAAACACACACACACACAAAACTCATTTTGGAGCCACGCAGGCGTGAGTGCTATTTATCAAATGATAATAGTGACATAAGGCATAAGGAAAGTTAATTTGGGGGCTAAACTAAATTTGGATGGGTGCTGGGCGGATCTTTGCGCCCCAGCGGTGCATATGCTAAAGACGGCCCTTTGGTACTTTTGATCTGACCTAAAGCATAGCTCTTTTTATGTTCTTCCAATGACCTACATCTGCCAGCCTGACACCCCTCCTTGCATCTTTTATCTTTTACCATCGGTTTGTGTATTGCTGTCGCCCCCCCCCGCCCCGTAAAGGTGTCTATCAGACTGGATGGTGAAAACAAAGCCTTGGAGTACAACGCCATCGGACTCACCAAGGATGCTGTGAGAGTGGTCTTTCGACACGGCCGCGTCAGCAACCTCTTTGATCGCAACTGGCACAAAATAGCGCTGAGCATCCAGTCCGACAGCGTCTCCTTGTACATCGACTGCAAGCTGGTGCAGACGCTGCCTATTGAAGACAGGGAAAATATTGACATCCAAGGGAAGACCGTGATTGGCAAGCGCCTCTACGACAGCGTGCCCATTGACGTAGGTACCAAGTATGCGGATTTTTCCAGTTAGGAAAAGGGATTGAGAGGGAACCAAAATATCTGCCTGCTGGGCCATTCTACTGTGATGTTGCGATGGCGAAATCTGTTTCTTCTTTGACGTCGCTGATTTCTAGAGATGTCAGTCCATTAAATATATTTTGAGGGATCTGCCATTTGGACGGCTTCCCCCCTGCCCGCATTAAATTGATCATTGCATGTAAGCAGAGATACATTTTGCAGAAAACCAATGGTCGCTCTTTTAAAGATGCTGCTTTTAACTGTCAGATACCTTGTCATTTGGCAAACAAACCAATTGCTCGTTAAAAGGAAAGGTCGTCCTTTTCATCTTTTCTGTCGGAGAATGTGAAATTTCAAATTTAGAAATATGATATTCCAGAAAAAGTCAACGCACCAAAACCATAGTGGTTAAAATAATAATAGTCAAGTGGATGCTTATCAGTATGTTGAAGTCTATTTTTTTTATTATTATTTTTTGGTGGCATGGATTTCAAAGGAGTCCTGTCACAGAGGGCAGGAATGGCCATTTTGAGTTTCTGAACACTGGATGATGAAAATGCCGGCCCTTTTATTTTCGCCAAATTATTTTTTTGTGCAATATGCATGCCCACCTCCAGCTTCCACACCCAGTGCAGTGTCAACATCCTTCATACTGATTCCAATTATCCACACACCTTCTACAGCACATACCTTCTACAATTATGCACATACCTTCTACAGCAGGGGTCCCCAAACTAATGCCTGGCCGCCGGATGCAGCCCAATTGCCTTCTAAATGCGGCCCGCAGACGGTCCAGGAATCAGTGTGTTTTTACATGAGTAGAATGTGTCCTTTTATTTAAAATGCATCTCTGGGTTATTTGTGGGGCATAGGAATTCGTTTTTTTTTTTCCAAAATATAGTCCGGCCCCCCACAAGGTCTGAGGGACAGTGGACCGGCCCCCTGCTGCAAAAGTTTACTGACCCCTGTTCTACAGTCTCCCTACATGTGTTGGACTTCCCATCATATCTGGGCAGCATAGACATTTGCAGTTCCTTTCCCACGTTCTTTGTTTTTGTGGGGATGTTGTATGTGGCCTGTATGAAGTTCTTCTCTGTTGCACATCACCCAGGTGATTGTGTGCTACAAACACAAACCAAAAAGGAGCAAAGGCTGCTAGACTGCTTCCTCAAGTCCTGACTTTCGTGATTTCCTTTTTCCATAGTTTGACCTTCAGCGGATGGTTATTTACTGTGATTCACGTCATGCTGAACTGGAAACTTGCTGTGACATTCCCTCTGGGCCTGTAAGTTTAGATCTATTACGTGTGTGTGTGTGTGTAAAAGAGTGTGCACATTCATTGAAATCTGCTATCCAAAATGGAGCTATATTCTGGAACTGTACATTAAGAACAATAATGAGGAGTAGTTTTTATAGTCACGTGGAAAAAAGGGAGATAGCAAATAGGTAGGGTAATATTATGTTGGGATTATGTGATTCAGTATGCGGGTGGCGCTGTGGTCTAAACCACTGAGCCTAGGGCTTGCTGATCAGAAGGTCGGCGGTTCGAATCCCCACGACGGGGTGAGCTCCCATTGCTCAGTCCCTGCTCCTGCCAACCTAGCAGTTCGAAAGCACGTCAAAGTGCAAGTAGATAAATAGGTACCGCTCCGGCGGGAAGGTAAACGCGTTTCTGTGTGCTGCTCTGGTTCGCCAGAAGCGGCTTAGTCATGCTGGCCACATGACCCGGAAGCTGTACGCCGGCTCCCTCGGCCAATAAAGCGAGATGAGCGCCGCAACCCCAGAGTCATCCGCGACTGGACCTAATGGTCAGGGGTCCCTTTACCTTTACCCGTTATGCTTCATTATGATAAATGGGCTTTTCAGAAGAGTTTAGAAGACTGCTGACAAGTCTTCATTTTTGATTTGCAGGTGAAAGAGTACGTTCTGCAGGTTGAAGTCTCCCCTCTTTCACACACACACACACACACACACACAAATGACTTAGATTGTGTGAATGTTTTTCTTTAAAAACAAGCACTATCCTGCTGGGTGCCATTGATTCCCCTGACTTTCTCTGCTTTGGTACCATTCCTCCCCGTTCTTTATCTGTGTGTATGCATTGGTCATATGGGTGATCCCAGTCAATAAGAGAACATGCCCGTAAGCATGAGGATGCCCGGTGACACATCATCAACCAGATTTAGCTGATGGTGATGTCATTGGGAAAAGTGAAAACCATTTCAATGGAAGGACAAAATAAATGAATAAGTGAACATCTATGTAATGAGTGCTGTGAGAGGGGACAGCAAAATGGAAGTGTTTATTTGGGGGGCGGGTGGAGATCAAGAAAATGTGGGTAGGTTTCAGCTCAGCTGCAGTTAAACTGAAAATAATTTAACAAGAAACATGTTCCTGATATGTACTATTCCTGACCTGTTCTCGCTACAGTGCAAAGTGAAGGTTGTTACAGATGCTCCTCCCCTTGAAATAACAACCACTCCTGGAAGCGAACATGTCGGCCCTACCAAGACAGTCAACTGCTCCTGTCCACCTGGAGAAAAGGTATGTATTTGAATCAGAAGTGGGGTTTTTCCCCAAGTAAGACTTTCATTGTAGTGATTGATATGAATATAATATCATGGCTTTATCATTAATCAGCACTATTAACTCTGCATGAGATTCTGTGCATGTGGATTCTTCTACCAAAGGCCACCTTCCCATACGTTGGAGACAGTTGTACATTAACAGTGTGTTTTGTGAGGTCTATGCCTTATGACTACTGCCCTAAATAATCTCTCCTGGAAGGAAGTTGGGCATAAGAAGGACAGCAAATTTTCTGAGAATTCAAACAGAAAGAAAGGAAGGAAGGAAGGAAGGAAGGAAGGAAGGAAGGAAGGAAGGAAGGATTAGTAGGAAGTATTAGTTTTTATTGTGCAATCTCATCCTGGTCATCCCATATTAATTTATTCTCATGGTGCTCATGTTGGCTAGCCAAGTGGTCATATCAGGGGATCCCAGGATGAGGGCTAGTATATTATCTAAGATAATAAAGGGGTTGTCAACCTTTTTATACCTAATGCCCACTAATGCGTCTTTCTTGATGGTAAAATTTTCCATACCGCCCACCAGTGCTCGATGGAAGGAGGATTCAGCTTGTGCCGTAGAACCCCCTACCGCCCACCTAGAATCCTGAAATGCCCGCTAGTGGGCGGTAGGGACCAGGTTGACAACGCATGATCTAAGGCAATGTACTTATGTATTGCATGGTTGCTAACATGAGCAATTAAGGCTATATTAATGTGATGGAAGCAATGAGAAATTATGTTGATAAATAATATTTCTCTCTCATTTCAGGGTGAAAGAGGTCTACCTGGGTTTGAAGGTCTTAGAGGCCAGAAGGTTAGTTTTGCCTGAGGGACCAACAAGACTTTGTTTGTTTATAAAAATGTGATCAATTCAAGTTAAGTAGCTTCTGAATCTAAAACAGAATATGAGCTCTAATTGGACTGCAATTTTATTGTGGAAAGGAAGCAGACATGTAGCTGTATTGCTGCCATGAGTTTCCTCTTAGCTTATAAAATGCTATGGCCCTGGAAATTATCATGCATGCACACTTCCATCACACTCACACTGCACGATGGGTTCCATGGGCCATTGGATTTTAAGCATATTGTGCTCCCCGTTGCCTGGTTAATTGGATTCCAGCAGACAACAAACCTCAGTAGCAGAATTCCACAACAAAACACTCGAGATAATTTTTTGGCATGTGTAATATCCAGGCCCTGGAAGCTTTCGTGCATGTTGTTCTTGGCATCCATTGTCTTGAGAGACAATGGAGTGCGCCCCCAGTGGTGAGATCAAGCAGCTGCAATCCTGGGCAGTGTGTATGGAAGTCCTGGGCTGCCAAGACAAGAAGACCCTGCTCTCTCGGCCTCACTGATGTAGTCCAGAGGAAAGCAGAGCAATATGTTTGGCACCAGATTGGCTGTAGGAATTGCCGGAAGGAGATGTACAAGGCACCATCCAAACCTCTTAGGGACTTGTTGTAAGAATTTAAGGGAATTATCCCAGTAAAGGGTCCGATTCTGGGTGGAATCCTGAACCTCGGCAGGACGTTATTTTGAAACCCCTGCCTGCGCAGAAATGACAGAGACCAGACCAGAGTTCTAACAAAAAGCAAGGCGGCTAGTTAAGCCTGAACTTTATTAAAAGCTGTTGCAACACGGTACTCCCCTCACACACAGGCGAGCAGGGAAGGACCCAGAACAAAGGTGTGCCTGCCCTTATATAGACATTTAAGTTTCCCACCCTTGAGTCCAAGACCACCCCCAGAAACATCATACATACATCACACAAAAAGGCAGTCTCCAACAGAATTCTGAGTGCCGTTGTTTATCTCCTGCCTGGCAGGTTATATGATAATGCCTTCTCTGATTGCCTTTCCTGGTAGTCTGGGCATTCCTTTGAGGTGGTAAATAGTTCCTGAATCTCTTACGCATATTAATAGTGTGCTCAGCTTAACAGATACTTGCCAGACTGTATTTACAGGGAGGTGTAAGTCCCAAAGAGAATTGGGAAGCTTTTCCTATTGTCTTCTCTCCTTGCAGAGAAATACTTGGTCAGCTGGGAGTCAAAATGGTGCTGCTTCAGACATGTGGCCCATACATTCATGTACATGTTTGCTTGGTACACTTATGAACAATTATTATATATATGTAAGACCTTAAAATTCTTATTACAGACTCCACTCCAGATTTATGTAGGGTTTACCTTTTAGCCTTCTCTTCTCCTGGAGATATACTGCAATGCAGTGGAGGTTTAGGATCAAAGTTTTCCTTCTCCTAGATGGGCTACTTTCCCAGGTTGTCAAGCCCCATCTGCCCTCCACTTCCTTCTATAGCATGTGCAGAAACAGATTCCTTGGCCGTTGGACTAAGTATTGGTGCCATCAGCTCAGTCCGCCAGAACCTGTATTTGCATGCAGTGGAAGTCCCTAACTCTGAAGAAGTGTGCATGCACACAAAAGCTCATGTTGTTGTTGTTCAGTCGTTCAGTCGTGTCCGACTCTTCGTGACCCCATGGACCAGAGCACGCCAGGCACGCCTATCCTTCACTGCCTCTCGCAGTTTGGCCAAACTCATGTTAGTAGCTTCGAGAACACTGTCCAACCATCTCATCCTCTGTCGTCCCCTTCTCCTTGTGCCCTCCATCTTTCCCAACATCAGGGTCTTTTCCAGGGAGTCTTCTCTTCTCATGAGGTGGCCAAAGTACTGGAGCCTCAACTTCCTTCTAGTGAGCACTCAGGGCTGATTTCTTTAAGAATGGATAGGTTTGATCTTCTTGCAGTCCATGGGACTCTCAAGAGTCTCCTCCAGCACCATAATTCAAAAGCATCAATTCTTCGGTGATCAGCCTTCGGCGATGTGAAAGCTCATACCAAGAACAAACTTAGTTGGTCTCTAAGGTGCTACTGGAAGGAAATTTTTTATTTTGTTTTCACCAAGAACTTGAGATCCTTTGGCAACCCTCACCTTGTTTAGCTGGCCAGTCGAAGAGAGAGCTGAGCACAGTGTGGGGACCAATGGTGGATGAAATACCCTAGAAGGAGCATGGTGTGCCCCCCACCAGAGGTACTACCACCTCCTCTAACACCCCATACATCTCACTGGATGTCACAGAATGACAGAGAGAAAATGAAGGCTTGCTTTACTTGTAACATGAAATGCTTCTCCAGCTAAATAGTTAAGCATCCTCTTTTTGCTGGTTGGCAAAAGAAGAGGGGAGAATGCCCTTTGGAAGCAAGGTTATCCATTGGTTTAAAATGGTATAGCTTTGTTTCCATTGTCCCCATTTCCATTGAAAGCAGCCACAGGACTGGGCCTTGCATTTCTCTGGCTCTATAAATAGAAGCTTCCCATTTTAATCAGTGACAGTTTAACCGATGAGAGTCCCTTTGGACAATGACATGAGGAAACTACAGTAAGAGCCAAACCAGGGGGCTGGCAGCAACAGAACAGGGTGTATTTTAAATGGCTGCCATTTCCCCAAGTGTCTGGACCCAACGATGGCCTCTAGAAATGCTAATGCATCAGTTTAATATAAGTGAAATGGAATTCTTTAGCCTGGGATGGAAGTGAGCCTTTCAGAAGCTGATTATATTTAGGCTGCCCCATCTCTCCTCTAAAATGGTCCAAAAGATGAATGCTGATTCCTGCTTAGCACACAGAGTGGATTATCCACCTACATCTCTGTTTAGCGGCATTGAGTGGTTCCTCTTGACACTGATGTAGAAAGCCTTCTTTTAAAAATTGGGAAAAAAAGAACTTCTGACATTACTTTTTCTTTTCTATGAGCAGCCTGGAAAAAATATAGAGAGAGACTTGCTATGAGTGATCGGCATTTTTGCAACCAGTTTTGCAGGTTGTAAATGGAACAGGAAGCATAGAAATGCACTTTATTTTCCTGTTGCATCACATACTTTCTTTGTTACATGGTTAAAGGGCCCACTTTGGAACCAATAATTTTATGCACGCATGTCCACACTTTTGAGTATTGCACACAACATGTTGAGGAACTGTAGCTCAGTGGTAGAGCACATGTTTTTCGTGCATAAAATCCGTGTTCCTGACACCTGCAGTTTCAAAGATTGGATAGTAGATGTTGAGTAGTGGGAAAGATGCATGAAGACACAGCTCTTAAAACAACCAGCTCTTTAATTTCAGCTCTGAGTCCTGGACTGAACAACAGCTTAGCCTCCTGGCTTATATAGTACTCAGTAACTTGCAACAGTAACAAACTCCCTCTAGCTACCCAATCCGTGAATGGCACTCTCAATCCTTCATTTGCATGGTGGGGACCTGAATGAGAACTGCAGCCACAGTGGCCAGAATGAGTACTGCAGTTAAACTTAATACATAACACCCCTTCCCACCAGGATGAGGTGTTAGACCCCCAATTCATAAAAGGTTACAACTAGGCACCGTAAGCGTATGGTTGCTAATTTCACGTACAATCTTATTTGTTTCACAATGGCACTTAAACGTATGGTTTCCACAAGTTTCAACAGCATGTGTTTTAACTATTTACAAGTACAATATACTGGTTCATTATGCAACATAATCCTTAAGATAGGCTGGATGACTATGAGTCCGAGTAGACCGACGAGGTATTACTGGAGAGGCAGCCGGGCTACCTGATCCTGGGGAACCGCCCGCCACAGGTGACGCAGGTGAATGGTTCGAGTCTGAGGCTTCTGCGTTGGCTACTGTAACGGTGGCTTCAGGCTGTGGTTGTACAGGAGGCTCCGTCAAGGGTGCTGGGGAAGGTTGTCTATGCGCTGGATGTTCTTCCTCAGCCGTACTTGGTGGCTGGCCAGCCTCTGCCAGGGGCCGGGAGAGGCACTGTTCCAGTATCCAAATTCCCAGCCCGGTGGCACAACTGGTCAATGTTCCAGCGCCATAACTAGCCGCAGTCCACCTGATACTATTTCGGCCCTGTAACCCCAACCACCACAGCCGGCATCCAAGGAATCTCTCCCACATAGCTCCTCACAAACACGTTGTCCCCTGGAACAAAAGACCGTGGCAGGTTAGCACAGCCTGAGACTATAGAAAGCTGCTGCCAGTCAGAGTGGACAGGACTGGATGGATATACAGACTGATACTGCTCTAAGGCAGCTTCTGTCTGAAATCGTAAGAACATAAGAAGATGAAAAAAGCCCAGCCAAAGGAGGCAAAAGGCCCATCTTGTCCAGCATCCTGTTCTCACAGTGGGGAGGATGAATGTATACATGATACACTGAGAAAAATAATGGCACCAAATTGCAGACTGAAAAAGAAAAAAGATGGCAGCGAATACTGACCATATTCACCTGTCCGATTTCCATTCCTGTTTGCAGATGGAAACACAAGCTGACACAATTTCTGAGACCTTTCCCCCATTCTGATGAAATTCTCAGATATCCCTACTAGTTGGTTTAATAAAAGTCAGGGGTGGGGATCATTGCATCTTGTACTCTTGAGCTAACACTTATTCTTTTCCTTTTTTGTCAAGGGAGAAATTGGACCAATTGGACTTCCTGGCCCAAAGGGAGAAAGAGGAGAACCAGTAAGAACATTTATCAGAGCTCAGACACTATGGATTGTTTCCTTCCCTGTTCTAACATTAGGTAAAGGTAAAGGGACCCCTGACCATTAGGTGCAGTCGTGTCCGACTCTGGGGTTGCGGCGCTCATCTCGCATTACTGGTCAAGGGAGCCGGCATACAGCTTCCGGGTCATGTGGCCAGCATGACTAAGCCGCTTCTGGCGAACCAGAGCAGCACACGGAAACACCGTTTACCTTCCCACGGAGCGGTACCTATTTATCTACTTGCACTTTGACGTGCTTTCAAACTGCTAGGTGGGCAGGAGCAGGGACCGAGCAACGGGAGCTCACCCTGTCGCGGGGATTTGAACCACCAACCTTCTGATCAGCAAGCCCTAGGCTCTGTGGTTTAACCCACAGCACCACCCGCGTTCTAACATTACCATGTGCTAATAACAATAGGCATGTAATACTAAGCTAGGGGTCACAAATAGCACCTGGTTGACTTACTTTTGACTAGATTCTGGATTCAGGACTCAAAGTTTTATCTGTGAATTATAGATGCAGGACTCTGAAGAGCTAGCCAACAATAAAAAAGGGAAACAAAGTACACAAGGTTTGAAAATGATTGCATACACTTGAAATAATTGTTCAACCACTGCCTTGCAGCAGTAACTTTGCTTTCGGATCCCATCTACTGGATTATTAATTTATATCTCCAGTGAAAGAAATCCCATGCAGTGATTTCTAGGGTCACTCAGCTACTGAGTCCCATCATGTTTCATCAAGGACTGCCTTTTCTGTGTCTTCCTTTTCCATTGGGCTACTCGTGTTTGAGATCCACTGACATTATCATTGGTTTTCCCTTAGCTGCTCTCAGAATGTCTTAGAACATCCATTGGTAGTGGTAGCTCAATGTGAGAATTGTGAGAATTCTTGTGCTATAGTTATTGTGTTAACTGTGGATTTATTCTCTCCTTTTAGGGTGGAGGAGGAGCTGGCTGGGCAGAGAAAGGAGAAAAGGTATGGTCATATTCAAAGCTGGGTAAACTCTAAAAATGTTATCTATGCAATTGTTGTTGTTGTTATTCGCTTTCTCCAAGGAGCGTCCATGGTGCTTCTAGTCTCATTTTCTCTCCGCAATCTTACAAGCACCAGAATTTTGACAGTAATTCCTGAGACGAGAAATATGATTTTATGTTAGATTTCTCCCATGCATGTATGCAGTTTTACCTAATCCACACATCTTTGCAAGCGATTTCCCCTAACACAATGCATTGTTGTTATTTGTCATTTTCATGAATAGGCATTGTTATGCCCACTTTCCCTTAATATATATACTTTTGTCCTTCTCTCTCTCTCTCTCTCTCTCTCTCTCTCTGTGTGTGTGTGTGTGTGCAGTTGGAGAACTGTGTCACAAAATTCAGAGAAGCATGGATTTTGACTGATAGCTGGCATTCAAGTTTGCGTTTTGTTTACTGGGTAACTTCATTTCAAAAGCAAACAAAATGGAATTTCTCCCCCATCTGGGTCCAAACTGGGTCCTTTCATATTGCAATTAACTGGGATCGAACCCTTGATGCCTGCCTACTGTGGAGCTAGGTGTCAACTGGCATGTTTAGAAAAAGCCTGGGTGGCAGTACCAGGGTTTCTTAAGACACCTCTTGGGATCAGCTGGCAGCTTTGAAAGTTCTGTGCATGGGCAGAGTTCCATTCATTCTCCCGATAGTTTAAAAGCACACAGTATTTCAAAACCTGGGCTATTAATCAGATTACATCAAAAACTGGCAAAGACTAAGTATGAGGCTTTGTCTGCTGCATCTTTACAAAATATCATCAAATGGGCACCAAAGAGGGTGCAACAATTGATCTGATTTACAACAGGCAACAATTGATCTGATTTACGAGCATCCAGATGTGCCGCTTTAGTCCTTTTATGTCTAGAAAGTTCCTGGGACAGCTCTGCAACACCCAAGGGAGCCCTTCAGGAGATATGCACCTGCTGGCCACATCTTGCCAACATCTGTCTGACAGGTTTGGCATCAGCACACATATGTGTGCTTGTGCCAAGCGCAGCTACTGTTTTCTTTTTGCTTAGAAAAAGAACCGAGCGCCTCTTCAAAATGCAAAAAAAAGGGGTTTGGATCTGTGGAGCGTTCAGCTGTAGGTACATTACAAGCTTGTTCTCACCCTCTCTCTGGCTGAATTGCCACCTAATGCTATTGACCCGTTCTTTTGTTCTGACATCAGGTGTGGGTGTTTTTATTTATTTATTCCTTTGAAAAAAGGCTTTCTTCCACATTCTAGAGATACACAAAAGTTGCTGGTGTTGACAGAACACTCTGTTCTTCCCTTGAAATCCCTTTGAAGTTTCTTTGAAGTAGCAGCTAAGGTTGCTGAAAAATAAACCACCCCACCAAAATCCTACCTACCTGATGCAGCAAAAGATGTTTCTTAAGCTTTGGACTTCTGCTGTTTGTTTCCTTCCAAGTACAGAGGACAGATAGCTTCTTCCTCCCAATATCATCCCTTCCCTTGGATTGCTGCTGTTTGTCAGCTCTGACAACTGTGGGGAAGAAGGTTCTGGATTATAGGGCTTCTTCCAGAACTTAGACCCAAAAGGAGCTGCACCATCCATGGTTCTTCTTAGCCTGATGGCAGCATGAGAATGCTCAGAACATTTCAACCTTTGAAAATAAATCGGAAAGCATCCATCAGAATTAGCACCAAAATTTGAAACATAGTTCTTGGCTCACTTTTTTTTTTTAAAAAAAAAATAAGAAATGTATCTAAAATGGTATCTTTGGAGAAAAAAATGGAAAGGTATATTTTAAGAGACGGTACATTCAACACTGTGCATTGAAGCATATATTTAAATGAATAGTTGTTGTTGTTTAGTCATTCAGTCGTGTCCGACTCTTCGTGACCCCATGGACCAGAGCAACGCCAGGCACTCCTGTCCATCCACTGCCTCCTCGCAGTTTGGTCAAACTCATGTTAGTAGCTTCGAGAACACTGTCCAACCATCTTGTCCTCTGTCGTCCCCTTCTCCTTGTGCCCTCAATCTTTCCCAACATCAGGGTCTTTTCCAGGGAGTCTTCTCTTCTCATGAGGTGGCCAAAGTATTGGAGCCTCAGCTTCAGGATCTGTCCTCAGGGCTGATTTCCTTCAGAATGGATAGGTTTGATCTTCTTGCAGTCCATGGGACTCTCAAGAGTCTCCTCCAGCACCATAATTCAGAATAAATAAATATTTCCATGTATATATTTACAGAGGCATGTGAACTTGCAATGGGATAGATTTATGAATAAGCACATGCAAAAGTGATGTGGATTAGAAATATGTCAGTAAGACCAACTCTGTGTTACAAAGATGTCCTCAAATGTGACATGAAGGCTGGCAACATCAAACCCCCCCTATGACCACAGTGCTTGGAGACAGGCAGTCAAGCCGTGGAGCCACAGCAGTGACCAGAGAAGTGTGGGATGTAAACACAGAGCAGTCAAAACATACCATTGCTAGAGTGGACATGAAGGGTATCTCAGTCCTCCAACCAAAGCTTCCCTTTTACCAGTGTGGTGTAGTGGTTAAGAGCAGTAGACTCGTAATCTGGGGAACCGGGTTTGCGTCTCCACTCCTCCACATGCAGCTGCTGGGTGACCTTGGGCTAGTCACACTTCTCTGAAGTCTCTCAGCCCCACTCACCTCACAGAGTGTTTGTTGTGGGGGAGGAAGGGAAAGGAGAATGTTAGCCGCTTTGAGACTCCTTCGGGTAGTGATAAAGCGGGATATCAAATCCAAACTCCTCCTCCTCTTCTTCTTCTTCTTCTTCTTCTTCTTCTGGACTGAGATAACTTCCTGTGTAACTAGAGGTGGGTGTGATCTCACCTCTATACAAAACTCTTGAGACCAGACGCTATCTCTCTCTCTTTTTGGATTCATCTCTTCAACGAGCAACGTCTTAGGACAGGATGCTCTCTTGGCTTGCAGCCGAGAGAGGGCCAGGTGAAGCCTGTTCCCTTATGGAGCTAGCTTCACACTTGTAAATACATTTAGCTAAGCTAGCCTGCCTTCTGAGACTATACTGTAACTCAGGATGAAAAGCTGTGAGTAAACTCTTTTTATACTTATAAAGAGCACTGTATTGTGTCTTTACTTTTAAGAGGGAAGAAGGGGAATATACCAGGAATATATATGTTATTCTGAGGCTTTAGCAAGCCTGTGCAACCGTTTCTGCTGTGCTTTAGAAAGGGAATGCAACTCTGCTAAGTTTGGAGCTTGTTAACACAAGCTGGAATAGGATATATTAGACAATATATGCTCATCCACATTGCCAAGCATTCCCACAAGAAGGAAGGGCTGTGGGGAAGAGCACAGAAATAAGCAATACCATGGTGCATATTCAGCAGCACAACCAGATGCCTTCATCTTCCCCAGCTGCAACAAAACACGTCTCTCCCATATCGGTCTCTACAGCCACAGTAGGCGTTGCAACCTTCCAAGAGTTTGACTTCACTCCCGAAAGGTGCACTCCTCTATTGTCTCCCGAGACAGATGGATGCCAGTAAAGATCTGTTCATCACTTGGCGCACTTGTAGCATAACAACTGGGAAGGTTCTCACCTTGGAAATTGTTCTGAAAGTAGCACTGCCCTCTGAAATCTTCTTCCACCTTTGGCATTTTGTTGTTGTTGTTGTTCAGTCGTTCAGTCGTGTCCGACCCTTCGTGACCCCATGGACCAGAGCACGCCAGGCACGCCTATCCTTCACTGCCTCTCGCAGTTTGGCCAAACTCATGTTAGTAGCTTCGAGAACACTGTCCAACCATCTCATCCTCTGTCGTCCCCTTCTCCTTGTGCCCTCCATCTTTCCCAACATCAGGGTCTTTTCTAGGGAGTCTTCTCTTCTCATGAGGTGGCCAAAGTACTGGAGCCTCAACTTCAGGATCTGTCCTTCTAGTGAGCACTCAGGGCTGATTTCTTTGAGAATGGATAGGTTTGATCTTCTTGCAGTCCATGGGACTCTCAAGAGTCTCCTCCAGCACCATAATTCAAAAGCATCAATTCTTCGGCGATCAGCCTTCTTTATGGTCCAGCTCTCACTTCCATACATTACTACTGGGAAAACCATAGCTTTAACTATACGGACCTTTGTCGGCAAGGTGATGTCTTTGCTTTTTAAGATGCTGTCTAGGTTTGTCATTGCTTTTCTCCCAAGAAGCAGGCGTCTTCTAATTTCGTGACTGCTGTCACCATCTGCAGTGATCATGGAACCCAAGAAAGTGAAATCTCTCACTGCCTCCATTTCTTCCCCTTCTATTTGCCAGGAGGTGATGGGACCAGTGGCCATGATCTTAGTTTTTTTGATGTTGAGCTTCAGACCATATTTTGCGCTCTCTTCTTTCACCCTCATTAAAAGGTTCTTTAATTCTTCCTCACTTACTACCATCAGCCTGGTGGCAAAGGGGACCCAGGAAGTTGTGATGGCTGATGTTTGAAAAGGAAACGCTTTGCTTCTCTGCCATCACTGTTTACACTAGGAGTGGACAACCTGGTGCCCTCCAGATGTGGATGGATCCCTGACAATTGGCCAACAACATCTGGAGGAGAACCACCTTGGCTAACCCTGGCTTAAAATGACAGCAGCAATAACATGATTGTTTGAGAAGATGGGAAGACAGGTCCCATCTCTCTGTGTCATCTTTATGAATGATTATCATAGGTTTCCCCATGAATATATGACAGTGAATCCCCAGAATTTGTTGAATATTGACTTGTTAGAGACAAATGTGTGGGTGTCCATATATATCCCCTTCTGCTGCTCCCTTGTCCCCTCATCCAGCAAATTAAAACAGTGGGGGCATACGTATTTCACTTCTGTTCCATTTCATCTTTTTTAGCCATAGGCCATAACAAAGTTCGAGATACAAATTAGGGCCATCAATTTCAAGCATGGCAAGAATTAACATGTCAGAAATCACGGAGCTACAACAATAGTAAAACATCAGAAATCCAATTTGCGGTCTTGCGACGTGCACATCATAAAATATCTTGGGCTGCCGTTGAAAAATTAGCTACATTATCCCTTATTACTATTGGCAAGTAAGTTGTCATTTCATCTTTGCAATACACTTTTGCCTAGCATCTTCAGAAATGGGGCAGTGAGATATATAATGAGGGTTTTCTTTTATTGCTTCCATTGTATCCTCTTTTCAGATACAATGAAGAGAGAGAGAGAGAGAGAGAGAGAGAGAGAGAGAGAGCACATATTGTGATAGCATATATTAAGTTAATGAATCTGTTGTATTCTAAACCAGGCAGAGGCTTTCACTGCAGGAGAAATGTGGAAATAATGGATAGATATGTTTTGAACCCGTGATTAAATTCGGACAGTCTCTTTTCATTATATTTTAGGGACCTGCCCAAATTTGGAGGGCTTTTTGAGGCAGTCGTTCTCCTCAACAAATCATCAAGGCAAGCAACAGACTTTAGGGCCCTTCAGCTTAGATTGGCTCATGTGAACATGGGAAGAACTCTGCTTGGCCAGGCCCAAGGTCCATTTTGTCCAATATCCATAGCCCATCACAGAGATGCAGTCCCCAGAGTTCCCTCTGAAGAGGCACTGTTTGATATATTACTCTGGGAATGATGGATATGCGAGTGGAATTGGGAAATCTTCCAACAACCCTCAGTGCCCTTAACAAACTACGGCTCCCAGCATTCGTTGAGGGAAGCCATGACAGTTTAGAGTGGTGTCGTGGTACTAACAGATGGTGTGAATGTGGCCTAAGGCATGTGTCGCAATGGCCAGGTTGGACATATTTGACAGTATCTGCCTTTCATCTTTTTTCTGAGCCAATCATGGATCTCTATCTCCCACAGCTTCCATCTTTAGACCAGGGAGTTGTGTACAGGTGAATTCCTGTGTCATAACATTGCAACAGGAAAAGTCCACCCTCTCTAGCAAGTCTTCAAGTGTTTTGGAAGAACTCACATACTCAGAAGTCACAGTTTCATACGTAGATAAAAGAAATGAGCTTTAGCTGATTTTTTAAAAAAATTGCTGTAATTACAGGGTTTTAGTTTTATTCACTGGCTTCTGTGACCCAGAATAATGAGCACATAATTGTTTCAAGACTGCATAATTGTGCATCTCAGCAGCCGAACTCTCAGCACCGCAGGAATCGCAGGGCTTGCTCGCCTGCAGTTTTATTTTGCTTTGCATCACTTCGGAGAACAGCGCAGCTGTCTCTATTTCTGCTTTACTGCTTCACGGGTAAAGATGAAAATCCTTTCTGGGGCTGCACTGACACCTGCTGGCTGCTTTGGCTCTGTGAAAATCCTTTTCGTATGGACCTTTCAAGCGATTATCTGGGTGGTTTGAAATTTTGTCTAAAGTTCAGGTACACGAATCAATTTGGGCAGAACTTTCTTTTCTGTTAAGGAACTGAACCTAATCTGGGGCGAGGGCCTGGCCATGAATCTCCAATATTGCTAAAGAGGGAAATAAGTGAGGGTAATAAATTTGGATTCAGCATTGTCCCTCCCCTCTTCAGCAGCTGGACAGGGAAGGACGATTTCTAACTCAGAAGTGAGCTTTTTTCTTTCTCATCTTCTTCCTTCTATCCTCCAGGGTTTGGTGTGAGGATTTTGGAAGGGGAGATAGTAAATACCATCAAGTGAAAAGGGATTCTAGGTGTAAATCTGCAGCAGTTTGCAGCTCCTGCTGATGCTCAGAGTCCATTGGAAGTCCTAGTTTTTTTGGACACAGAATTTATAGCACAGAGAAAAAGAAAATTAAAAATTAAAAAATCCTTCCAGTAGCATCTTAGAGACCAACTAAGTTTGTTTTGGTATGAGCTTTCGTGTGTATGCACACTTCTTCAGATGCACTGAAACAGAAGTCACCAGACCCTTATACATAGTGAGAGAGTGGAGGAGGGGTATTACTCAGAAGGGTGGTGAGAATGGGTGATTGGCTGATGGGTGTGGAAAACCTGTTGATGACTGTTAACGACTGCAATTAGTCTTAAAGGAAAAAGCAAGGGGTGAGATGGCTAAAGATAGCTTTGTCATGTATAATGAGATAAGAATCCAATGTCTTTGTTCAGACCAGGTCTCTCCATGTGGTTTTGAGTTTGGTAATGAGTTGCAATTCAGCAACTTCTCTTTCCAGTCTATTTCTGAAATTCCTTTGTATTAAGACAGCTACTTTGAGATCTTGTATAGAATGTCCTGGGAGATTGAAGTGTTCTCCTACTGGTTTCTCTGTCTTGTGATTCCTGATGTCAGATTTATGTCCATTTATCCTTTGGCGTAGGGTTTGGCCTGTTTGTCCAATATAGAGAGCTGAAGGGCACTGTTGGCATTTGATGGCATACACAATGTTGGAAGATGAGCAATTAAATAGTCCTGAGCTGGTATGAGAAAAAGAGTGAGCTCTGGGAAGCACATAGAAATAGAAACATATGTTCCATGAGGACCTTTTATTTTTAAAAAATCACAAACCGAAGTGGAAATGTGGAGAACTGGACTGAAGACTGGGGAAATGAGAAACTGAGAGAAACCAAAAAGGAAAGATTCTACTCCGCCCCGCCCCCCCAATCACAGTTCCTTATAGTCCTTGTTGTTCATCAGGACTCATTCCAGAATATCCCCCAGGCTTCCAAAACAGAATCTTGGGCAGCAAAGGGAGTGATCTGGGATGGAAGACAACCCAGGAACATCTACTGTGTCAGATCAATGGTCCATCTGACTAACAGGGGCTGTCCAGAGTTTCAGACAGGAGCTTTTCCCTGCCCTACTCAGAGAGGCACAGGATTAAATTTGGGACCTTTTGCAAACAAAGCAGATGTTTCACTACAGAGCTACAGCTCTTCAGCTACAGCTCAGAGGGCTGCCTTCTAGTTCTCTTTTAAAATGTTAAAAAGCTGAGCCCCTGCCAGCTGCAGGTGACCACTTGGCTGTGTGCAGCTGCCTGGTAGCTTAGGCCTTTGAAAATATAACTGGGAATGCCCTTGGGAGAAGGAAGGTGGCTCTTCTCTTGAGCCTAAGGGGCAGCCATTTCAGTGCTTCATGTATAAAAACTGGACCACAGAGGGGGGGAGATACACAGAAGCAGTGGCAGAAGAGAACAAGAAAATGGTAGCTGGGCTATGCATTGGGACCCTGACTGCATATCGATCTGAAAAAAAGCACATGCCGTCCTACTAGATAACACTTTATTTATTAGTAATGAGCATTAATAGTTTCATTTTGCATTTTTTTGGTAACATTTATTTTAGTTTTCTGTATTTCCCTTGAGTTTCCTGTATACTTCCATTCTGTGGACATGACTAACCAGTATACTTATATTAAGCAGTGTAGAAATGGCCTAAATAAAAATAAATAGTTACATTCCCAGTTGCAACCATTTTAAAATGCAACATTGAAAACAGTTTGAAACTTGCAATAAAAAAAATGGAACATCACAAAATAGTTGTTGAGAGAGTGGTACGTACACATTGTCTGACCAAATCCAATACTCTCCCCTTCTCCGGGTATTAAACTCAGACTCAACATTCATAATCAGTATTTTGAAAAACTGTGTTTCAGCATTCCATAAGTTGGGGAAATAGAATTTCAAATCAATTTGATTTAATTTTCAGTTACTGCAAGCAAATATATATTAGAAAAAAATAACACGGCTACCCACCTGAAAAAAAAAATATATTAAGAATACAGTGGAACCCCGGGTTACGCACATGATCCGTTCCGGATTGCCGTGCGTAATGCAGGCGTGCATAACTCGAACGCACGTAACCCCCCCCACCGAAAACCCAGAAGTTGTGCGATATGAGCGCTCCTGAGCATGCGCAAAGTGCGCAGAATCATTCTGCGCATCTGTCGGTCACGCGTGCTCCCGCACACTCTGGAAAACACTTCCGGGGTGCGGGAATGTGTATCCCGAAAGTAGGCAACACGGAGCGTACGCAACATGAGGTATGACTGTACATAAACACACTACGATTATTAATAATCTTTAAACTTATGTATCAGCATGAATCCCGGGGTCATAAGAATTGTTCTTCTCCTTAATAATCTGTTTTCTATTTATCTCATTTTCTTCTACTGATTGGCCACTCACATGGAAACTTGTACAGCATCAGTATTGCCTAATTGTTTAAATTAGAATGAAGTGCAGTTGCTAAGCTGGACTCTCCATCTCCCATATTTTTGACAAATGTTCCAAGGCCAACAATTTGTTGTGAAGAATCACTTCACCCCCGGTAGAAAGTCAACTCCCTCTTTGGTGCTGCCTTTGCCAAGATACTAATAGCATTTTAATCTAATTAACCTAATAGGTTTCTGCACCTGGGTTTTCAAGAGGGCAATGATTTGTGCAGCTCCCGTGTAGCAGCTTTGAACATTCATCATAACTGTTTATTGCAGTGGTATCAACAAATTGTTGTTGAGTGCATAGTGCATTTGCAAACAGGAATGCAATTAATATAGGCGGCGGGGGGGGGGAGAGAGATGAATTGGCTCTTTCATGGACTTGAAATCTGCAGGAAACTTTGTGATCAGTAATGAGTTAATGACTCTGGGTGCCATTGTTTTACTATGAAAAGTTTCGCCTAATCCATAAACAGTAACCAATGGACCTGATCTAATTTTACTAAAAGAAGTTGAATAACTTTATGCATACCTTCCAATAATTCTCAGATAAAAATAAAGAGTTGTTTATTAGATGTAATGTTAATGAAATGAATGCTATTAATGTGCAAGATTTTTGCCAAGCAAATAGTTTCAGCCTCTAGACCATGGATGATTCCAACCAAAATGACATCTCTGAAGCTGCTACCTGCATTTAAGAATGCAAGAAAGCAGCAATTTCTGCTCCAACCTACATCCCTCACAACCGGCACTGTTTCCATTCTGCTGCAGTTTGCTTTCCACCAAATACTACATTATTTTTCTCAGTATCTGCTGTATATTGTAGTTAGTGCGATTTATTTATTTAAATGCAAAGGAGACTTCAAAACAATGTAATCAACCATGTCTTGTTTGGGGACGTGAAAACATCAACATTGTGAAGGAGTAAAGTCTGTTTGGGTTTCCTTGCGACAGCTAATTTATATATCAAAAACCTTGTACATTAATTGCATTCATGCAATTAACATCATGTACAGTTTGGGCCTCTTGTTAAGGATTGCTGTCACCATCCCTTCATACAGTCACACATTACAGAAGGCTCTGGTCCTTACCTGCAATATACTGAGATTATTCTGCAGCTAGTATGCCAAATTTGGCTTTTGTGGTTCAGTATAGCCTAGAATCCTACAATTAACCTCTGGTAGGCTGTTGACAGTTCCAAATATATCCTCAAGAGCTGTCAGGTATGAAATGGCCAACTGTGCATAAGCGCGTAAGAAAACCCCTCCTGGATCAGATCCAAATGCCCATCTAGTCCTGTTCTCACAGTGGCCAACTGGATGCCAATGGAAAGCCCACGAACAATGGCACTACATGGTGACCTAGTGTAGGTGTTCATGCGTTGGCATTTGTCCACTCTGAGATTAAACTTCTAGAGCAGCTGAGCTCTGAATACACATTAATAACATGTTTAAAACAATTGTATTTGTTTTTTTAAAAAAAAAAAAACAAATACAAATTCAATAGCCATTAAAAACGCTTATACAGCAGTACAGCTTATGGTGTTTGTTTTATCCATTGTATCTAGACATACACTTAGGTATTCGACATTCAAACATATTACTTAACGTAACCTCTCCACTGAGACTATTCAGTGGTTGGTATATGGAGGTCTTGGTTTTGGTCATTAAACATGCTAAAGAAGACAAACTTAAGAGGGAAAGAGAGAGGGGAGACAAATATAGAGAGAAAATTTGTGAGGAAACAGTGGAACACAATGCTCTAATAACTTGTGACTTGGGTTGAGTACAACCTACTCCTTGTGTATCGTGACTCCATATTAGTGGCCCTGCACAGAAAAATCAAGAAGTTTCTCTTAACCCTCTCAATATATGCTGGTTGAGCTTGATGGTCCAGAAGTTGTGGACACCCGACATAGGTAATGTGTAGAATTCATTCACATGTGATGCACTGATGGCCGCCAACTTGGACAGCCTCAAAAGAACATTGGACACATTTATAGAAGGTAAGGCCATCAATGGCTATTAAACACAATGGCTAGGTTCTACCTCCACTGCTGAAGTCAGGATGCCTTTGAAGATTGGTTGCTGTAAACCCTAAGTGGGGAGAGTGTTCAGATTCAGTTTATGGGCTTCCCATTGGCATCTCTTTGGCCACATTGAGAATCGGATGCTGGACTAGGTGGGCCCCTGGTCTGATGATAATAACAACAACAACAATAATAATAACAACAACAACAACAATAATAATTTATTTATACCCCGCCCATCTGGCTGGGTCTCCCCGGCCACTCTGGGTGGCCTCCAACAAATATTAAAATACAATACAAAGTCACAGATTAAAAACTTCCCTAAACAGGGCTGCCTTCAGGTATTTTCTAAATGACAGGTAGTTGTTTATCTCTCTGACCCCTGATGGGAGGGCGTTCCACAGGGCGGGCGCCACTACCGAGAAGGCCCTCTGCCTGGTTCCCTGTAGCTTTGCTTCTCGCAGTGAGGGAACCACCAGAAGGCCCTCGGCGCTGGATCTCAGTGTCCGGGCTGAATGATGGGGGTGGAGATGCTCCTTCAGGTATACAGGACCGAGGCCGTTTAGGGCTTTAAAGGTCAGCACCAACACTTTGAATTGTGCTCGGAAACGTACTGGGAGCCAATGTAGGTCTTTCAAGACCGGTGTTATGTGGTCCCAGCGGCCACTCCCAGTCACCAGTCTAGCTGCCGCATTCTGGATTAATTGCAGTTTCCGGGTCACCTTCAAAGGTAGCCCCACGTAGAGCGCATTGCAGTAGTCCAAGCGGGAGATAACCAGAGCATGCACCACTCTGGCAAGACAGTCTGCGGGCAGGTAGGGTCTCAGCCTGCATACCAGATGGAGCTGGTAGACAGCTGCCCTGGATACAGAATTAACCTGCACCTCCATGGACAGCTGTGAGTCCAAAATGACTCCCAGGCTATGCACCTGGTCCTTCAGGGGCACAGTTACGCTGTTCAGGACCAGGGAGTCCCCCACACCCACCCGCCTCCTGTCCCCCCAAAACAGTACTTCTGTCTTGTCAGGATTCAAACTCAATCTCTTAGCCGCCATCAAGCAGAGTTCTACCTATGATTTCAGTATGGCTGGTGTATTACCACACAGTAGAGACCTATTTCTGCACTGGAGTGAACTTTTCCTGCTCGTGTGAACAGGAGCGTAG
Source organism: Lacerta viridis (assembly GCA_900245905.1). Lineage (NCBI taxonomy): Eukaryota > Metazoa > Chordata > Lepidosauria > Squamata > Lacertidae > Lacerta > Lacerta viridis. Next base: position 70,733 of record OFHU01001559.1, on the reverse strand, counting down.
CTTAGGCCGTCAGGTGATGCTGTGCAGAGGGAAGAATGTGAATGACCTTCTTTGGAGGTCTTTAAGCAGAGGCTTGACAGCCATCTGTCAGGAATGCTTTGATGGTGTTTCCTGCTTGGCAGGGGGTTGGACTGGATGGCCCTTGTGGTCTCTTCCAACTCTATGATTCTATGATTCTATTATTCAGGTTAGAGTGTAACATCTTCTGTCCTCCTGGGTCAAACAGATAATTTAGTAGAATGCCTCTTCAAATGCTCTGCCACCTCTGCCAATGAAAACGGGGTAGGCTACAATTTTCTTCTCAGCCAGGGGACAAAGTGAAGTGGAACAGCAGCCATGCCAGAAGTGAATGTTTTTAAGCAACAGTTGACGTGGGAGAAAGCTACTGATGTTTTGCAAAAGGATAGGTCTTGCACCTTGATTTCGAGGGGAGAAACAGTATTGAAGGGAGAAGATTAACAGGTGCAATGACTCCTTCTATCGTGCTGCTAGGAGCCCCTGCCAAAACTTTCACTTTGGCTCAGCTCTGAAAGGCCCAAGAGACTTTCTCTGATGCTGAAGCTGGCAACCATAAGCGAGAGCAATTACCTTCCTGCAGCCTTTAATGGCCTCAATAACAAAGCTGTGTTATCTGAGACTCCTGGGAGGTCTCCTTTGCCAGAGTGCTCTGTCACTCAGTAACTGACTCTTCCTTCATTCCCAAGACATCCTGTGCTTTTCCTGCTTCTCTTAAAGGATGAAATCACCTGTGTGGCCCAAATAATGGGTTTGTTACAGAGTGGTGGACCTGACACTATTTATGTAATTAGCAGTTGTGAGAATGAGTTTCTTTTTAAAGTAAATAGTGTGAGGGTCTTAGTGCAAATTGGGATACTGGTGGTCGGGGTAGGTTCATCAGAACAGGATGTGAGAGAAATGCTCTTGGTCTGAATGCTCTTGGTTCACTGTATCCTCTTTGGTTCGTAAGTGCAAAATTCGGTATACAGCATAAAATTCGCCACCCTGCGGTTTGCAGCTTTCCTTCCACAACGGTATCCCGGTTTATAGATTCCAAGCCTTAAAACAGTCTACTCCAAACACTGTTTGTGGGTTTCTACAAGCTCTTCCCTTCAGGGAATTTTAGGATTGTGTTTTATTTCGTATGAAGCCTTTTTAACCCACTACGTTTTATCATTCTAGGGTGAAAGAGGAGCCCAAGGATTACCTGGGCTGATGGGCGAAAGAGGAGAAAAGGTAAGAATCTGTTCAAAGCAGGGAGAGAATGAAATATCTTCCAGGAATTTCCAACTACATGAGTGGTGGACTATTACATGTAAACTAATAGAAGTTGGACTTTGTAAAGGACTTTTCCTAAAGATCTTCTGCAGTACAGAATAATGGTCAGCCACACAGATTTTACCAGCACAACAATCCCTAAAACACCACAAATAACATGGCACAAAGCAACAACAATGAATCCTAGTACACATCATCAATTTTGCATCTTTCACTTGAACCTCCAGGAGACCTTTCCAAACTTTCTGCCCCTGGGCAATGAATCTGGCCCCTACAAATGTAATGGAACTTAAACCCTGAATCTTAGTATTCTTATTGACTCCCTTGACCTAAGTTAACAGCTTTCCAAGCAGTTTCTTCCTTGGCAAATTACAGGTGGTACAATGCAGTACACAATGACAAAACAACTTATATTTCAGCCATGCCCCCATAAATAAGTTTTGCAGTAATCAACCCCTTTTTGCATTGCCCTTCTGCAAATTCAGAGGACGTAGTTTGAAGCTTCTAGCACTGAGAATGCCGTAAAGAAAAATGAACTTTCCACTCCACTCAAACATATCTTCCCCAGCCTCATTCGATATTGCAATAACTGGTGGAAGATTATTGCTATTTTTTGTAGTGTGAATTATATGCTATGGGTGCAACATTTTTAAATACGCTTTTGAACTTAAGCAGCTAATATAACCACATAGTCCAAATTGGAAGTTCTTAATGAGGCATCACATGGACACAGCCAATTATGGTGCATATCACCACTGCCCACACCATCTTAATTTTTTTCCAAATAGCTATTTAATAGAACAGCTTTGTTGCCAGAAGTTTCTCTTCAGAGGCTGTAGGCAGAAGGGCTTCAGCTCAGCTTTCTTCCAACATGTCCTAAATACCATAGTTGTTTGCATGCTATATTGCTGGTTTATTTCAGATTGCTCATCAGGCAAACCTGCAATAAATTAACAATATAGTTTATTGCAGAGCCAGTTAGAGGAGAGTAATTTGGAGAGGAGAAATAGTGGTTTGTGGGTCCCATGTCCTCTTGTTCAGGAATGAAGAGTGGCGTTCTCATACTCCTCTGCAATTCAATTTGCCACCTGGAATCTAAAGTGCAGCAGTCCAATATGATGTGGTTTTGTCTAGACTTGGCTATGGATGAGTCAGAAAGGGGAGGGTGTCTCTTGTCTATCCAGACCACTGGGACAACACTCCCTTGTCACTCTGGCAGACACTTAGCTGTTAATAAATACAGTGCTTAATACCAGAAATTTGGTTTGGGGTTTGGAGTTGGGCAATGAGTCCCCTCTGAGACCTCACATTAATTTCGCTTGTGGTGAAAATGATTAGACCTGCCAATGTACATTATTCATGTGCTTCTGCTTTCAGCTGGTGCTAATTTGATGCTGATGGTGGTTGCCCATTAATGCATTTATGTTAATTCTTATTATTTCAGGGCTCCCTCGGTGCACCTGGCATCCCAGGGAGAGATGGTGCCAAAGGAGAATCTGTAAGCTTTTCTCTTCCTCTCTTGTCATCTCCTTTTTTTATTATCATAAGCCAGATGCTTCAAATCAATGTGCATTGAGTGGAGCATGTCTTGGGGATTAGTGTTGCCATTTTGAATGGATCCGAAACAAATGACATCAGGTTAATAACCTCAGCAGGCCTTCCTTTTGAGCCAAGGCAGCGGACAGACGTCATATGGATTAACTGCTCTTGGATGCTCTGAGGAAGAATGTGTGTTGATGCTCATTAGAGGGTTGTTAGAAATACTGGAGACTTAACAAAGTGTATTGTGGGAGGTGGGGGAATCAACTCTGAAAAGCTCAGGTGTTTATTTCACTCCAGGCACAAGTTTGGCAGCAACAATTTGAGGGACTTGAGCTCAGATGGGATCTATGTACATTGTAACTGGAGCAACAAATGTGATTTTTTACTTTTGAACAGTAGGCTAGTCTCTCTCTCTCTCTCTCTCTCTCTCTCTCTCTCTCCACACACAGAGACTCAAACTATCATAATCCAGACAAGCAAGCAATAGATCAGTGGTTCCCAAACTTGGGTCTCCAGCTGTTTTTGGACTACAGTTCCCAACATCCCTGACCACTAGTCCTGCTAACTAGGAATGATGGAAGTTGTAGTCCAAAAACAGCTACAGACCCAAGTTTGAGAAACAGTGCAATAGATCAAGGTCTATTGAAGCTAGGCAAAAAGATTAAAGGAGGGTGCAAAGGGAGGGCAGTGGGGGGTGTAGTCTGGCCACATGAAGAGGCTCAGTGGGGTGCATTTGGCTCTAGGCTTGAGGTTCCTTATCACTAAGTCAAAGGATATTGTCGCATCAAAGGTTGCAAACATATCTCAGATCATTGGAGAGAGCTTGCAAGTCAGAGGCAGGAGACCTGAGTAGATGAACCATGTTCCAGTTCCAGTGTGCTGGTCCCGAGGGTAATGCAAGAGGCAAGGTCCAAGTCCGGTCCAAAGTCCAAGGGGTCAGTCCAAAGAAGTTGGGGCAGGGCAGGGTCTGGCAAGCAGCAATGTTGTGGCTGCAACCTGGGGCGGGATTTGACCGCCCTTTTAATCTCTGCCAAGGTAATGGCCGGTCCCTATCCCCCGATGACTCACCACCCTGCCTCGCCTGAAGGCAAGCACTCCTCCTGCGAGTACTCAGGTCCCTCCTTCTCTCAGCCCTGAGTCTCTGCAGCTCAGGAGACGCCGGAGGGTTACTGGACCCAGGGGCCGCCTCAGCCTCTGATGGCCCAGTTGACTGCAGCCAGGACGGGCTCAGGCCCCTGATTCGGGCCAGCTGGTGCTTGTTGCAGGGGAACCTGAGCAGACTGAGGCTCTTCAGGATCAGGCCCCAGACTAGGTTCAGCTGATGCCTGTGGCAGAGGATCCAGTACATACTGAGCCTCCTCCGGTTCTGAGTCTGAGCCCGAGTCCCAGGCCATCACATTCAGTAAATATTAGATCGTCACACTTCATAGATGCTTTGCCTTCGGCATTCAACCATTTATAAAATGTGTAGTTTTTGCAACAAACGTGCTATGCTTTCTCTTTTAAGGGAGAACCTGGGCTTCCTGGAGCAGTTGGCCTCCCCGGGCCATCAGGATTGAAGGTGAGCAGAGGGATCAAAGAGGATCATGAATAAAATTATGGGCACCTTTACGAATGATTGATTGAATGAATCGATATGAGAGCCCACGCTTATACTTAGGGTGCCTTCCAACTTCTGCAAAAGAACAAGTACCACACTTCCCGTTGGGATTCTCTCACCCACGCCCACCATTGTCTCTCCCCTTCCTATTTTCCATTATATACACAGACTTTTAATTAGGGGTGGGGGGGAGAGAGAGATCTTACCTGCATACAAAACTCAAATGCAATTCCTCATCTCATCCCTTTGCTTAACTTTCTAACCCTCCCTGAGCTCACCCCTTACCCAGCACTATACGTGTGGGTACATAAAGCGTTTTTCCTGTCCCATCAGATGTCAAAGAGATGAGTAACTATATAACCTTTATAACCTTGGGTAAAGTTCTATTATGTTTTTATATACAGTGGTACCTCGACTTACGAAAGTAATCTGTTCCGAAGACGCAGTCGTAAGTCGAAATCTTCACATGTCGAAGCCGCCATCTCGGAACGGGGGGAAAAATTGGTAGTCGAAAAAACCGCATTCAAATTTTCATAAGTCGAGGTATCGTGCCGCTGCTTTCCCTTCGGAAGTCGAAAATTTCGGAAGCGGCGGCCATTTTTTCGCTTCCGGAGGTCATTCGGAAGTCGAAAAATGCGGAAGTCGTGTCGCTCATATGTCGAGGTACCACTGTATCCTGGAAGCCGCCCAGAGTGGCTTGGGCAACCCAGTCACATGGGTGGGGTACAAATAAAATTGTTGTTGTTGTTGTTGTTACTGATTGCTCTTCCTGTTCAGTTCCTGTTTGCACTAGCTCGGTCTCACCTTAAGCATGCCCACATTTCATTGGTTGCCAGGAACACCCACCCTCCTGAACAGAGGAGAGGTGAAAAGGGTTTCTCTCCATGAATGAGTGTGGTAGTGATTGATGTTTGCACTTTCTCCCCACCTCATTAATGACAGACATACCCACTCCATTTTGTGCCTTTGTTTCTTTTTCTACTCATCCCCCTAATGACAACCATTTTTTGCTATGTCATGTCCCCATGGCAGCCCCCCCCCCAAAAAAATCATTTTGTGATACTCCTCACAGCAGCCATTTTTTGACTGGTGCCCATGACATATTCTCAGTATGTCTGCTGGCGCCAAAGGCTGGCGTACCCTGCTCAGTGTGTGGTTTTACCTGTGGGAATGGCTATTTCATGCTTAAAATTTGAAATTGTGGTTGCAGCAACGAAGCATACAGTCACAAGGATAAATAAGGCAGTACTCCACTATTATGTTAACTGACCCTTACGTGTTAGGTGATGATCCAGGGATGTATTCTGAAGATGTGGGACTCAGCAATGTCATTTCCCATAATTCCTCTCCAGTCTGTTTTAAGATTCGAGCAGTTTTTTGTTGTTTTTTTTAGGAACAGCAGAGAGATGCTGTTGCTCACTGGATTATGGAATTGCCCTTCTAATAAGTTTGACTACTGTGATCAAAAATGCGGGTGGCACTGTGGGTTAAACCACAGAACCTAGGGCTTGCCGATCAGAAGGTCGGTGGTTTGAATCCCTGCGACGGGGTTACTCGCTCCCCTTGCTCAGTCCCTGCTCCTGCCAACCTAGCAGTTCGAAAGCACAAAGTGCAAGTAGATAAGTAGGTACCGCTCTGGCGGGAAGGTAAACAGCATTTCTGTGTGCTGCTCTGGTTTCGCCAGAAGCGGCTTCGTCATGCTGGCCACATGACCCGGAGGTTTACGCCAGCTCCCTCAGCCAGTAAAGCGAGATGAGCGCAGCAACCCTAGAGTCGTCCGTGACTGGACCTAATGGTCAGGACTCCCTTTACCTTTACATTTACTGTGATCAAAATCAGAGAAGATGATGCAAATTCATTATTTTCTCCAGTAAGCAAGTTGCCTTAGGTTTATTCTGTGACAGTCCTGAACTTTGTTTCTTTCTATATATTTCTCATCAGGGGTCAGATGGTCAGCCAGGGCCTCCAGGAAGCCAAGGATATGTTGGAGCACCAGTAAGTTATATTATTATTATTATTATTATTATTATTATTATTATTATTATTATTCTTATATTACTATACTTAACCTGCCCAATGTTCCATAAATAAGCCAACATACTACTTTACCAACATCGGGAAAAGACCCTGATGTTGGGAAAGATGGAGGGCACAAGGAGAAGGGGACGACAGAGGATGAGATGGTTGGACAGTGTTCTCGAAGCGACTGGCATGAGTTTGGCCAAACTGCGGGAGGCAGTGGAGGATAGGGGTGCCTGGCGTGCTCTGGTCCATGGCGTCACGAAGAGTCGGACACGACTGAACGACTGAACAACAACAACTTTGAGTGTTCGGTGTAATTTGTAAAATCCATTCATGTGGTAAATGGATGGCTGATACTCAAATGTGGCGTTGCCAGCACAAAAGGACAGTTGTCGACATATTTGCACATAGATAGCTCTGCTTCGGCAAGGCTTAGTTATACGCTTGGTTATTTTATCTTTAACAATACTTTCCACCAGTTAAAAGTTCACCGTTCACTTGTTGAAACCTTCCCTTGCTTTCCTTCAGCTACAGATACACATTTCACTGGAGAAGGTCATTCAGTTTTCCCTGTCCTCATTATCTTGGTTATAAAGACTTCACAATCATTCCTTTTAGGTCTCGGAACAGCTCAGCAATCCCAATGGATGGCTGATCAGCTCATTGAGTACTCCAAGTCTAAGGCCAATTAGCATATGCAAAGGCGGTTTGTGGGAATAACATTATTGATATATTATAGACAACTGCTTAGTAGGCAGAGCACTAAATCAGCATTTCCCTGGCGCAGGAACTGCAGCCCGTAATGAGTCACTGGGTACAAATTGCTAGCACATCCGTGACTCATCCAAGTTTCACTCTGGGTAGTGGAGGGAACGATACAAATTCTTTTTTTTCTTCTTCCCCACTTTTTCAGGGCCTGCAGGGAGAAAGAGGCGAAAAGGGACCCCGGGGAGACAAGGTATGGATCGTGTGTGTCAGATAACTTTTCAACAATCTGAGTGGAAGTGCTGAACATTGTTCCTCAAAAAATGAATGCAAGGAAGAACTGGGAAATTGAGGGTAAATGTATGCACAGTTTGTGGCCTTGAATTATAAGGGGCCTCTAAATGCAAAAAAAGGTTACTCGTTAGATTGCTAGATCTGAGGGAGCAATCCAGAGCCTCCTAGTGTCCCTATCATCTAGGGGTGTCCCTGATTTAGAGAAGCCGTCCCGGTTTCTGATTTGATCCCGTAATGTCCTGCTTTTCCTTAGGACACCACTATTTTCATTGGAGAAATGTTGGAGGGGATGGAGTTATCCGACCCCCAAGCCGTCTGGAGGCAATCCAGTATAGGGAAGTTTTTATATATATATAAAGTGTAGTATTTTATTATGTCTTTATATAGGTTAGAAGTTGCCCAGAGTGGCTGGGGCAACCCAGTACGATATGTGGGGGTGTACATGGGAAAATTATCATTATGGAATGGAACGTCCCTATTTTCATTGGATAAATGTTGAAGGGTATTGCAATCCTATGCACGGAAAGAGGGCATAAAGCAAACCAGTGTAAGTTAAGCCACCGTAAACTTATACCAGATCAAAACGTAATTCAGCAGTGGAGCAAATGCTGCTACTCTGTCTAAGCTTGGCAAAGGGAAACCAAGCCTTCCAACTAGTGTTCTACACTGGTTTGCTAGGTCATGTGACCAAGCTGAATTGGCTTGGGTTCCCACCCCTACCATGCCCTCAGAAAAGCAATGGTGAGTCCCCTTTTGCCACCTCCTGCACTGCCCACCCTGCTGCCACCGCTGGAGAAGCATCGCTGGCATTGGTGAGATCTCGCTGATCTCCAGCTAGATCTCTCATGCTGTGTGAGAGATCTTGCCAGAAATCAGCACCGCTTCTCTGCCAGTGGCAGAGGTGGTGAGGTGTTTGGTGTCCGGAGGGGCGCCACCTCAAGATCTTCACCCCTCCTCATGGCTGGGCCAACCCAGCCTCTGCTCAAGCAAGTTACGGTGGTGTATCTTTGGTTGAGTAAGGGTAGGGGACTTATCACAGGCTGGTCCAGGCATCAGCGAGCAGAGTTGGAGATCTGCTGCATCATAAGCTCTCATCATGACCAGGTTGTTGGGTACACTGAAGTCCAGCTCTGGGGGCCTTCTGGTGGTTCCCTCACTGCGAGAAGTGAGGTTACAGGGAACCAGGCAGAGGGCCTTCTCGGTGGTGGCACCCTCCCATCAGATGTCAAGGAAATAAACAACTATCTGACTTTTAGAAGACATCTGAAGGCAGCCCTGTTTAGGGAAGTTTTTAATGTTTGATGTTTTATCTTTTATTATTATTATTATTATTATTATTATTATTATTATTATTATTCTGTTGGGAGCCGCCCAAAGTGGCTGGTGAAAACCAGTCAGATGGGTGGGGTATAAATAAATAAATTATTATTATTATTATTATTATTATTATTATTATTATTATTATTTTATTACCACCAGGATGGGTAGATGAGAACCAAAGAGGGACAGGCCAGAGCTGAGGCGAGGCTGCAGGAATCTGCTGTCACTATTCATAAAGGCATGTTGCACAGACTGAGAAATGCAACTTGTATAGAACCAAGCAGGCTAGCATTGGTTCCTCAAGCCACATAAACCTGACTGGACTAAAGACTTGTCATTCTAGCTCTGACGCTGCAGCATAGCCAAGATCCAGGGTGGAAATGCTCTCAGCTTCAGAGCTGATGTGATGGCCCAGGATGTATGTCCAACACTTGAGTCTTCATTCCTATTTCTTTGCTTAGGGAGAACCAGGTCTCGATGGTTTCCCCGGAAAGCCTGGTGTGGATGGGAAGCAGGTATGTGGACAATTCAAAGGGGTGTGAAACCATTTTCTAGAATTAGTTGTGGATTTAGAGAAGAACTTGCATCTTGAAATCATCATCTCACCCCCAAAAATGTAGCCCCCTACTCTATTTTCTGTGTGCATCACAGTGCAATGCGGTAAATGTTTACTCAGGGGGAACTTAACCCAGCTAAATAAATAACAGAACAGATATCTGTTTCTAGATATGTATTTGAAAACCCTCCACCCTTTTCTCTAATTTGTGCACATATTTTTCACATCTGCATATATATCCTCTCTCTCACCCCCCCCCCAGTTTGTTTCATGTATCAGTATCTATTTGTTAGCTCTACTTCATTGCAGGTTAGCCTCAATTATACCATGGAGTCGTCCCTTATTTTTACAAAATATTGGAAAGTATATGCTAGCATAATTATATGCTGTATCCTTCTGTGTAACCTCTTCGTCACCTTTTGGACTCAGCTATACAGCTGCAAATATAACGTTTTATGTGCATTATGCAAATGTGACACTAGATGGTGATGGTGAGCTTATGGCAAATTCATAACAGTGGATGCTTGGGTTGCAAACGCGATCCGTGCAAGAGGCGTGTTCGCAATCTGCAGCGTTCGCAACCTGCGCCGCTGTGTCTGAGCACGTGCGTGATGCAATTTGGCACTTCTGCCCATCCATGATTTAGCGCTTCTGCGCATGCGCAAGCACCGAAACCCGGAAGTAACCCATTCCAGTACTTCCGGGTTCGGTGTGTTCATATCCTGAAAACGCGCAACCCGCAGCGAGCACAACCCAAGGTATGACTGTATGTATTTATTCCCAAAACATTTTTTTTAATAATAATAAAAAAAAATTACAGCGTTTTTCTATATGTGCCTAGAGTCTACATTTGTGTCAGAACTGGATCTTGTCCATTTCTAACCATAACCAATAATTCTCTCCAAGAGCAGCTGGCATGGGGGGTCGGTGCCAAAAAAGTACCCTCCCAACAGTGGCTTTGCTGCCGATTACCTGGATTCTGTGGGGATGGTTGTCAGCAAGGTCAGAGCACACTTGGGCGGAGACCACCTGACACCTGACATTTCTGCACACCTGCTGCACCATCACACTCTCCAGGCAAATGGCAATGATCCTGCCTTTGGAAGGATGGCTCTCTGCCCCTGCGCAACATTCCAGCTCAGGGGTCAGCGGTCTGTTTCAGCAGGGGGCCAGTCCATTGTCCCTCAAACCTTGTGGGGGCCCAGACTATTCCTATGCCCCACAAATAACCCAGAGAGGCATTTTAAATAAAAGCACACCGGCCTCTCAGGGGCGCCCCAGCAAGTGGGGGAGTTGCGCGGCTTTGCTGGCGGCCTCCCCTTTCCCCGCACACCTGCCAGCTGCGCCCCGCCAACCATATGGCTGGCGGGCACACAGCTTCCCTCCCAAGCCTCTGCGAGGATCGCTCTCCTCCCGAGGAGGCTTGGGAGGGGCGCAACTTCCCTCCCAAGCCTCTGCGAGGATCGCTCTCCCGCAGCGGCATGGGGGAGAGTTGCGCCCCCCTCCCGGATGGCTGGCAGTGTGCAGCTACGGCCACCCCAACACTATCCATTGTAATTTGGGGGTGCTGGGCGGTTATTTGCACCCCAGCACCACATCTGCTAAAGACAGCCCTGCATTCTACTCATGTAAAAACACGCTGATTCCCAGACTGTCCACAGACCAGATTTAGAAGGCGATTGGGCCAGATCTGGCCCCCGGGCCTTAGTTTGCCTACCCAGTGTTTCAGCTGCTCAATGATTTCAGTTTATTTTCCTTCCCCTTCAACTCTTTTGATGCATCTTTCTCCAACTCTGCATTTCAAGTCCTCCCAGCTTCCTTCCCTCCTTTTTTCCCTTTCATATCCTTCATACATTGCATCCATACAGAGCTATGCTTGCCGTGTGTGTGTGTGTGTGTGTGTGTTGTAAATTAGGTTCAGCTTGTGTTTCATACCCTCTCCCCTCTTAATTTCTGCCCTAGGTCTTTCATGACACATCATATTGCTCTCCAAATATTTAAAATGTGTGTACTTACTTCATTTGATCAATACCTTTCTATTACAGTAGACCTACTGCCCTATAAATAGTTACCTGGGGCGAAGTCCCATTGAATTTGCTGGGACTTACTTCTGCAAGGACTTGTGTATGTTTGTGTCTGTGGGTTAGCTTAAAGTGATTCATGGTTCAGTGGATCCCAAATTCAATCCCTGGAACCACAAATTCACTAAAAACTTTGGCTTGGAACAGATGCATCCGAATACCTTTTGAGTGTTGCTTCATTCGATTTCAGGGCATCCAAGGGAGTCCAGGCCAACCTGGTCTCATGGGACCCAGAGGAGAAAAGGTGAGCTGTTGTCTGTGTAAATCCTGCCTCTGAGATATGCTTGCTTACACATCACATATCACATCACATTCTTGTGACGCAATGTAGGACAAACTCAGAACCCCTGTCCAAAGATTGATTTCACTATACAGTGGACGCTCTGGTTGCAAACGCGATCCATGCGAGAGGCATGTTCTCAACCCACACCGCTGCGTCTGCGCATGCTTGTGATGCAATTTGGCACTTCTGTGCATGCACAAAGCACGATTTAGCGCTTCTGCGCATGCCCGAGCGCCGAAACCCAGAAGTAACCCGTTCCGTTACTTCTGGGTTCGGCGCGGTGAGCAACCCAAAAATCGCGCAACCTGAAGCGGCCGTAACCCAAGGTCTGACTGTATTCCCAATATAATCCTGATGCAGCCCTGGCCATACCCAATTCCTACTCACTTTCTCTGCCCCGTGTAAATCAGTTGGCCAGGTCATACGAGGCTCTGCTGACTACATGTCAACTTACATTATGCTCTAGTAGAAATGTCAGGAACTGGCGTGACAGCCTCACAGGCTGCAGAATGGCACATCAGAAATTTGATGATATATCAAATTTTCTGTTTGCAAATATAACAGAAATAAAGAAGAAAGGAACAGGTAACAATAATAGTAATAAGAATAAGAATATTATTTTATTTTATTTTATTTTATTTGCATACCGCCCTATACCCGGGGTCTCAGGGCAGTACACAGAATAAAATCAAGATACAAAACCACAAAATACCTAATAAAAAATAAAAACAACAACCTAATAGCCCCACCCCCCAAAAAAATTAAAACACACCACCACATTTTAAAAGGGCATAGGATATAAATCAGATCAACCAAAGGCCTGGTAAAAAAGGAACATTTTTGCCTGGTGCCTAAAGGTGTATAATGAAGGCACCAGGTGAATTTCCCTGGGCAGAGCATTCCACAGATGGGGAGCCACTGCAGAGAAGGCCCCGTTCTCGTGTTGCCACCCTCCAGACCTCTCAAGGAGGAGGCACGCAAAGAAAGGCCTCAGATGATCTCAGGATCCCGGTAGGTTCATATGGAGAGAAGGGGTCTTTGAGGCATTGCGATCCTGAGCCATAATACCATAAATGTCATTGTCAGGTGACATTAAAAATAAGAGTATTCAATCAATTCTGCTTTAAACATATCTGTAAATTGATATTGACAGTCCAAATATCCAAAGACTTATATAGATGAAGTTAATAGAATCATAGATCCATAGAGTTGGAAAAGACCCCAAGGGTCATTTGTCCAACCCCCTGCAATGACCCTTGTGGTCCCTTCCAACTCTGCAATTGATGATTCCAATCACACATTCAATTATAGAAAGGGCAGTGAGATCTTCGAATCACTGCGTGGGAGATGGTGAGTCTTTGTCCTTCCAGCCTTGCAGCATAAGTCTCTTAGCTGCCATAAGGGTCAGCAGAACCCATTGTCCATCTATTAGTCCCCACACTACAGAAATATGATTTAAGAATGAAGTCAGATTCCTAGTGAAATTCAGTAGCGCTGGAATGGGAAAGGGGAGCTGTCTCTCTGTGTGTGTTCCAGGTGGGATTCAGGTAAGGTAAAGGTAAAGGGACAAGACCATTAGGTCTTGTCATGGATGACTCTGGGGTTGCGGCGCTCATCTCACTCTGTAGGCTGAAGGAACCGGTGTTTGTCCGCAGACATTTTTTCCGGGTCATGTGGCCAGCGTGACTAAGCCGCTTCTGGTGAACCAGAGCAGCGCACGGAAATGCCGTTTACCTTCCCGCCAGAGCGGTACCTATTTATCTACTTGCACTTGACGTGCTTTCGAACTGCTAGGTGGGCAGGAGCAGGGACAGAGCAACGGGAGCTCACCCCGTCGCGGGGATTCGAACTGCCGACCTTCTGATCGGCAAGTCCTAGTAGGTAGGTAGGTAGGTTTATTTCGGCGATGTGGCCCATATCACATCGCAAAACACATTCATCATAATACACACAGAGTAAAACAATTTAACAAATTTAAACAATACAGTACGAAACCAATTTTAAAACAACCCATTTACACCCTTCCATCTAAGTCACACTGAGATCTGAGTAGTCCAACTGAACTAGTTTTTTTTAATTAAAATAAAAATCTGTTAAAATTAATTTATCACCTATTTTATCGCCCCAATAATAGGTCTTAATTATTTTCTGCATTGTCATAAATGGGAAGAGAACCATTCCTCTTCTTTGTAAATAGCACATTAGTCAAAAACCTAGCGACCATATGGGTTCTATTTAATGAGAATTTATTGACATTTTTTCTTATAACAAAACATACACCCACATCCACACCTACATTTATACAAAAACAAAACAAATACAATTATAAAACAAATACAAACATTGCCAGGATTCTTCTTCTTGTTTATATATCTCATAAAAAAAAAATTCTATTTCCGAATCTTGACGGTTGACTTCCCCTGCCTTTTCACCTTCGGTTTTATATCCATAGTCTACTTTTTAACCACTTCTTCTAAAAATTAAACACAATTATATATATAAAAAAACAATCATCTTAATCATCTTAGTCTATATACTTAATCATCTTATTCTATGTTTACTGATAATACACCATCATAAATCTTCGCAAATTATTCTTATCAGATCTACACTAACTCCTCTATCCTTTATCCTGCTGCTAATAACATAAAACTTCAAATATCTCCTTTCTTATTAAAAAAAACTGAATATAACTAACAATCTTCGCCCTCCGATTTCAGAATACCATAACAGACCATTTTAAATTTTTCACTTAATACTTAATACTTCACCCCACTCCCCCTCTGTCCATTGTCCTTCTCTGAGTGGCACCGGAACCAAACTTCCAATTGTCTTCTTTTCCCAAATGTCCACAGATCCAGGCATAGTTGAAAACACTCCTTGCAACGAGCTTCAGGGTACCCATCTCATCTTCTTTCAGCTGCTCCGTTTCTTTGTACCATTCTTCTTCTTCTTGTAAATATCTTAATTCTTTGTCCCTTGCCCCCGAGCTCACACCTCGGGGTCTGGATATAGCAAATCTTATCGTCGTCCTGGGGCTGCCACCCCCAAAGAACGAATCTTTTTCCCGGAGTCGCCCTGTCATTTCTCTCCATCCTTCAAGCAACCCTCTCAGCTCCTTGCCAAGGTTTCCTTCCAAAGTGTCAAAGTTTTTAAAAGCCTCCTCTGTGGGAAGTAGATTTCTTTTCAAATCTCCACACAAGACTTTCACTTTCCGATAAAGCAGTTCCAGCCTCAAAGCATTGAGCCTTTGTTCATCTGTTAGTCCAGAGTTCAAAACAAGTTCAAACACAAAGTCCAGCATAATGGGAGAGGGGGTGGGAGTGAGTGTCGAGTTACAGTTCCTGTCTCTGTGTTCTTCCTTTTGTAAGAGTTGTTTTCCACCTCAGTTTAAACTTTTCATCGCCATTTTTCCTGAAGCCAGAGCGCAAAGACCAAAACTTTAAACGGAGATATTTTCCGCAAATTTACTCCCCGAAGGGAAATTTTAACAGTGTCATTTATCAAAGTTCAAATACTTTGTAACCAGTTCTGTAGCAGCAGTCACACAAACTAGTTAGTTTCTTTCACCCGAAGGGAGGGAGGCAGGCTGCCTTTCTCTTTCCCCCGGATCGTCCAAAAAGCATAATATCTAGTCCAATCGAGTACTCACAACCACCGGGTATCTTTAGTTCAATGCATCACAGGTAGAACTTCGACGCTCGTCGCAGGGGTGACCGCCGCATTTACGTCCCGGTTGGGGCATGTCCCCTATAGCCCGGCTCCGTTGTCCCTTCACCCCCACTCCCCCTTTACAGGGGGAGCGAGGGAAGGGTTCAGAGCACTAATGGGCACAGCCGGGGAGCCCAGGGTGCGGGACGCTCTTCCCGCACCCCACCGGAGCCCCGCTTTGCGGTAGCGGGGCTCCAACCGCCGGGACGGACTGGGTCGCCTCGCAGCCGAGGCAACCCACGACCGCTCCGCGATGGCGTCGCCGCCGGAAGTCCCATATGGGTTCTATTTGGTTCCTCGTCATTTAATAAGTAAATTAATTTAGCATCCTGAGTTCCATCTTGGGTTTTCTTCAAAAGTGGAACCAAAAATTTGGACCGAGCTGCCGAATGAATTGGACAGCAAAAAAATATATGCTGTAAGGATTCTATGGAACCACTATTACAGTCGCAAAGGAGGGAGATTTGACCATTGGAAAGTCTATTGCCCAAAACATTTGATGGGAAAACATTAAATCTGGCTTTTATGAAGGCATACCTATACCTCACAACAGAGAGATTGGTTAAGTAGTGTGGTAGTTTCTTTGGTGGTAATAGGCCTAAGTTAGATGGTGAGCAAGTTCCGTGACTTGTCAGAGAGGTAAGCTGAAAATCAGTCTCCTCTAACTTTTGAGAAAAAGCTCTTTTGGCTGAGACTAAGTCCAGTTCCAGGAGATCGGATGGGGATAACCCAATGTCCACAAGTTTATTATGTATAGCTTTCAACCAAGGACTAGAGAAGCCATCTCTCCAAAGACATTGGATCAGGTGGAGATTAGGAAGTCTATGCCACAATGACAGCCAGTAGCTTAAGATACGTTTCCATAAAATGGGTCCTAGTATATATTGAAAATTTTGGTTTGCAGGATTAAAGTGCTCCATCACCTTAGAGCAACAAATCCATTTTTTATTATTATTATTATTATTATTATTATTATTATTATTACTATTATTATTATTATCCCCCAAAACACTGCCTTTTTGCTGTAGGATAATGAAGAGGGAATGCATTGAAAGTTGTGGAGTGAATTAATGCATAATAGGAGGATGTGTAAACATAACTGCGCTAAAATCAAATCAGAGCAAATGCTTGATAAAGATCAGACAAAGCTTTACCAGCGCCTTAACTTTGTAAACTTAACTGGATTGTTTTCCCCTCCCTCTCATTTGCTTTCTCATCTAGGGTGAAATAGGGCCTCCGGGGAAGCCTGGCTCAGTGGTAAGAGCTGTTAACGTTTGATCTGTGTTGACAAGACAAGTTCTCTTGAATGGGTGCTCAGGGTCTCGAGAAATGCTAATATATGTTGGGCGTTAATGCCTGAGCAGAGCATAGAAATGCTTCCTCATAGAATAGCTGGTGAACGATTTTCCTGAAGTTGATATGAGAAGGACTTGCCATTCTGGATAATTTTGTGAAAGAGGCATGAAATCTTTGCCCGCTGAGAAAACTACAGAGTGCACAGTGGAAGGAAATAGAGAGGGCCCTTGGGGAGTGAGGGTAGTTTTTGCAGTACTCTGTTGACTTATATTCCAATGATCTTACTGCAGCACAGTGAGTTTTTATACTTTTTGTTGCCTGCTTGGCTGCATAACTTCAACCAGCTGGATCTCAGGGGGAATCCAGGGCTCAGCTAAGTTTTCCCACCTATGGGATAGAGAGCAGGGCAGAAACCCAGACACATCTCCCTTGTGCTACATATTTATCTTCTTCTGTTTCAGGTGCAGATGGAAGGTTTGAAAGGAGAGCAGGTAAGGTCTTTCTAAATCCCAATTTTCAACCCCCTGCATCTACAAGATGGATTTTAACAGGGAGAAATGTAAAGTACTACACTTGGGGGGGGGGAAATGAAAGGCGCAAATACAGGATGGGTGACACCTGGCTTGAGAGCAGTACATGTGAAAAGGATCTAGGAGTCTTGGTAGACCACAAACTTGACATGAGTCAACAGTGTGATGCAGCAGCTAAAAAAGCCAATGCAATTCTGGGCTGCATCAATAGGAGTATAGCATCTAGATCAAGGGAAGTAATAGTACCACTGTATTCCGCTCTGGTCAGACCTCACCTGGAATACTGTGTCCAGTTCTGGGCACCACAGTTCAAGAAGGATACTGACAAGCTGGAACGTGTCCAGAGGAGGGCAACCAAAATGGTCAAAGGCCTGGAAACAATGCCTTATGAGGAACGGCTTAGGGAGCTGGGTATGTTTAGCCTGGAGAAGAGAAGGTTAAGGGGTGATATGATAGCCATGTTCAAATATATCAAAGGATGTCATATAGAGGAGGGTGAAAGGTTGTTTTCTGCTGCTCCAGAGAAGCGGACACGGGGCAATGGATTCAAACTACAAGAAAGAAGATTCCACCTAAACATTAGGAAGAACTTCCTGACAGTAAGAGCTGTTCGGCAGTGGAATTTGCTGCCAAGGAGTGTGGTGGAGTCTCCTTCTTTGGAGGTCTTTAAGCGGAGGCTTGACAGCCATCTGTCAGGAATGCTTTGATGGTGTTTCCTGCTTGGCAGGGGGTTGGACTGGATGGCCCTTGTGGTCTCTTCCAATTCTATGATTCTAAGAATGATCATGCTGACTAAGTCAGTATGATAAAGTCAACCCAAACTTCAGAACCAATAAATCTGGGCTGAGCAGTTCAGAACCTTTTCCACTCTGAATAAACTTTATTTTGAATCAAAGGAGATACCGGCAAATTGTTTATCTTCCCCCTAATAGCTTTTATCCAAGGGTTGCAGTCTTCCAGCCCACACAGTTGTTGCTAGTTCACGAAAACTCCGAAATGAAATTGCTTTGTCTGTTTTCATTACCCAAGGAGAGCAGAGAAGGGAGGAGGAGACACCCTTCAGTGATGTTGCTGTCGATGCACTATCTATCTGGAGTCAGTTTCAATTGTTGCTCCAAAGTTTATATTCTTCCGTCCCCTCTTCTAAACCTACCATAGTTCAGAACTAGCAAAGCAAATAAAGGTACTCTGAGAAACAGTATATTGGGTGAAATCCTTGGCAGGTTTACCTGGACGTAAGACCCTTCTAGGATCAGATTGTATGTGAGAGAAACAAATGGTGGTCTACCATTCCTTAGCAACTTTTCAGAAACGTGAGCAATTTAAATTGTGCAGAGTCATCCCTTTGTTTAAACAAACTACTGCTTTCCTGCATACAAATCTCTTAGTGAAGCTTTAGCACAGGGGTGAGGAAACTGTGGTCCTCCACTTGTCGCCAGGCTCCAATTCTCATCAGCCCCAGTCATCACGGCCAATGTTCAGAGATGATGGAGCTGTCATTCAGAGGTAGGGTTGAGCCACTGTGCTAGCTTCCTGTGGCGAGTGGGTCACTGCTGCTTTCCAGGAGGGGGAGGGAAAGGATGAGGTGTCTGGAAGGTTGGCACAGGGTAAATGCACCAGCAGCAGTGCCATATTGGCTCTGCCAGTGTGTTTGCACCACAACAACCTCCCCACCACTTAGTCGCTCCCCTTCTCCTTCCTGGTAAGCAAATGCCACCCACCTGTCAGGAAGGCAGCACAGCAGCTCTGCCCCATCCAGTGGGCCACTTCTTCCATGCACCATCACGAGCAGCTGAGATGGAAGGAATGGAAAGTCTTCATGTTTGCTCAGCCTCAAGTTTTGGCGAATCTCCAAAGGCAGATAATCTGTTCCCATGGAGCAGCCTCCAAAACACCAAAATGCATGTTTGCATCAAGTGGACTTCATATGTAGATTTAAACTCAGAAGTTGATAAGGGGATTGTTAAAGGGAAAGGAGCACAGGAGAGGATGCAAGGGGGGGAGGAGCCAGTGTGGTGTAGTGGTTAAGAGCAGTAGACTCGTAATCTGGGGAACCGGGTTCGCATCTCCGCTCCTCCACATGCAGCTGCTGGGTGACCTTGGGCTAGTCACACTTCTTTGAAGTCTCTCAGCCCCACTCACCTCACAGAGTGTTTGTTGTGGGGGAGGAAGGGAAAGGAGAATGTTAGCCGCTTTGAGACTCCTTCGGGTAGTGATAAAGCGGGATATCAAATCCAAACTCTTCTTCTTCTACATATCTATATGTATTCAGCTATGTAGCCGTGTTGGTGTGACACAGTCAATATGTATTTAAAAAAAATTAAAAAAATTGTCCACTAGCACCTTAGAGACAAACTATGTTCTTGGTGGTTTTTTAAAAATCTATCTATCTATCTATCTATCTATCTATCTATCTATCTATCATCTATCTATCTATCTATCTATATCTGTAGTTTGGCATGTTTATAACTTTTTGCAATAAGTTTTAAATGTAGGCAGCTGTCCACAGTTGAGCTTCCTCAATTCCCTTGCTCAGATCAATATAATACACTGCTGAAGGAATTCATTTTAAATGTAACATAAAGTATTTTTTTAACCTTCTAATTTTGATTTGTTTACAGGGAGCTCCTGGCCCACGAGGTTCAATAGGCCCTCCTGGAACTCCAGGTATCTCAGTAAGTAATTTGCTACCTTCACACCCTGAGTTGCTCATTTGTTCATATTTTTAAATGTCTTGTGCAGTGATGGAATATGCAGAGTCCTGAAAATGCTCAGGTCTGGCTTGTTGGTTTGATTCTTAACTAGGGTGTGAGAGGTCTTTGGTCCAAACCATGGGCAAGCCCTGGATAAGACGGCTATGTCGTTAATGTGAGATGTTTGTTGACCCTGAAGCATGGTTCTTGCTTCAGATGCAAAGATCTGAAGTTCCAGACAAGCCCATGCAACCGATACAAAAGATTCCAGTAGCATGGAAATTGTACTTAAATTTCAAAGGCTCCTTTGACTTTAAGCCCACTGCATGCTTCAGAACTCTAACCTGAGATTCAGTGCAGGGAAAGTCTCTGCATCTGCACAGAGGCAGTTCCCCTTGCCTTCAGGGACAGAGGACAACAGACAAAGCTAAATATATGATCTAGAAGAATCAAACCATGTTCCAAAATTGTGACACCAGTTCCTGAGATATCTTTTAGATCACGAATAGGGCAGTAAACACTAAAACCAGTAAAAGGAGGTGGAAGGGAAGCACAATGGGCTGTTGAGCACACGTTGCATGTGGAAACTGGTAATGCATTTATTCTTCTTCAATTTGATCACTTTGTTTAAATATTTTGTTGTTGTTGTTTGCAGGGACCCCCAGGACCAGAAGGAAAACCAGGACCTGCTGGCTTACAAGGTCAAAGGGTGGGCAATGCTTCTACTTATGCGTGACCCGACTTGTTTGCGCAGGGGGGTGCCTAAATTTTTTGATAGTGTTTAATAGACTACTGTCAATAATTCTCACTGCCCTCCCTATTCGCCCAAAAGGGAAAAAAAAGGTTGGGGTGGGGTGGAGAGATCAGTTATACACATGTTGTTATGTAGACTGTTGTAACCAAAAGTCCAAGCTTGACAGAGAGCACAGTCCCATTTTGAGCATTAACCTTTGTTTCTATCTGTGTGGAGAAGGTGACCAGGATGAACAAGGTTCCTTATAAGGAACAGTTGAGGGAGTTGAGCCTGCCGTATATGGAGGGCACCCAGGTGTTATTAAATTAATGATTCCTGTTACTTAGCTTTTTCTCCCCCTCAAAACACACACAGTTAGTTTGCCATTCATTTAATTTAAAGCAGGCCATCATTGAAAACCCAGTTTATAAATGTCTTTATTAGGGAAATGTAATATTTTGGAAATGTTTCAGTGGACTTGGATGCAATTGGCAGGAGCCATCCTAATGAAACAGAACATGGGAGAACAGCCTGAAATGAGTGGGGGAAGGATCTTGCAAAAGAGAAAGCTTTGCTGATCTAAGATGAGGGCTTGAAAAGGAAATGCCTGCATCCATAAAGGGAATGAGTTTCCCCTTGATTCTCTTCTTTTATTGGCAGCTCTTAGGAAGCAGATCTTACTGCATTCAACAAATGAGCACACAGCGCTGTGATTTAGATGACATTCCCATTAATGGCAGCTCCTCTCACAAGATCTGCAGCCTTGACTCATTAAAAGGCAGTATTCCATCAATGGGCCTCTGACATAACAGAATTCGCTTGTCTTAACAGCCCCCTATGACTGATTTTGCCATTAAGTGTAATGTCTTCGGATCTGTACTTCTGTGTATTATCCAACACACTGTCAGAAGAGGAGTTTCCATTGAAAGATGAGACATGTCATCAGCTGCGAACAATGCTCAGCAATGTTCAGCATTGTTGTAACCAGGTACATACAGTAAATGGTACCTGCATCTAGACCTAGTTGCTTGAGCACATTTATGGCATTGTGACATCGCACACTGGGCTTGCTGCTGGGGACTCATCACAGCCCATCACTGATGCCTATCCTGGGCCCTTACGAAACCAAATGTTTCCCAAACCTCATTACTATTGGGAAGCTGGGTTTGGGAGGCACCATTTACAATACCCAGAATGCCCCTGGTGTAGTGCTGCCCCTGGGCATTGTGGGGAATTTTAATGGTGCTCCACCCAAATGGTCCTTTCACGAAGTCCCATCACTTTCATTTCCAACTAAGAACCTCACTGAAGCTGGCACTTTAGTTGCCCACAGTTCTCAAGGGTGATGCTGGGTCAGGGGCATTGTGGGAAATTTCAGTGATGGACCATTGCTGCCCACTACTGTTGGGTAATCCCATTAGGAAGGCAGAGTAACCACCACAGAGCTCTTTCCTGATCACCCCCTCAAACCTAGAGCTAGCCTTCCTTGAGTGAGAAGCTGGAAGAGGTGAAAGCTACAATCTGGAGTGTAGCAGGGGAAAAAAAACATTGCTATATTTACCACCCAAATAAGGAAGGCATATGAAGTGTGGAGCCACCTGCAATTATGGAAATCCCCCATGTATTGGAAAATCTGAGCTTCTACATTCATTAATAAACTTTATTGTGCTAGCCGAAGGCCCTGGCATCGTTCACAGGGGGAACAAAAGGAAAAACAGCAATACAGTGGTACCTCGGGTTACATAAGCTTCAGGTTACAGACTCCGCTAACCCAGAAATAATGCTTCAGGTTAAGAACTTTGCTTCAGGATAAGAACAGAAATCGTGCTCTGGCGGCGCAGCGGCAGCGGGAGGTCCCATTAGCTAAAGTGGTGCTTCAGGTTAAGAACAGTTTCAGGTTAAGAACGGACCTCCGGAACAAATTAAGTACGTAACCAGGGGTACCATTGTAACCATAAAAACATTTAAAAAAAACACATTTAGTACTACCGGTGCAATAAACCACGGTCAAGCCTCCTAGAGATTATTTGTTGCATAAACTAGAATAGCAGGGAAATCTCAGTTCACATATGCCAGCTTAAATCTCCGAATCCCCTTTGCAGCAGACTGCTATTTATCTAGCTCTTTTCTCCTGATCTTCTTAGCTGCCAATGCATATAATGCTACTCTATAAGTTTCAAAGTCATCAGTATCGCTCATCAGCCATTTCACCCTTTCCACCCTGTTAGAGTGTATTCCATTCATAAGCAGGGGTTTTATAAATCGGTCTCCTGGATCTATGCATAGCAGGCATTGCAATAAATAATGGTACAGATCCTCTACACAGGGGTTGCCCACATATACAAAGTCTCTCCTCGTACTGTACTTTGCCATACCGACCATCCAACACCATCGAGGGCATCGACTGGAATCGTAATTCTGTAAAAGCGATTCTTAGTGCGGCAAGTGGGTGCTTTGTCAGATATCTAGCTTGAGTGTGCTCCGTTTTAGTAAGTGGGAACCATGGTGAACTTTTGGTAGAGCTGAGCTTCTACATGGCAGAGACTGTCATGGTTGGAGGCAGCAAGGCTTCTAAATACCGGTTGATGGAATTCAAAGGAGGGGAGAGGGCTCTTGTGCTCAGGTCCTGCTTATTGGTTCCCCACGGGCATCTGGCTGGCCACTTTGAGAACAGGATGCTGGAGTGATCCAACAGGCTGTTCTCGCATTCTTATGAATAGAATGATTATCCCCACTTTGCACAATTGTCCTCTGACTCACGGAGAGTAAGAATGTCAACAAGGGTAGCAGAGCTGGCAGGCTAATTCCCATCTCCCCAGTGTGATTATTCCAATGCACATCAGAACACCTAATTGGGGCTCTGGAGAATATAGCGTAGCGCTTGCACTGATTTTTTTTTTTTTAAACATGGAAATTTTCATTTCTTATAGCAGTTATCAGAACTTGGTTTAATGTTGGTTCTTTCCAAAGATTCATTCCCAGTATGATGGAAGTTTGTCAGCACTCTCATCTGTCAAATATTAGTGGGAGTCATCTACCTGTTGCACCAACCCTGAGCTTTGCACCGGGAATAAAACTTGGCAGAGCAGTGTGGGAATACATTTTTAAGGTGCTTCTGCACATGTTTGTTTATGTTTTATCTTAAGGTAACCTTCCGCGCTAGGAAGGAAGGGCAAAGGATCCAGCAGAGAGTTTGCTGGATGGATCCCTCCGCGTTTGGGCAAAGCGCGCCAATTTAGCCAATTTAGGTCAGTTGATAGTTTCCCGCCCAGAAACTAGCTTAGAGACAAGGTTGTGATTGGATCTTGTATATGTTGTGACGATGGTTGATTTCTTAATAAATAACCTCCGCTCTCTGTAGCGTGTGTGGAGAACGCGCGAGACAAGCCAGAGAGAACATCAGTGCGAGACAAGCCAGAGAGAAACCGAAAGCAAAACCAGCCGCACAGAGCAGTTGAGAGCTTCTTCACCATTGACTGCAGTCTCTTAGTTTTTATTTCTTTTATTTAAAAAGCTTTTATTTGGCCTTCTAAGTTTTGGCCGCTACCTAGCTTAGCCTATCTTTCTCTCCGGAGACCTCCGGAATCTCCGGAACCTTCAGATACCTGCAGAAAACCTTCGGAAACCTTCAGCAACCTTCAGAACTCACGACAACTACCTTCAGATCATAGCCAGCGGACCCTTTCACGACGCAGTGGGAGCAGGAACTCCGGGATTACTGGTCGTCCCATCTGCTGGCTATCCCCACAGAGCAGTCCATCTGGTCCTGGCTGTCAATCTTCAGTATTTTCTTCTAGAAGCATTCACTCTCAGAGACCTGGACATTCAAGGATGGAAATTTCCCTATTAAAATAGGAGGAATTGGCCTGTTTACAGAATGGCCCTTTGTTAGGGTTCAGAATAACCCACTCAACCACAATAGCAACATAGGAAGCTTATCCATTTAGCTCAATATTGTCAACATCGACCAGCAACTCTCCAGTTATCTGAAGAAGGTATCTGAAGAAGTGTGCATGCACAAGAAAGCTCATACCAAGAACAAACTTAGTTGGTCTCTAAGGTGCTACTGGAAGGAATTTTTTATTTTATTTTATTTTTTGTTTCAGCAACTCTCCAGTTCTTGAGATGGGCCTCTTCCAGTCCTAACTGGACATGCCGTGGATCAAACCTGGGAGCTTTTGCAGGCAAAGCATGTGCTGTGAATCTGAGACGCAGCCTTCTCCATTATAGTTTGCTAACGTTCAGTACTGTGTGGTCAATGGACTAGGGAGACTAGGCTAGACCCCGCAAATGTTCCCCTGGCACCTTCCCAAAGCCCGGGAAGTTTCTGCCTGGCTTAAGGAGGTAGGCACGATGCTCACACACAATATCAGGACATCAGAAATCACGCATGTGATTTCGGCCCCCCACGCCAATTGCCCTCGCAAGCTGGTGCCTCTGGCCCTAACTGTCACCGCACGTCACTGCTAACCTTCTGCATCTAAAGTAGCTGGATTTAGATACACCTGACACATGCAGACATGACCTTAGGGCCTAGACATGTGTCCAAAATCAACCAGGTACATTCTTAACCAGGGTCACACAGAAGCCACTTTTCTCTGTTTTTACAAAACAAAATCGAAAATTCTTTCCAGTAGCACCTTAGAGACCAACTGAGTTTGTTCCTGGTAATACCAGGAACAAACTCAGTTGGTCTCTAAGGTGCTACTGGAAAGAATTTTCGATTTTGTTTTGACTATGGCAGACCAACACGGCTACCCACCTGTAACTCTGTTTTTACAGTGAGGGCACAAGTAAGCACATAGCAAGATGGCGACTCTGATAATGGATGACTTTAGGGGACTTATTCCAGATTCTTAGAACTGTCGAAACTGTATCCAATTCAGTCTAAGTTTTTGCCATCTGGTTAAGAGTTTTCCTGGGTGAAATTCACCTTTGGGAGAATGCAACAGTTTGGGCCTCTCCTATATACATAGCATCACATAATTTATACATACCAAGCTGGACCAAATTTTTTAATTAGTGTTCCTAACTCTCTGGGATCTAAATGTTAATTCACTTTTCTCCTGGCACAATTCCATCCTGCTTTAATAACGGGAATTGTACCAGGTTACCAAGAAGGAAATAATTTAATGAACCCCAAGATAATAAATCCTCATTTAGAAATGAGATGAGACCATCCCTCACATATTTTAGATCTATAGCTGAATGATAAAGTGATTTATTTAATTTATCCCCTTTGCTGCTTCACTCTTCCAAAGCAAAAGGATAGCAGGTAAAATGGTTTGCGAAGACAGCGGTGCAAAATTCCTTTTCGGAAGGAATATATAATTATTTCCCAAGTTGACGCTGCTCATTTGGAAAGGTAAGCTGTGCAAAATTGCCTCAGACACAAATCCAGCAAAAGAGCACAGATGGGGACGCTCCACGGGCTTGCCAGAAAGTTATTTTCTGATCATCTAATTCCCCCAAACTGGCAATTAGATTTTGCGATGGCTGAAACATAAATCTTGAGGAATGAGCCGCTGCGATGCACTCCCTCAGTGAGCTTTCATTAGCTGCCTTGTTCCATTAGCCGCAAGAGAACACAGAAGAAAATCTCTTGGACCCAGGGCTGGATTAACTGCTAAAGGCAGAAAATTCTGAAGTGCATCGCTGATTTAGTGCCTCCAAGGCTCCATGCATGTCATTTTGCTATCATAGCAGGACTTCTGTTTCATCTCATTCACCCATGTGCCCCACAAATGTGCTCTGGAGGGTCCCCCATCTTGAGGATGCATGGGATGGGGGGAGCTGATGCATGGGATGCAGGAGCGTAGCAAGGGGGGCGGGGGGTGAGCCGCCCCGTGTTCCGTAATGGAGGGGGTGACAAATTATCAAGGAACAAAAAAATTGATTTTTTTTCTGATTTTTTTTTAAATGCCTGCTCCAAAGGTCTTATCTTACTATACTAGGGATTATATAGCTATATATGAAATTTCATGCATATTGGTTAATATCTTGACCCTCCTCCACCAAAATAGCTGTTCACTTGGCTGTTTTCCTATGTCATGAAGGCTGAAATTTCAGTTCAGAGAACACTTACTGTTCCCAACCCTAACCCTGTGGAAAGCCATCTAATTAGACTTTAATTTGATTTTGAGATGTTTTTAGGAGGTAATTTAATTATTGTTTGATTTTATACCAATGTTATGTATCTGATGTTAGCCACCCTGAGCCCGACTTTGGCTGGGGAGGGTGGGAAAATATGAAATAACGTAAAACCATTTTTGCAGGGGGGGGATCAATGGGGGGGGTTGACAAGAAATTTTCCGCACCGGGTACCACCTGACCTTCCCATGCCTTGGGGGGGGGTGGAGGTTGACTTTTTTTTTTGCCCCCGGGCACCAATTTACCTTGCTACGCCCCTGATGGGATGGGAGAAGATGCTTCCTTGTGTGCACCGAAGTCAGTTGTACCAGCGGCACTGCAGCTTCCTACTCTTTCCATCCCCATGAATCCTCACCCCCTTCCTCCTTCCCATGATGTTTACTGACTTTTGGCAGGGGGCAGGGTAATTAAAATACTTCCTAACCTGTCAAGGGTAGAAAATTCATAAAACAATTCAACAGTCTAATGAGAGAGAAAAACAAAAACCCTGAAACCAAGAAGACAGAGTGAGCAGTCAAGGAGGAGGAGGTAAAGACAGTAATGATTAAATGGGCCCGGGATTTTGGTCATCCTATCCAGATGAGTGACTGGGAGTATCTTTGGAAAGTAAATATGAAATTTACAGCTTGTTATACCATCAATATAATGGACTGCAAAAAGATCAAGCTTATCCATCCTTAAAGAAATCAGCTCTGAGTGCTCACTGGAAGGACAGATCCTGAAGTTGAGGCTCCAGTACTTTGGCCACCTCATGAGAAGAGAAGACTCCCTGGAAAAGACCCTGATGTTGGGAAAGATGGAGGGCACAAGGAGAAGGGGATGACAGAGGATGAGATGGTTGGACAGTGTTCTCGAAGCGACTAGCATGAGTTTGGCCAAACTGCGGGAGGCAGTGGATGGGGTGCCTGGCATGCTCTGGTCCATGGGGTCACGAAGAATCGGACACCACTGAACGACTGAACAACAACATACCATCAAGGCAAACCTCATGAAGATGCAGTTTAGATGGTACTTGACGCCGTCAAAGTTATCTAAGATGTATTAAAAATATCTCGAATGAATGTTGGCGGTGTGGTGTATCCAAAGGAAAGCTGATTCATATGTGGTGGATCTGCCCAAAAATTATAGAGTTTTGGAATATTATATATGATGAACTAAAAAAAAAAATTACAAGAACAATATTTCCGAAAAAACCCTGAGGTGTTCTTACTTGGGATTGTAGGCAGAGAAGTACCAACAAAAGTAAAAGAAATCTTTCTGTACGCAACTGTGGCAGCGAGAATTCTAATTGCGCAAAACTGGAAGGGTGAGAGGGTTCCTTCAAAAACAGAATGGCTGAACAGATTAGAATTAGCTGAATTGGTTCAAATGACAAACAGGCAAATCAATGACAAACCAACCCCCCCCCCCCAAATGGGACATGTTCAAAAACCACTTTTTAAAAATATAATGGTTGTGTGGCTTCTTTGACAGAATTTGAATGATTTCTGTATATATGAATGAAAAGGTTCTAAAAATTAGTAAGAAACTTTAAGATGGTATAATTAGTATAATGTTAAGTTTTGTACAACAGGAAAATAGAAAAAGTAAAAGCATTTGGGGGGGGGTCTAATGTGTATATATGTAGGAGAGTATGGTGAATTGGATTTCATTTTGAATTGACACTGTTTTGTAATCCCGACTCCAAAAAAGACCATATATAATTATGTTATGTTAGCAAGTAAATTCAATAAAATTAAAAGAAAAAGAAAAATCGACAGAGTAAGCAGCAGCAAAATCGGCAACTAATCAACGTTTGGAAGAACTGTTTTAATACCCCCATATGAAAGTAAACATAGGTAATTATGGGATGCCTTTGACAACTTCATGGCAACAGTCGCAAAGGGCCTATTGATGTTTTTGTGTCGTGGATGAGGAAATTTTGTTAGATTCACATTTTGATGCGGGAATACCCGATTCAAACTTCATGAACTGAATGTATGGAAACAGCTATCCTTCATAATTCACACATGTCCAAGATTTTGCAATGTAGTTCAGCATCTGGTCGGCCACTGTGAGAACAGGATCCTGGTCTGGATGGGACATCAGCTCAATTTCGGCAGGCTCCTTTTTGTGTTCTGTAAATGTCCGGTTGATGGTCTGAGTTTAACAAAGAGTAAAACTATAATTGCCAGGAAAGGTAAATCGTATTTGTTTCAAAAACAGCCTATATTTCTGACTGTCAGGTTGCCTCCTGTTTATTTAAAGGGTACATTCACAGGCTCTGAGTAGCACAACATAATTGCCAGCTTTGTCTATCTTGCTCTCAGGCAGGATGTCATTTTGTACTGTGTTACGTCTACAGGTATAATTTTTTTCCTGGGGAGTCTCTTCAGTTGCATTCTAGAATGAGATCGTTTATATAATCTGGCAGATCTATGTATCTTTATAATTATTTGTTAAGCTCTCCCCAGGATTGGGACTTATGATAGAGAACTATTGCTGCTGCCTGCTTTTTGAGGGTAATCAGATGTTCTGTTCAGGGCATTGTCTTGTTCTTCCCAAAAATGCACAGAAGGTTAAGAAATTAAAAACATAAAAAGAATCTGCTGAATCAGGCCAAATTGGCCCATCTAGTTCCGCACAGAATCATAGAGTTGGAAGGGACCCTGAGGAGCATCGAGTCCAACCCCCTGCAATGCAGAAATATGCAGCTGTCCCATATGGGGATCAAACTCGGAACCTTGGCATGATCAGCACCATGGTCTAACCAACTGAGCTAGCACCATGCTGGTCTCACACCGGCCAACCACATTCCTTTAGGAAGCCCGCAAGCAGGACATGAGCTCAACAACCATCTTGCCTGCTGTGATTCCCAGCAACTGGAAGTCCCAGAATACCAGCTCTGACCATGGAAGTAGAACATAGCTATAGTAGCTGCTGGTAGCCTTGTCCTTCGTGAATGACCGCTCCCCACATCAAATGGGGGGCGCCTTTTGCGTGGTCACGCGCAGCCCCCTGGATCCCAGTGCGGCTCCTGGTAGTTCGGGCTGGCTTCATCCTCCCCAGGCTGGATTCCTGGAGGTCTCCGCCTACCTCAGCCAATTGCCCAATCCCGCCTGGGGAGGCGTTGCCAGGGGATTGGCCAGGTAAGGGGAGGGACTGCCCTGCCCACACAACTGAAGGTGAATCTTACCTGCAAAGCGGCAGTTGGCTCCACCCTGCCCTCCCTCAGTTAAGTCTTCTTTTGCAGGTTAACCTCTTCTCCACAGGTACGCAGGCGCTGCTATGTCAGGGTCGCTGTTGAAGGGCCGGAAAGGAATTTTCCTGCATTGGCAGGTTTTGCCTTGCCTTTCCCGTAGCAAAATGTCACAACTTTGACAGTTTCAGGCCTTGGGCGGAATCCTTTAGTCTATCTTCCTAAATGGGGGGGGGTGAAGCCGTGACCCATGCCCCCCTTGTGTCGGTGATCCCAGGGTTCCCCGTTAAAGGGGTCTTGAGGGGAGGCATTGGCCATACGCCGAGAGGTTGTCATTGCTGTCCCCTGCAATGGTGGCGCAATGGTGGGGGGCAGGCTCTCTGCTTGAACATATGTTCTCCAGAGCCAGCCCAATCCCCACACATTCTGGATAACCCTGAAGTCTCCCAGATCCCCGGCTGGGGGCTGGGAAGGATAAACGCCCAATGCCTGAGCCAAGTTCTCCCTACATCTGAATCTTAATAAAGTCGTGGCCAATTTTAATCCCATAGCACGTTGTCTTGAGTCATTATTCCACTCGGGGGTCGCCTGGGGTCAGGGGAACTCCACCTGTCCACACAAAAGAGCAAGAAGAAGGTATAGACTGGTGACAATCAAAGTCTGCTCCAGAGGGTCCTCTTAGACTTCTGCTTTGCTTATGGGACAGAAATTCCCTACCCTTTCCCCCTTGTAGCCCACCCCATGGAAATTCAAAATATGCTCTGGTGCAGATTTTGAGAGTCCATGAGAAAAGGAAGGGGAAGTCCCATAGTGTTAGCAGGTTTAAAACGCTTGCGGTTTATAACACAAGTATTTTGTGTGTGGACTTTTGGTGCATTCTTTCAAAAGTCCCACAGAACGTGGACAGAAATGACCTATGACTCAGCACCAACGAGGCTGAAACAGAATGGCAATAGCTGCTTGGCCTGCCCAATTTTGTAGACATTTTAACATTGCCATTTTTGAAGTTGTTCTTGGTGTAATTTTTGTGTGAATCACCTTGGGAACCATCATGGGGGGAAATGGGCTCTGTCAGAGTGGCATACTATCTATGGTGTCTGTCTGTCTTTCTGTCTGTGTGTCTCATGAACCTCATGAACACAAGATGTCTTAGTACCATAGAAACTGAAGATGGAACAAGTTCATACTTTTTTTTTTTTTTGAGACAGAAAAATCAAACCAAGGGGACGTGGGTGACGCTGTGGTCTAAAAACCACAGAGCCTAGGGCTTGCCAATCGGAAGATCGGCAGTTCAAATCCCCGTGACGGGGTGAGCTTCCGTTGCTCGGTCCCAGCTCCTGCCCACCTAGCAGTTCGAAAGCACGTCAAAGTGCAAGTAGATAAATAGGTACCACTCTGGCGGGAAGGTAAACGGCGTTTCTGTGCGCTGCTCTGGTTCGCCAGAAGCGGCTTAGTCATGCTGGCCACATGACCTGGAAGCTGTCTGCGGACAAACGCCGGCTCCCTCGGCCTATAGAGCGAGATGAGCGCCGCAACCCCAGAGTCGTCCGCGACTGGACTTAATGGTCAGGGGTACCTTTACCTTTAATCAGACCAAGAACTGAGCTTGTGTGCCATCTCCTGATGTGGTTAGTAACTTTTTAAATATTCTGTTTCATTTTCAGGGTAAGAAGGGTGATCTTGGCGTTCCAGGAGTTGATGGATTGCCTGGACCTCCGGTAACTAAATGGCATAAATTATACACTTATTTTCAAAAGACCTGGCTTTTCATTTAGTGTTCAAGGAGAGCCAGCAAGCCCATGCTCTCGTGGGTTACATTTATAATATATATCTTATAGCTAGCCTTGCTATGCTAGTTATTGGGGCAGAAAATGCTGATAAAGCATTCAATTTAGCATTCACCCATTCCAGCTTGCAATTTGCTGTTAATTCCGAGTGCACAGAACTCAAAGCCAAAGTATGGTAACTGGGAAGCTCCTTTGTTTTTTCCTCCTTCCAGGCCAGCATTGGAGTTTAAAAGGTATACTGACCTCTTCCTACCCCATGTTGACCCTAGTTTATGCACATCTCCCTTTCCCCAAAACATTCAAAGAAATTTCAATGGAAGCAAGACCACGTAACGTGAAAATGAAATAAATTTGTGGTTGGAAAGACATGCACCCCCAAGGTACATTAATAAGAGATTGAACCTGGTACTGCCTCTCAAATGCTGTTTTCTCTTCAAGCTGCTCCTACATGCCATGTAATATTCTGTAGAAGCACCATAAAGACAAGTTCCCACTTAGTGGCGATGTTAGTGTGTTGCCGTAGCAACAACCAAGTATCCTCTGGCACCTTAAAGATGAAGGCTGGACCATAGCTGTCAACTTTTCCCTTTTCTTGTGAGGAATACTATTCAGAATAAGGGAATTTCCCTTAAAAAAAAAAAAAGGAAAAAGTTGACAGCTATGGGCTGGACTCTTATGTGTACTTACCTGGAAGCAAGGCCCATGAGCTGTGATTCCTGCAGGAGGTTGGACCAGATGAAACTGTCCCTGTCCAATTCTGCAATTCTATGATTTTACGATGTTTTGAACTCAGTGGGTCTTACTTCTGAGTAGCCACCCAGAATATTGTACTTTAGCATGGTGCCATCAGGTTTCATAGGCCAGGACATGTGATGAAGTAAACCTTCTGGACCATACGAGTTTATGCCGCCATAAAAGCATAATCTTTAAGGTTCCACAAGACTCTTTACTGTTTTTTTCCTAAAAGGAGAGTTCGTCAAGATAAGAACAAAAAACAAAAGGAGTGGGAAAAGGACCGTTATCCTGCAATTCATGATGTAGAAAAATGCTTGAACATTGTTTGTGTATGTTGTGTGTGTTTAAACGTGAAACTCGAAAAATTAGAATATCGTGGAAAGGTTCATTTCTTTCAGTAAATTCAACTTAAAAGGTGAAACTAATATATGAGATAGACTCATGACATGCAAAGCGAGATATGTCAAGCCTTTATTTGTTATAATTGTGATGATTATGGCGTACAGCTGATGAGAACCCCAAATTAACAATTTCAACTTTGGGGTTTTCATCAGCTGTGCGCCATAATCATCACAATTATAACAAGCAAAGGCTTGACATATCTCGCTTTGCATGTCATGAGTCTATCTCATATATTAAACTCCAGTAGCTAATGAAAACAATTGCTTACATAAATGGACTTTTCCACGATATTCTAATTTTTCGAGTTTCACCTGTGTGTGTGTGTGTGTGTGTGTGTGTGTGTGTGTATATATATATATATATATATATATATATATATATATGAGATTTGATTCAGGTCACAGTGCTGGAAAGCAACAAAAATGAAAATAAAAGCTTTTCAGCAGGAGGCGAAGAAATCACAAACTTCTACCCTTCCATTAAGTTACAAATTTAAACAAATGGCTCCTTGCCTTCTTGCCGAAAACTTGCTCTGCTCTCCAGAGGGAACTGCTATGTAGAAATACAGTCATGTTCCACATACTGATAGCCTCTGGGCACTTCTTGGTACTCTTGTTTTGTTTTTGTTTTTTGTTTAGTAGAGAAAGCTATTTATTTTCTGAAATAATGTTGGCCCATGGCTCATGAGGCCACCTCACTTAATAATCTGGGACTTGGCTCAGTTGTGGTATTATGAAGCAAACACTTAAGATGATTAAAAAGGCAAAGGAGTCAGCTGAACTGGGCTGTTGCTGTGTAATGGCCGAGTATTTAGCATTTTGCTGTAATTTTCCAGCTATTATATTAGTGTCCAAGGCCAGTTTTGAGCAGACAATAGCTATTGTGCCTGCCGTGGTTTCCCATTAGCATAAGCATCCAAGGACCTCACGAATTTAGCACTGTTGCTTCAGTTCAAATTCCCTTGTGAGTGTATGTGTGTTTGTGCACTCGTGTATGTAAAGGAAGATTTGCTTTATGGGGATTAAAGGGACCTTTAAAAAAGAAGAAGTTTGCTGCAGATTTACCTTCTGGTCCTATGCATGTTTACTTAGAAGTAAGCTTCTGAAGTCTTCAGTTCTTTTTCTTCCTCTCCTCCTTCTCCTCCTTTTCCTTGTCCTCTTCCTATTATTAGTATTAATCCACCAAGCAAGTTGCAACAATTAAAACACAATATTTAAAAGAGTTTCAAACAACTCTTAGCCATGTTCAAATATATAAAAGGATGTCATATAGAGGAGGGAGAAAGGTTGTTTTTCTGCTGCTCCAGAGAAGCGGACACGGGGCAATGGATTCAAACTACAAGAAAGAAGATTCCACCTAAACATTAGGAAGAACTTCCTGACAGTAAGAGCTGTTCGGCAGTGGAATTTGCTGCCAAGGAGTGTGGTGGAGTCTCCTTCTTTGGAGGTCTTTAAGCAGAGGCTTGACAGCCATCTGTCAGGAATGCTTTGATGGTGTTTCCTGCTTGGCAGGGGGTTGGACTGGATGGCCCTTGTGGTCTCTTCCAACTCTATGATTCTACGATTCTATGATTCTAACTCTTTTTAATTGCAGAAATGAGGTGTATCCTAAAAATACACATCTCACGTGTCAAAAGTGAGAGTCAAGAGGTTAATGGTGGGGGGTGGGGGAAGCCCCATCTGAGTGAGTGAGACTTTCTTCTGGGTGCGTATGGCTGTGCTGTAAGATTCTTTAGGGATCTAATGGTATTTCCTGTCCTTTTTCCTTTTTCCTTATTATTCCTAGTCAAAGGTTTTGTGTAAATGGATGGCTCTTCCATTAGTGTAGCACAAATGCCTTTTGACATTTACAGTGCGCCAACATTCTGCAGGTGGAATGTAACATATTTGCTTGAGCCTCCATGGAATTGTGGGCCACCTGTCCTATATTTTATTATAATTTTCCATCAAGTCATTCTCTTTGTCCTTTGCCGACCCTTTTCCTATGTACAGGTGAAACTCGAAAAATTAGAATACTGTGGAATGGTTTCTTTCTTTCAGTAATTCAACTTAAAAGGTGAAACTAATATATGAGAATAGACTCATGACATGCAAAGCGAGATATGTCAAGCCTTTATTTGTTATAATTGTGATGATTATGGCGTACAGCTGATGAGAACCCCAAATTAACAATTTCAACTTTGGGGTTTTCATCAGCTGTACGCCATAATCATCACAATTATAACAAACAAAGGCTTGACATATCTCGCTTTGCATGTCATGAGTCTATCTCATATATTAAACTCCAGTAGCTAATGAAAACAATTGCTTACATAAATGGACTTTTCCACGGTATTCTAATTTTTTCGAGTTTCACATGTATAATCCCATATTCTACCCAGAGTTTCTTCACTGAATTTAGCAGACTATTGAATACAATACATGTTCATTTTACCAACCCTACCTATTTTGGAAACCGTTCCTTTCTTTGCCTGTGTTGACAATTCTTAAAATCGAGCTTCTTTCCTTAATCTGTTTCTAGTTGGCATGCTTCCTATGCAGACCCACAGCTGAAACTATTTTATATGACCAATTTTCTCAACCAACTCCTGTCATGAACAAATGCAATTACTCTAGAACCAGGGTTATATCCAGCAGAGTTCTACTCAGAAGAGATGTACTGAAATGAATTGACCTAAGTTCATCGTTCCCTTTAATGTCAAGGACTCTGCAACTAATACTGCATGCAACCCATTATGAAATACTTGCACTATTCCAAATTGTTCCCATTGCTTTCATATATTAATTCCCATTGGCTTTCCTGGCAAAACCCAACACCTAGGGAGGAATTCAATACCACACTAATTTAGAGTTGTACAGTGGTGTACTAGTTGCACTGGTGAGATGGCTTGCACGAGGCAAGGCAGAAGAAAGCTAGCAAGGTTCTGGTGACTGTTTGCACACAACATATTTTTTGCAGTCCCATTACTTCCTGCTGCACAAGCTGTTCACAAGAAACTTCCACTAGCACATCTGTTGCACGGGACTTCATAATTCCATCCTTACACTAGCACAACAGCTGGGAGCCAGGGAACATTGGATCTGGGACCTTACATTCTAAGAGGGCAGGAATTCACCCTGTTCGATGCATATTTGTTTCAATAAGGTTTGCTCAGATGAAGAGAACTCAAATATAATGGCTTATTCCAGATTCCCATTATTGCTTATTGCTCTGTGAAAATTTTGCAAATGTTAGGGTCATTCCAACAGTTGGCTTAACAAATGTGTAACTGCTTGTCTGGTGGCAGTAGGGAACTGGAGAATTTATCTAAGAAATCTTGCTAGTTTGATTGAATCCAGGGGTGTAATGTGATGACTAAGGGAATTGTAGTTGATTAATCTAATGAGTGGTGATCAAAAGGATTTGCAGCTCAATGGTACAGCATCCATTTTCCTTGCAGAAGGTCTTAGGCACAATCCTTGGCATCTCCAGGTAGGGCTTCAGGAGGATCCTGTCTGGAACCTTGGAAAGTCACTGCCAGTCCTCAGAGGAAATAATGAACTAGATTGGACCAATGGTCTGGCTCAGGTTAAGGACCTTTCCCCTTATGTTCTAACAAATTGATTAAATCAGCACAAATTAAATTTGCATAAGACTAGTAGCCCCTCCTGCATGAAAGTGAATGTTCCTGCGTCTCCTATTACTGGCAAGCCATCAGCAGTTTTTAAAAATAACTACAGATTAAAAAATATTGTTAAAGTATTGCCTGATTAACTGGAAATGCTGAAGTTTTTAGCTGATTAAAAAAAGATTTACATTTATCACCGCAGCAATGTATTAATCATGCATTGCAGCCCTAATTGAAGCTCTTTTGGCTTCCCTTGAAATTTATTGAATGTTTCTCCTTACACAGGAGCCTTCCAGTTTCGTTTGGTTTTTTCTTTTTCTTTCAGTGGGAAATGTAGTTCTAAGACGCATCAAGTCTTCGCTCCCCTCGGATCCCAAGCAGGGCATTTGGCCCTGGGGGGAGGGGCAGGTGACACCATCAGTACAATTAATGAGCAAATAGAAACAGTGCTTCCAGCTCCTACAGCTGCCATGGAAGTGTGTAAACCCCAAATTCCAGAAACAATGAGTCCGTAAGTGACTGCGGAGGCCAATTCTGGATCCACATGTCCTTTCACAGTGGGGACATTGGTTTCCAGGCAGGAGTTGATCACGGTGTGGATTTGTCAAGA
Source organism: Lacerta viridis (assembly GCA_900245905.1). NCBI lineage: Eukaryota > Metazoa > Chordata > Lepidosauria > Squamata > Lacertidae > Lacerta > Lacerta viridis. The sequence goes on along the minus strand of OFHU01001559.1, from coordinate 33,623 downwards.
GTGCCTTCCTCTTAGCACATTTTCTCCCTTGCGTCCTGAGTTTGAGTGTCTTCAAAGCCCATGACACCTTTGGTAAAGGCTGTTCTCCAATTGGAGCGCTCGCAGGCCAGTGTTTCCCAGTTGTCGGTGTTTATACTACATTTTTTAAGATTTGCCTTGAGAGAGTCTTTGAACCTCTTTTGTTGACCACCAGCATTACGCTTTCCATTTTTAAGTTCGGAATAGAGTAGTTGCTTTGGAAGATGATAATCAGGCATCCGCACAACACGACCAGTCCAATGAAGTTGATATTGAAGAATCATTGCTTTGACACTGGTGATCTTTGCTTCTTCCAATACATTGCTTCTTCCAGTATATTGGCATTAGTTTGCCTGTTTTCCCAAGTGATGTGTAAAAGTGTATTACACTGAGTCAGGCAATTGGTCCAATCAAGTTCATTACTACCTACATCAGGGTTTCCCAAACTTGGGTTTACAGCTGTATTCGGACTACAGTTCTCATCATCCCTGACCAGTGGTCCTGCTAGCTAGGGATGATGGGAGTTGTAGTCCACAAACAGATGGCAAACCAAGTTTGGGGAACCCTGGTCTACATGGACTGGCAGTGACTTTCCATGGTTTCAGGCAGAAATTTCTCCCATCTAGCTCAGTACTGTATACAGTGACTAGCAGTTACTCTCTGGAATGTCAGTCAGAAGACTTTCCCAGCCCTACTTGGAGAAGCCAGGAATCGAACCTGAGATCTTCTGCAAGCTCTGTCACTGAGCTAAAGCCCTCTTAGGCATATCACATATTTTCAGCACTCAAAACTATCACACTATTTTCATCGCTGGATATTTTCCCTCTTCCGTGTTCTCTCTCTCTCTCTCTCTCTCTCTCTCTCTCTCTCTCTCTCTCCTTCTCTCTCTTGTTACAGTTTTGTTTCTATTCCTGGTCCTTTTGCCCCCTCTAGTGACAAGACGCTCTAAAGCAACATTTGCAGTTTTCAAGTCTGTGCGAATGATACTTTCCCAAAATAGTTTGAACATCTTCTCAGCTCCTACTATTCCCCCCTCCCCTGCCCTGTCTCCATTTTACTTTGTTTTGTCTAATTCAAGGGTAGGGTACCTTACACCCCGAACCCTAGAGGGCAAAATTGGCAGGTGGGCAAGACCCTCGACACACACATACACAAACCCAACAGGCGATGCTGCACTTTGAAGTTCCAACTATTGGGACTTCAAATCACAGTGCAACGCTCTTTGAAAGTCCCTTTTACTAGTGAGTGGACAATACATCCTACTGTTTTGGGCTGTTTCCTCTCAACTGATATCAACCCCCTCCATCAGAATGCCATCATCTGTCTGGCAGGTGGCCATGGTTGTTTCTTCTTCTTTTTAAAGACCTCATAAGCCAGATTTGAACCCCCCCCCCCATGGGCAAAAATTGTCCTCTGGGGTGGAGAACCTGGGATTTGAGACACATTCAAACCTACTTTTTCAGTTAGACCAAGGGTGCAGAACCTCCACCCTTGATGCAATTTAAAAAGGAGAAGGTTTGAATGTGCCCCAAACCCCGAGCCACTCACTGCTACATCATCTATTAATTTTATGGAAATTATTCATCATGGACAGACCAGGCTGCTAGCGTGCTACTGAAATCAAGTTAGAAAACACAAGGTGAAAATGAAATGCAATATTTTTTTTAAGGTGTAGGGATATAAAACCAACTGAAGAAATATTTATGCCTGTATATTTCAAAGTATTATGTTGTGTTTGACTCTTTTGTAATGTAAGCTACGTTGATAGAGTTTGCTGTCTGAGGTGGCCCATAAGTCCTTTAAACAAATAAGACAGGAACCATTCAAGGAAGAAACTTCAGAGCTGGGACTTTTTCTACCAAAGAACTGTGGTGATGTTGAAAACAGTATTTCTTGAATTTCCCTCCTGACATACGACTGTTGAAGGATCTTGATGCATTTTTTCCCCCTCACAGGGTCTTCCAGGATCACCTGGAGTCGCTGGTCCTCCTGGGATTGCTGGCCCCCCAGTAAGAAATTTTCATTCATAAAAATTAGATCTCATAAGGGCATCCTTCTGCTGCTTTAGATTCAAAAGCAGCCCTCATGTGAGGCTGTCCCGAGTGGCAGATATTGGGTATGATTATGGGTGTCATGGTAAGTAGGGAGGGATCAGCCTGTTTCAGTCTTCATTATATGTCCACTTCCTGCAGAGTTTTTTTCGTCTTCTTCAAAGTCCCAAAACTTTGCATTTAAATTGCATGCATTTTCCTGTAAATATATGCATTTTTGCCTGCACTTTCACATAAAGCACACATTTTTATGTACCTCTGTCCTAAAATATGTGTCTCCCCCCCCCATAAGATACACATGTTAAAATGCACATGTCAGGGGTAGGACCTGCTTAGTTCCCCCCTCCCACCAAAAAACCCCCCACACACCCTGAGATCTACTAATTAGAACCTGGTGCAAAAGATTTATGGTTGGAATTCAGCAATTCTGAATTCAGAAATAATTTGCGATTACCATATGTGAACAATCCTTCTATGCAAAAAATTCACCCCTGGTTACCCCCCCCCCCAAGCTTTCTTCATTGCCATAATTTTGGTGGCAGAGGGATTTGTTTTGTTACTGCTATTGTTACAGAGTTGAGAGCCAGAAACTTTTGCCGACCTTTTGCCACCGTGTGCAGATCTACCTTCTTTTCACCCAGCACGACTTACGCTAGCTATTTCTGCATGGGTGGTTGGTACTGGGGGGCAAAAAGGATGGCACTACAACTAATTGCTATATTTCTTTTTTCTGTGACTGTTTTAGGGGCTACCAGGAGAAATTGGGAGAAATGGATTGCCTGGACCACCTGTAAGTGCTTGTGGTTTGCTGTTTTTCTGCAGGATACATTCTAGAAAACATGCATGCATTCGGAGTTATATATATTTTAATTCTGGTTCTGGATCCTGTATCTTTTGAGATTAGGAAAAGAAATGTGTGTGTCCAGGGAGGGGTAAAATAACCTCCCATTCACTCCCCCCCCTTTGCTAATAGCCTTAGAACCCACCTCTGCCTGCAAATTTCACCCAGTTCTGTCAAGAGATTTAGAAGCTAATTGGCATTGCCTTCAAATTTATTTCCAATAACCAAATAAACAAATAAAACTCAAAACTATCAAGGCACCTAAGATAGAGAGGGGGAACCCTGCAACTACTTGTTATTTTGGTAGGCTTTGTATACCTAAAAAGGTGTAGCATACCATGAAATTTCATGGAATTCTCTTGCAAGTTTAAAAACAAAACAAAACACAAGCAATTTGTTTGTTCCCCCTTCAAATCACCAGAGAAAACCTTGGATTTTTTTTTTAATGTGAGGTTCTAAATCAGACCCTAGATGGAGTAGATAATGCCCCCAAGAGCCATTGAATCAACTAGCTTTTTGAACTTCCAGAGTGAGAAATAGAATATATATACAGTGATGCCTTGCAAGACGAAATTAATTCGTTCTGCGAGTGCTGTCGTCTAGCGAAAATTTCATCTTGCGAAGCACCAACGGGGGAAGAGCGGTTTGACGGGGGGGGGGAATCGGAAATTTTTCGTCTTGCAAGGCAAGCGCATAGGAAAATTCATCTTGCAAGACAGCCTTTCGCTAGCGAATGCCTTTCGTCTAGCGAGTTTTTCTTCTAGCGAGGCATTCGTCTAACGAGGTACCACTGTAAATATATATATATTGGGTGTACTTCCCTAGAACTTACTATAATGCAAACCTTCATGAAAGTTTTGCTTTGTGTTGTTGTTTTTCACTTGTACCTTTGCCATGGCTGACATCTAGTGGTCTTTCCTGAGATTACTCTGTTAAAGCTACATCATTGATGCAAAATGTGATCCTCCTACACATGTTTAATTGTAGCTCTCCGAAAGGAGTCGGCAGTGCTTTAAAATGTATGTCTGGCCTTAGTCTAATCTATTATGGTGTTTTCATGTCTTACAAAAAAGAAAAAAAAAACACCTGTATTTCTCCATGTCTTTTATTTTGGATTTGGGGTTTTACTCCTGCTTCTCCCAGCTATGCTGCATTTATCTAAGTTTTGTCCCCTCCCCCTTTTTAGGGTTCACCTGGGAAACCTGGCCTGGATGGCTTACCTGGGCTGCCTGGCTCAAAAGTAAGTGAAGCTGGTGTAAAGTTGCTCTGCCTAACCCTGGCAGAGGGGAAACAAGCCTCTGGTTTGATGGTTAGAGTGTTGGACTACGCCCTCTCTCTGAGCCAGGATAAGCAAATTACTGCAGCCGACCATTACGGCGGCAAGTAGTGGCTTGAAAATGAATGGGAAACAACCAAAAATCGCTGACTTTTTCCAACTAACACCTCACCCATGTAGCCCTGCTCCTGGTAAGGCCCCACCAGACCTGATTAGACACAAGAAATCATGCCTTAAAGGCTTGTAGAAGAGGACACTCTCCCTTGTATCATGGAATGTAGCCGGTATTAAATCTAAGCTTATGGACCCGTCTTTCGTTGACTACGTAAAAGGCAGCCAGATTTTGCTATTCCAAGAGTCATGGGCCGATGAGGACATCTACCTATCAGGATACAAGGGCTTCTACTTGAGTGCAATACGGAATCCCTTATCACCTGGTAGACCGCAAGGTGGCTTGGCCACCTTTGTTTCTCTGGCCTTTAACCTACAGGCCGAAAAAATAGATATTCAGTCTGCACTCATGCTAGCTATAAAGTTACATACAACAGAGGAAACAATAGTGGTGATTAACGTATATTTACGCCCAATTTATCAGAAAAACCTGATCAACCAGAGATGGAATGAAATCCAAAGGACACTTGAAATGCTCATTGAACAACATTCTGAAGCCACCTTTCTGATGGCGGGAGACTTTAATGGTCGCCTTTCACATACTGATCAAATTACTCTGGTGTGTGACCACTGAGAATCAGCTGCGAATCCAGAGCTGTGCAAGATGTCGACGGCCAGCTGCAAGGACTGATACAAGCATCGGCGTGCGAGGAGGCACTGCAATTTATGGGAGAGTCATTGGCATCAAACCCACAGAGCAATATGTCTTAGTTTGTTTTATCTCGCTTGTCTGAGTAACTCAGAGGCTGTGAAGAAAGAAGAAAGAATGGGATAATATCAGAAGGAATTAGGGGAATCATCAGAGACTATGGAATGCAAATGAATTTGAGCTGATCAGAGCCTTTCACGTTTGAAGCATGGGAAGCCAAAAAAATTAAAATTTGTCAGAACATTTGGATTATTTGATATTTTTGTGTATAATTTGGAATATTTAATGTGATTGGATTGGATTGTTAAAGTGGAAAATTTAATAAAAATGATTTGCAAGAGAGAGAGAGAGAGAGAAAGAATCAGCTGTGAATCAGCCAGCTGAACCATAGATCTACTACATCTTGAGCTTCATAGACCTGTGGATCTTGCCATAGGATGACCTCTTTATTCCCCTACCCCCCTTTTTTGTTGGAATGGGTGATGTATGCCTCCTTCCTTCCTGCCCACCCACTCCAATAAACAACCCCACTCCCACATTGGTGTTAAAAAGAAACATTTGGGGGGGGGGACAGAACTCCCGGTTCTTCCATCAGTCAATAATTTTTATCCCTTAGCAATGTTCACATTCCCTTCCCAGTTTGACTCTTTGGCACCTTACTTGTACAAATTAACCATCTCAAAAATTTAGACGTGCCTTCACTCTAGCTAGATTGGACGTGTTGCCCTCCGCCGTACTTGAGGGCAGATTTCAAAAGATCCCAATCGAAAAGCGACTCTGCCCCTGTGGAAATGGCAACTTGGAAACAGTGGCTCATGTCCTCTTGTCATGCTCCCTCTATAAGGATTTGAGATCCGAATTTATTACACCACTCTTACTTACTATCCCAGGCCGCCCACCTGCGGCCACGCTGTTCTTTCTTTTATCAGATCAAAATGAACTGATAACGACAAAAGTTGCCAGATTCATCGAGGGTGCAATGAGATTAAGGGCCACTATCTGAATGATATCATAGATATATGTTTGTTCTTTTTATCCATTGTTGTTTTTATTTGTACATTGCGTGTCTGTTGTTGCTATGCCTGTTGGCTATGCGAATAAAGCTTTTATCTATCTTTCAAGCACATACATTCCTTTTGCTAAAAATTTTTTGCTTGCGTTGCTTACAGGGAGAACGCGGAGAAAGGGGAGAGGAAGGATTTCCCGGGAAAATTGGTTCGAAGGTAAACAACAACAAAAACAAAACACACCATTTCTAGAAGCTGATGCCAGCTGCATTTATTTTCATCCGCTCCGCTCTCGTGATCCAGTCAGAAGTAACTTAGTCCAGGCTTCGGTTGAACCAAACACCCCCCTGCTCTCTCGTCCCACCCCCAAAAAGGCTCTTTTTGTGTGTGTGGGGGGGGGGACTTATAGCTGCCTTGGCTCAGCAAGTTGAGCTGGGATGAGCAACTTATGTTGGCATATATTTGGCTGAGCCAACCCAAATTATTATTATTATTATTATTATTATTATTATTATTATTATTATTATTATTTAAGCCTTAGAATTACTGCAGTGTCTTCAAGTGGTTGTTGTTGCAGGCTCTTCCCCGACAGAGAATGGAACCAAGAACAACTCAGCGTTCTTATCATTCTGCAAGCTTTTGTTTAAATGTGAAATGGAATTTTAAGAAACGGGAGAAATTGGCTTCCCTGAGTAGTCGACAGAAAACCTGTTTATTTGTTTTATTTTTATTAAGAATTTATAGGATTTTCCCATTTAAAAGCCAAAAACAATACAATACAATACCTGGTTAAACCCTCCAGACTCCCCCCTCTGAAAACCTGTTTATTTGATTTAATTTTCCCTCCCTAGGGTGAAACAGGAGAGCCTGGACGCCCTGGCCTAGTGGGAGAGAGGGTAAGTAGAAAAATCCCTCCAAGCCACGGGGACAACAGAGCCAGTTTAGAGCAACTTTGTTCTAGAGCTGCAGCTATTGGAGACAGGGCCCTCTGGAAAGTTGTTTCTGTTACTGAAGCAAGGAACCCATCAAACCATTTTACAGAATCCATAGTGATTTCAACAACAGTTTTAACTGGAGTCCCCATAGAATTTGTCCAGAAGCTCAGCATGTGGATGCCTGAAAAGAGAGTGATGTCAGATCCTGCAAGGTGGGGTTTGGCAGAAGCAATCTGCCGTGAGCTGGTTCCAATACTCTCTTTTTTCCTCCATCATAGGGCGAAGCTGGACTCCCAGGTTCACCTGGTTTGCCAGGACAGAGAGGAGAGAAAGGAGATCAGGTATGCCGTGTGTGTGTGTGTGTGTGTGTGTGTGTGTGTGTGTGATTTCTATTAAATTTTCTGTTTTACAATTTATAATATTCATTTAAACAACCTTAAAATATCAGTGACTTCCCTTCTTCACTTTCCACGGTTCATTTTGCACAACATTAACCCCTTCATATTTTTCATACATCCATCAAAACTTATTTACACTGTTGAATGCTGCCAGCGTTTCAGCTGTACACAATTATTTCCCATATATTAAGTAAACATTTTTCAATCTTCTTTAAACGTTTGTTCTTCTTGTTCTCTTATTCTATATGTGAGGTCCGCAAGCTGTGCATATTCCATCAGTTTAAGTTGCCATTCTTCTTCAGTTGGGACCTTGTTCATTTTCCATTTGGGGGCTAATGAAACACGGGCTGCAGTAGTGGCATGCATAAATAACCTTTCTGGACACCTGGGAATTTTCGTCTGAATTATCCCCAACAAAAAGGACTCTGGTTTTGTTTTGTTTTTTATTTTTGTTGTTTTTTGAAAAAGTGCTTTTAAACATTTTTTTTTCCAATTCATTATGAATTATTTCCCAATACTCTTTTACCCTTTTGCAGGTCCACCACATATGAAAGAACATTCTTTCATAGCTATGCCATTTTGAGGTGTTTAGTCTGGCTTGGACCTTGAAGAAAAGGAGAGCTCCGTATTAAATTTATTTGAGCTATCCTTAGTCTCTCCCACAACCTAGAATGCTGCTGCTCAGCAGTGGAAACCAAGAAGATGGTTGCTTTTTTAATGTTTGCTGTCTTCCTCTTGATTGGCTACCAGTGCTGCAGTTGAAGAACTTTCCATCTGAATTTTCGATTTACTGCCACCAGTTTATATTGCGGCAGCAAATATTTAGTGACTTTTTGTTTTGTTTTTTTTACTCTGACAGAAATTGTCTTTGCTACTCAACACAATAAAAAAATTGATAAATTGTGTCCTCCATTAAAGGAGGGCACGTGTTGTGGTGCGACCTGCAACCTGACCCAGTGTTGTGGGGGTAATTGGAAATCAAGGCCACTGTAGAGGTTTGGAGCTTTTAGAGTTAACAAGCTCAACCGGTTGTCCCACCCACAGGAGGAAGAGCGTCACCGGATGCTCTGTGTACTGTTGTACTGTGTAATGTGATACTTGTTTTTTCCTGTATTCTGTGTCCGGAGAACGGAGAAGGGAGAAGCCACCAACATGGCTTGCGACTCTCCCGGAATGTAATGATTTATGCCTTGTAAAATAAAGCTTCTAGATTAGAAAGAAGCTGGACTCTGTTTTCTGTAATTGCTGGTATGCACACACACCGTTGCGTGAGAGAAGATAAGAGAAGATAACTCTGCTGATAGCACAGGTGAAGCAAGCAAGGAGAACGTACAGGAGAGGTGCGTGCACTGAAGGAAGCTTGCTGGACACCATTAGTGTGCTAAAGTTGGTTTGAAGCGTTTCCAACAATCAAAAAACACTTCAGGTTATGGATCCAAGCTTTTCCCCATTCTGGACTGGTTCAGGAGCAGTTCTGAAGAGTTCCAGACTGTGTGTGCTTTGCCTCCCTGGTTTGGACTGTGATGGAGCATCCAGGGAGTCTGCTTTGCCAGCAGAAGCATCCAGCAGTTTGCTGAATGGCTGAGGAGCCTAAAACCTGCTGCCAGAGCTTGGAAGGCAGCAGGAAAGCCCAGATTGAGGTGTGCCCAAGCAGTGTACCCTCTCTGGTGAAACCCCCATCTGTGGAGCCGGGTGAGAAGCTACAGATTCGTGAGTACGCTACCCCTGGGCAAGATGGAGGGAGCCATAGCATTCCCAGCAAGGAGGAGGGAAGCTTTTGTTTACAAGCACCTCCAGCCCCACAGCTTCGATGCAGAGGGCTGTTCCCTGAGAGCGTTGATGTTTTGGCCAACGCCTGTGAGGAGGAAGGTCTGGCCAGTGCTTGTGAAGCCTGGAAGAAGACCCTAGCCCAGTTTCACGGGGCTGAGGGACTGGCTGAAGTGGCTTTGGAAGGCTTGCCCCCAGCTCGGCTTATGGCTGTTGAGAAGCAACAGTGCCATGGAAAGCAGGAGGGGGGCCAGATCGCCGTGGGCTTTGCTCCCAGAAAGGGAGGGGCTGTTTCCAAGTCTGAAGCCAGCGTAAAGGCCTTGAATGTGGAGCTGTGTTTTGGCACGTCGCCTGCACCTGGTCTTTTGTTGACGTGCATGGCTGAAGATAAGGCCAAGGACATGACGTGTGGTACTGGCCATGAGAATCGCAACAGCTCTACCACAGCCCAGGCGGAAGAGGATGCCTACTGTTGTGATGCAGTCACCGTGGCAACGAAGGCCAACCCCAGTGAGCTGCGTGTGATGGTTGCCGTCGTCGTCGTCATCGTTCCTCCTGGTGGACATGTGAGGAACTGCAGCTCTCTTTCTATAGAGCAGTTTGGAGAACTGACTGTTGGAAGCAAGAAAAGGCTTGACTTTTTGCTAACAGTCAAGGGACAGATCCAAGGGACAGAACTGGCGTTTTCTGTGATTGTTGACATAACTCTGTATCTGTTGTCTCTGTCACACCTTCTGTCCATTGTTTTTGCTGTTTGTTTTGTGCTTATCACCTGTTCTGCTTGCAGGGGCCAGAAGATGCTTCTACGCATGGAATGCAGCCAGGAAGGGCTGTTTGCTGTCAAGAGGCCTCAAGCAACAACAGAGGATGGTGGCGCTGATGCAGTGTTTGCTCAGCGCACCAGTGTGCCCATGCACCACTTGTGTTTGTGTCAGTGGTACCAAAGGCTGGCAAGTCGCCACTGGGACAGTGTGCTGAAGCAGCCTGAGTTCTCTGAAGGGTGCAAGTTAAGGGCATGTAACAGCTTTCTTGATTGCAGGGTTTGCAAGGTCGAGGAGTCGACGTCCAGTTACCCCATGTCTGAAAGGGTTACCACGCGTCCCTTTTCTCTGGTTCATGTGGCTGTCTCTGAAGGGAAGCCAGAAGCTAGCCTGGGGGGAGCGTGTTGTTCTGTGTGTTTGGTTGATGCTTTCTCCCACCACACGTGGTCTGCGTTGCTCAAGGAGTCAACTGAGGCAGCACCACTGGTTGGAGAGGTGGCACAGCGGTTTTCTACTGGAGTAGGCTGTTCCCAAGTCCTCAGTGAGAGGGGGAGTAAGCACAGTGTGACTAACCTGCTTTCTTCACAGGTATGTGGTCTTGCAGAGAGGCAGCAAAGGATGCTGCATGCTGCCACTGAAGACATGCTCTTGGATGCAGAGCTTCCACAAGGGTTCTGGGTGGAACTGGGTGGTACCAAGGTTCCGAAAGTGTTTGTCTGTGGGTACGAACCCAGCTTGCATAGCTGGAGGTTTGTAAGCCCAGATAGTGACCAGACCCAGGTTCTAGTCAGCAGGAGTGCTGAATTCTGTGAGCAGAATGGATTGGAACACATCCCTAGAAGCCCTGATGTTCTGGATGGTCCTGTCAGTGATGGACAGGTAGATGCACCGCCTGCTGGTGGCAGTGGTCCAGGTGGATCAGCCCCAAGAGGGGGTATTGCTGTGGCTTTGGCACCTGCTGGTGGCTTGGGCCGAGTTCCCAGTCATCACCAGGGTGCAGCGCAGCTAGGGGTGACTCCAAGGCAGCAGCCTGGGAGTGCACCCGCAACTCCTATGTCACGGACTAGGAGTCAGGCCACGCATGGCGACTCTTTGTGTGGCAACTCTTCTCCAGGAGAGCCTGGCGCAGGTCTCATCCCGGAGCAAGAGGGGGGTTCTTTGGCAGTGAAGCAGGAGCCCAAAGGCGCGCCAACGTCATCCTTAGGTGGTTCAGTTAGGATGCACGGGCGCAGCAGGTCTGTAGGTGAGATGCCTGACGTCAAGGACGTGCAGGTGGAATCCAGTGCAACTGGAGCAGAGGGAGAACCTGACGTGGTATCACAGCAGTTTGCACGATCCACTGAAGGGATTCTGCCCGAAAGGTTCACGGCCACTAGCGTGAGTGCTTGTTTGGTTCAGTGTGAACCGGAGAGCCTTGTGAAGGTTCAATGGGTATCTCAAGGTGAGGCCCAGAAATGGCATGATGCCATGGTAGAGCAGGTAGGCTCAATGAGGTCTTTGGGTGCGTGCACAACCACGACGCTGTCGGAAGGTCGTTGGGCGTGCAAACTCAAGACGGCAGCAACTGGCGAGTTGCAGTGCGAGGCTAGGTCAGTAGCCAGAGGTTTCACTCAGGAGGAGGGGGTCCATTGTTACGAGGTACTGGACGCGCCCTCTCTCAGAAGCGAAACCACGCGCATGCTTTTAGCGGTCGCGACTCAAAGCAGCTTTGAGGCAAGCCACTTTGGTTTGGATGCCTGTTTGGATTCCGACCTGGATGAGGAGAGGTACGAGGTACCTCCGCCAGGGTTCGAAGGACAACGGGCCGAATCAAGTGTGGAGTTTGCACGAGGCAATCACTGGCTTGAAGGAGTCAGCCAGAGATTGGTCCTCAGGCGTGCAAGAAGCTTTGAGAAAGCTAGGTGTCAGCCAGAGTTGTGCTGATAGCTGCCTGTTTCTGGCAGGAGTAAGCCCAGAGCAGGAGCTAGTTCTGCAGTCCAGTGCGGACATGCTTTACCTGGCGGAGTCCAGGGGACAGGTGCAACGGTTCGCAGAGGAGCTTGGTCAGTCTTTCCAGCTCAGGAACCTAAGCCCTGTTGGTGTTTACCTAGGTGTACAGGTAGACAGAGCCGAGGACGGTAGTGTCTTGCTCAATCAGACAGGCAAGGTAGTGCAGTTGTTGGAGAAGTTCAGAGTGTCTGAATGTGCTAGTGTCAGAACACCCATGGAGACGTGTCTAGGTGAGGACAGTCAGACCGGGGAACGCTCTGAGTTCGAGAGCCCCGAGGTGTTTAGGTCAGCTCCTGGGAGGCTGTTGTTTCCTTCACGGTTGAGCAAACCTGACATAGCAGTTGCTGTGGATCTGTTCAGCAAGGAGGCTGCAAATCCCAGTATGCATGCCTGGAATGGCATGGAGAGAGTGCTCCAGAGTTTGCAGGAGACTAAGGAGTTTTGCCTGAAGTTGTCAGCTACCGGTGAGCCCCAGCTCACGCGCTGGTGCGACAGCGGTTGGGCAAATTCCGAGGACAGGAAATCTGTGTCTGAAATGGTTGTACAGTGTGGAGGAGCTCTAGGCGGGCTGAAGTCCCGGTGCCAGAGCCTCATTGCTCGTTCTCGTGCAGAAGCCAGGTACAGTGCGTTGTCAGTGCTTTGCAGGGAACTGGAGTTCTATAGGTGTTTGGTCCAAGAGATCTGCGTTCAGAGTTGCCTGCCCGTGATGGTTTGGGAGGACAACCAACTCTGTTTGTTGCTGGCAGAGTCTGGACAAGTCAAGGCCAGACCCAAACACCTAGACGTTCTCTTTCGAGAGAGGTGCGTGCACTGAAGGAAGCTTGCTGGACACCATTAGTGTGCTAAAGTTGGTTTGAAGCGTTTCCAACAATCAAAAAACACTTCAGCCACAATCCCTGATAGGTCGGTCCCGTGTTGCTGGGGTGAAATCTGGCCAATGGGGCGTCGTAAAATGCAGCAACGCGGGACCTATTTAAGCCCATGCGAGGCTGCTGAGCTTCCTCTTTGGGGCCTAACGCATCGGAACACCCACCCACCTCTCCCTATATTTAGGGCTTGCGTTGACCTTGCTATGCCGTCGTGTGTCATCTGTCGTTGGGACAGGGGCACAGGTAGGAATTTTCCCCACTTGGCTGATTGGCTGGTGCCATTTGGGTTTCGCCTGCCACGTAGCAACTAGTCACAACTTGTAAGTTGCGGATAGGCTCTGGTTCAGGTGATAGGCGTGGCACGTGATGTGGCCACGCCTATGGAAATGCAGGATATTCCGGTACAGGAATCCAGGGACTCAATGGTTTGTCGGTCCCTGAAAGTGGTCCGGCCAGTGGCCAAGTCCCAGGGACATCAGAATGGCTGTGTCAGGGAATTGTCCCCAATGCAGCGCAAGGTGGTGGAAGGGCTCTCCGGATGCTACAGAGAGCCCAGTCCCACCTTGCCAGCAGCTCCTCCTCTGGTAGCGAAAGGAGAGGCGAGACATCCAGCAAGGAAGGGGAGAGTTCACAGGGGAAAGGGAGTAGAGGCTCTGGAGATGCAAGAGAGACCTAGCACTCCCACAGTCCCGAGGGTGATACAGGGGGAACACAATTTCCATCGCCCCAAAGACTTCATGGGGTGAAGAGAAGGGATGGAAGGCGGGGTTTTCGCATGCCGAAGCTCTTTTGCTGGGGTCAGAACCGGAAGGGGCCATCCCCGGTTTCTGACACCGCTTGATACAGACATGAACTTTTTAGCCCTGCACTGTACATAGTTTGCACAATAAAATCTTTAAAGGAAACAGCGGAGTCCTGACTGCTTACTCATGAGCAACTAACTAAGAGCCTTAAAGGCTGATTGGCGAACCTTCCTGCAGCTGTCCTTGGTGTTCATCCTTGTCTGTCCCACAAACGTGGCTCTGGAACAGGGCTGCCTGCACAAGGTGCAGGGAGATAGTCGAACCAGAACCTATGCAACCACTCACTTGGTTGTAATCAATAAAGTTGTGGCCTAAATTCTGCCAAAAACCAAACCAAATATCTGAGTCATGTGTGAATTTATTTTGGGGAAGGTTAAAGGTCTAAACACGCAAAAACAACAGCAGCAGCGACGGCAACAACAACTGCACTTTCTTCTGTTCCTTTGCAGGGCGAAAAGGGAAGATCTGGACTCCCTGGTTTCAAAGGTGAAAGAGGTGACAAGGTGAGTTTGAACATTTGAGGGAATTTATGTTTATGAAATATTTGTAATGTGACACTGGCCAACAGTAAGGAGAAGGATAAGATCTTGAATGAAGGAACTTGCTAGAGTATAACTGAGTAAGCTCAGGAGAGGGACAAGGAGGATATGGTCTTCAAACCAATGTTTGCATTCTTTATGTTAATTCTTGTACAATTTAGTTATTTATTTATTTATAAATGTATTTATGTAACACCCTCCAAAACAACAACAACACATCAGTGTGGTGTCCAATGTGATAAAAACATTTTAAAGCAAAAACATATTTTGAACAATTTCATAGAGCTGCTGGGGTGGAACAGATTGGGAATGTTGCTAAACAGCCCAGCCCCCTTCCATTCATCCATAGCTGTCAACTTTTCCCTTTTCTTGTGAGGAATCCTATTTGGAATAAGGGAATTTCCCTTAAAAAAAGGGAAAAGTTGACAGCTATGCATTCATCATACCCCAAAGATTGATCTAATCTTCCATACCCTCCAACATTTCTCGAATGAATAGAAAAAGTGGGACATTCCAGGATCAAATCAGAAACCGGGACCCAGCTTCTCTAAATCAGGGACGTCCCTGGAAAATAGGGACACTTGGAGGGTCTGACCTTCAAATAACTTTCCCCCACCACCCTCACAAAGAAGGACTTAAAAGCATTGGGTAAAATTCCAAGGATGTAGCCCACCATTACAAAAACAAGGCTGAGCTCAGGAATAAAATAATAAAAAGGCAGAAATAAATACTTACTCCGCCTTCTTAAAGATATTCCATGTTTGGGCCCTGAGATCCTCCTTGGAGCTGGATAATTCTTTAAGATGAAGGTAGATGAGCTTTCAATCTTGGCCCCACCATGGTCCTAATCCAAACTGGAGGAGGGACATGCTCTTTGCTCGGGGGGGGGGGGGGCGGCGGCACAAAATAACTTCAATTTTCACTACCTATTATTTTTCAAAACCATGCAATGATTTGATTAACACTATGTCTAGACAGCATCTTAAAAAGCAAAGACATCACCTTGCCGACAAAGGTCCGTATAGTTAAAGCTATGGTTTTCCCAGTAGTAATGTATGGAAGTGAGAGCTGGACCATAAAGAAGACTGATCGCCGAAGAATTGATGCTTTTGAATTATGGTGCTGGAGGAGACTCTTGAGAGTCCCATGGACTGCAAGAAGATCAAACCTATCCATTCTCAAGGAAATCGGCCCTGAGTGCTCACTAGAAGGACAGATCCTGAAGTTGAGGCTCCAGTACTTTGGCCACCTCATGAGAAGAGAAGACTCCCTGGAAAAGACCCTGATGTTGGGAAAGATGGAGGGCACAAGGAGAAGGGGACGACAGAGGATGAGATGGTTGGACAGTGTTCTCGAAGCGACTGGCATGAGTTTGGCCAAACTGGGGAGGCAGTGGAGGATAGGGGTGCCTGGCGTGCTCTGGTCCATGGGGTCACGAAGAGTCGGACATGACTAAATGACTGAACAACAACAACAATGTCTCGTTTGGCCCTAAACTGAACGAATGTCCTCTCTGATGAGCTGGTTTGGAGTGGTCGCATCCCACAGGTATGGATTTTGAGCTGTGTGTCAGTTTCCTACTTTTACTCCCTAAACCTCTGCTTACTTTTCTAGGGAGATGTCGGTCCTGCTGGTCCCCCAGGATTACCAGGGACAGTAAGTAGCACTTCTTCCTTTTTTAAGAGCCCAGCAATGTCAATGAAGTGGGCTGTAAAAGGAATTAGTCTAATAACTTTTTTTGGCAGTTTGGAGAGGGACTGCTACCTTGTAAGAGACATGCAGTGGGGTTTTTTTGTGCTGCAGTCTCAGGAAGCGGTGCTGCTGAAGTACTGCCTAAGCGCTTATTATCTCAGCTCGATCACCGAGATAACTGCAGGAGTTGTCGATGGTTGTCCTCCGAGTTGGCGAGGCGCATTTGACATCAAAAAGGAACAAAGCTTCCAATGTAGAATACTCTACCAGCAGACACCTTCCAATTTCAACCTTTAAATGCTTGCTGGAATTTTTTTTTCTATTCCACCAGGTATATGCAGGCAATTTAGAATATATATTCCAATGTTGATTAGTTGGTAATCTGTGATTTTAAAAATGTATGTGTTTTTATTATGCAGTGGTACCTCGGTTTATGAACTTAATCCATTCTGGAAGTCTGTTCTTAAACAGAAACCGTTCTTAAACCAAGGCACACTTTCCCTAATGAGGCCTCCCGCCGCCGGTGCCCTTCCACCGTTCGGTTTCTGTTCTTAGACCGAGGTAAAGTTCGCAAACCGGGACACTACTTCCGGTTCTGTGGAGTTTGTAAACTGAATAGTTTGTAAACAGGGCTGTATATGGGAATTATTGAAATCCACTTTGATAGTTCTAATGATGACAGCGTTTTAAATAATAGTAATAACAAAGGTGAAAGCTGATGCACAAAACCCTTACTTTGTGCTGTTTTCTTGAACCATAGAATGATTTCCAAAGTTAGCAGAGGTCACGAATCATTATCCATTTGTTGCCTTCAAAATGTAAGCACTGTTACATTTTTTAATTTTTTTACAGAAATCTCCTTTTCTTTTCATTGTTCTCGTTCTAGACTTCCCCATTTACTCCGCATCCCAGTCGACCTGTAAGTTTCATGCTTGATTCTTCTGCCTTGTCGCTCTGATAAATTAAAGCCGTTGTGCCGTTAAGGACAGGCCACACAAAAATCAAACCTGTGGTTTAATACCACTTGCAAAGAGCATCTGCTGAAGGGTTGGTGGGTAGTTGGGACTAGGACTGCAGCAGGAAAGGAGGGGGATTTAACTCTTTCCATCCCTGCCACAGTCCTGGCAGAAATTGAACTGACACAGCTTGCATCCCCCCCCTGAAAAGAAGCTGCAGTTGGTGTTAGCCGGAGCTTTCTTTTTCAGTGCAATTAGCAGCTGAAGATCTTGTTGAGATTGCAACAGGGATGGTGGGAGTTAAACCAAGGGTGGAGAATCTCAGGCCAGTGTTTGCAAATATTGGTCTATAGAGTTCTTTATCCACCCTCAGGACTCGATTCAGGCTGTGATCCAGGATGCAGGTGGCGCTGTGGTCTAAACAACTGAGCATCTTGGGCTTGCCAATCAGAAGGTCAGCAGTTCGAATCCCTGAGACTGAGGGAGCTCCTGTTGCTCTGACCTAGCTCCTGCCAACCTAGCAGTTTGAAAGCATGCCAGTGCAAGTAGATAAATAGGTACTGCTGTGGCGGGAAGGCAAACAGTATTTCCATGTGCTCTGGTTTCTGTCATGCACCAGAAGCAGTTTAGTCCTGCTGGCCACATGACCCGGAAAGCTGTCTGTGGACAAATGCCTGCTCTCTTGGCCTGAAAGCGCTGCAACCCCATAGTCGCCCTTGACTGGACTTAACTGTCCAGGGGTCCTTTACTTTTACCTTACCAGGCCATGCCTTCCACACGGGCCAGATCCTTCACTATTTCCCCCTCTCCAATCATTGATGACCCTTGATCATCTTGGCCACCCTCCTTTGTGTTGGAGATTCATGGAGATTCATTCCCTGTGTGCAGTCATGGGTTTGTTGTCTATCACATGACTGAGTATGTGTTTTGATTCCACAGGAATGGGATGTGACAATGACAGAGTGTTTGTCTTACTGTGTTCCATGAAGTGGGACTATTGTCCTTTGTTCTTTCTCTTTGATGCTAGAGAGAGAGGGAGCCATGTTGCAGTGTTCCATGTGTATTTACATGTAAATAAAGTAGATTAGCCTAAATGCTGAATTGCTGAGTTCTGTTACGCAACTGCACAAACCTTTGCGGATCCCTAAGTGTACTGATGTCTTCTGGCATCAGTCGCTGTCATGTTCGGGCTGAGTAATGCTTGAGAAGCTCCCGAACGATCGCCCAGGAGGAAGGGAACATGCCAGTCGGGTATGTGTCTCTGCCAAGGTTCTACTTGTGAGTAGGACATCCTGACACTTTGCACACATTCCAGCTTGTCAACATCCTTCTTAAATTGTGTCGCCCAGAATTCTAAGTGTTGTCTAACCAATGCAGAATAGAGTGGTACTATTACTTCCCTTGATCTGGACAATATACTTCTGTTGTTGCACTCAAACAGCTGGAGGGAACCAGGTTCACAAAGGTTTCTATGCAGTGTATGGCAGGAAGGTTCGGCTTCGTATTGTGGTTGGCAAGCCTACTTATTTCCGGTGTTTGGGTCTTTGTTTCTTTTTTAGCAAATTGAAACTGTGTCTTTTCCGCAGCTCTTTTCAACCCACCTGAAAACACAGATCAAACGGTGCAATCAAACAACTAAAAGGAGAGAATATCAAACAAGCTTCCGGAGATTAATTGGCAGCCTGTGTTTCCATGGCGACAGTGGCCTGCATTTGCAGTTATTAAATAATATCCTTCCCTTTAATTTAATGAACCCTCAGCATTGCACTTGGAGCAATTTGGTTGTTTAAGATGGGGTTGCAAGCTTGAAATGACTTTATTAATATTTTCCCAAATGAGCAATTTGAACCAGTAAACTGAAGGGAGAAGTTCATTATCACAGTCGCTTGTACTGCACTGTCATCTTTCTTTCATCCACTAGGAGGCAGCAGAGAGTCTTCTTGCAGAACTGATGCTTTCTTCAAATCTAATGCTCATATCTGCCTTAGGTTTTAGTCCTAATAATCAGCATAGGAATATAGAGAACTGCCCTGTTCTGAGTCAGACCATTGGTCCTCCAGATCTTCAGACCGCAGACATTCCCTTCCCTGCCTATAGATACCAGGGATGGAACCGGGGACCTTCTGAACGCAAAGCAGAGATGTGATTACCACTGAGCTGTGGCTAGCGATGGGAGAAAGATTAAATTCAATTGACATTTAAATACAAACTTGCCTTTGTTGCAGTTCTGAAACAATACGAGAACCAAAACAAAGCCATCGCTCAGAATTCGCACTTATCTGAATTTTGCAATTTAGTTCTCCAGCCAAGCACTGTGTCCAAGAATGCATATATTAAGTTAAAGGTTGCATGGAAAAGAAGCAGAAATAAATACATAACATAAAAATACACTGCATTGCAGTGCAATTGCTTTGCAAAAAGAAAAGATGCATATTGGGAGAAAATAAATGCACTAAGATGAATTTTCACGAGCACTTGCCGCACAGAAGTTACATCGCTGTGCTGCACATGGAAGGTGGATCATTGTGCACAAAGGGATTTGCACCCACCGTTCTCTATGTGTGGGTCTCACAAACACGCTCGTACTTTTTGTTCCCAGGGAGAACAAGGGCTACCAGGCGAAAAAGGTGACCGTGGAGAAAGAGGTGAACCCGTAAGCAATCTTGTAATCTTCTCGTTTTGCTTGCTATAAGTACATCAAAAGGGTGAAGAAAGCTGTTTCTGTTGTGGGGCATGCTACAAATGTTTGTTCAATGGAGGGGAAACCCGGGAGTCACCTGAACAGAAGAACGGATAGGATGTGACTTTTGTAGGTATCTCCCTCCCTCCCTCCCTCCCTCTGACTCATTATGCAAGTTGTCGATTTGACATTGTTCCCGTGATTATGGGAGCTGTCTATTTGTATGTCTACCAAAAGATGCAAAATGTAGACAGGTGCATATTGCTTACTGTATCAACTTTAAATTTGTATATGAAGTGAGCCAGTGTGGTGTAGTGGTTAAGAGAGGTAGACTCGTAATCTGGTGAACCGGGTTCGCGTCTCCGCTCCTCCACATGCAGCTGCTGGGTGACCTTGGGCTAGTCACACTTCTTTGAAGTCTCTCAGCCCCACTCACCTCACAGAGTGTTTGTTGTGGGGAGGAAGGGAAAGGAGAATGTTAGCCGCTTTGAGACTCCTTCGGGTAGTGATAAAGCGGGATATCAAATCCAAACTCTTCTTCTTCATGAGGTCTGTATACAACATCAGGTAGCTGGGAGAAAGGGACAGCTTCATAGGCACCCCCCATTTACTATTATTATTATTATTATTATTATTATTATTATTATTATTCATCACCATCATCATCTATTTCCTGCCCCTTTGCTCTCATTGTTCCTGAATAACTAGCCTCTATTACCTCATTCCCCCCCTATGTTCTTCTTTCCAGTCCCAGCTAAATAATAACTGATTAATTCACACTATGGATGGAGGAGGCATTGGTTTGGTTTGCTTTTTTGGAGCAAACCACCAAAACACTCCTGAACATGCTCACAGATGGGAACACGTCTCATACATATTATGCACTTTTCTGGATTCTGTAACCAAGTTTCTCTGTGCACAGAAATATGTATCTTACTTAAAATCTGTGTTCATGGTGCATATTTTGCAGACGAATGCATTGAAAAACCGTGAAAAGTGCATATTTTACATAAAGATGGGCTTTTGTGTTTACAAAAATGCATGCAAACTGTTTGCAATTTCAACGTGGACTTTTTCGGCAGACAAGCGGCAGGACAAAATTAGGCTGTTCGGTCCATCCCTGTGTGCAACTCGATATGTTAGAATCCTAGTGAATTAATGAGGTTTTAAATGCAGTTAGGAAGAATGGGGCCTGTATATTTTTGCTAACTCGATTTGTGGCATTTTAAAAATAAGAGGCTACTGCTTGAACTCTGTACGGTTTCCATGGGCCTAACATGATACTCAATTTTCCTTGAGAAAAATCATATATATAACCAGGAACGTTTATGGTTTTGTACCTTTCTACTTTCCTTCCAACAGGGAGAACGTGGCATTCCTGGTAAAGTGGGGCTGCAGGGACCTGCAGGGCCACCGGTAAGCCAGAAAAGCTGGATCTGATTAATAAGTAGCAAAGCAGCTCATGTGTGAAAGTTGTAATTCTGTTTCTTTTGGTAGGAGCAGTGCCGGTTCTGGGCTATTTTGAACTCTCGGCAAGGGTAACTGGTTGTGCCCACCCCCATTTTATTTTCCTCTACTTTCAGTTTTCAAAAGCAGATGTCTTCTATATTAAAAAGAAAGAAAGAACAACACTTGAAACTGCAAGGAAACGCAGGAATAAGTAACACAGCTATTTTTGATCATCTTTCTCAACAACAGCAGAAAATGTTTTTGCACACATATCATTTTGAATAGGGATGCGGGTGGTGCTGTGGGTTAAACCACAGAGCCTAGGGCTTGCTGATCAGAAGGTCGGCGGTTCGAATCCCCACGACGGGGTGAGCTCCCGTTGCTCGGTCCCAGCTCCTGCCCACCTAGCAGTTCGAAAGCACATCAAAGTGCAAGTAGATAAATAGGTACTGCTCTGGCAGGAAGGTAAACGGCGTTTCCGTGCACTGCTCTGGTTCACCAGAAGTGGCTTAGTCATGCTGGCCACATGACCCGGAAGCTGTACGCCGGCTCCCTCAGGCAGTAACGCGAGATGAGTGCCACAGAGTCGGACACGACTGGACCTAATGGTCAGGAGTCCCTTCACCTTTACCATTTTGAATAACCTTGTGAATTTTGATGTTAAAACTTAAATCTCTTGAAAGTTTCAGGCACATCAAAATCTCACTTTGCATGCCATTTCCTTCGCAATTGCCCCCAATTCCTTCAGGTCAAGTGCTGATGCTTGGGCATAATCAGTTGATGTAGTTGCCAAGCCAACTAAGTCTCTTTTGCAGGATGTTTGAGCGTATGTAAGGTTTTTTTTATATATAAGTTTGAGCTTTGAGAAAATGTGTTCACCTCTTGCCACTGACATTGGAAGTGTGGGGAGCATCCTTAGAGCAATAAAAAACATTAGCTGCATTATCCGGGAGTTCTTGTTCTAGTATGAAGAGAAGTACTCCTTGTGGCAACACACATTATGTAAGTGTTTATGCTTTTGCTGTATGTTCACATTCCAGATCTTCAGCATCAACATCTTTGTTTCCATTGTGTGCCAATGGTTTTTTCAAATTCTTCCAGCCTTAAGCATGTCTTCAGTAAATTTTTGGGTTGATACCATATATATGTGTGTGTGTATTATTACTGTCCCAGAACAGTTTTACATGCCATACAAAACGAGCATAAAACACAATAGAATTAAGTTTGGATGAACAATCAAATATAACAATAAATGGTGGGACATGGGTGGCGCTGTGGTCTAAACCACTGAGCCTCTTAGGCTTGCTGATCAGAAGGTCGGCAGTTCAAATCCCCGCAATGGGATGAGCTCCCGTTGCTTGGTCCCAGCTCCTGCCCACCTAGCAGTTCGAAAGCATGTCAAACTGCAAGTAGATAAATAGGTACCGCTCCAGCGGGAAGGTAAATGGTGTTTCCATGTGCTGCTCTGGTTCGCCAGAAGTTGCTTAGTCATGCTAGCCACATGACCCAGAAGCTGTACGCCGACTCCCTCGGCCAGTAATGCGAGATGAGCATCGCAACCCCAGAGTCGGCCATGGCTGGACCTAATGGTCAGTGGTCCTTTTACCTTATAACAATAAACAATAGGAATATGGCAGCAATTAGAAATGTGGTTTAGGCCTCTAAAATATTATCTGGAGTTTGCATTTGATGTCTTTGTCTTTGTAATTGCACAGCTTGTTCCCTGAGTTTTAGTGGCAGCCGTGCAAAATTTGACCACCATTAGTGTGATCTCTGGATCCTTGTCCTCTAACAGAGATTTTAAGCATTGAGGTTCAAACCCACTTGGAGTTTTCTGTATTACAGGGTTAATAAAGACTGATACAGTATATATTACACAGAAGGCCCAAAGGGGAATTGCTGTATCTTGCTGCAGCTACTGGAATTCATCTTTAGCAGATTGGAGGGCTATGTCTGAGACAGTACAGTACTTTGAATTTCTGCTGTGAATCTTGTGGTGCTTCTTCTTGGGTCCTGAAAAATTCCATTCCTTTCTCAAAGTTTGTTAGTGTTTCCACCTCATTTACACTCTTAGTAGCCTATATCAAAACTTGTTTGCAACTCTCACCACACCTGCAGCCCACAGGGTAGTTAATGGTCACTTGCAATTGGCTTGCGGCTGAATTTAAATCAGCTATCTTGTTTCGATATGGTGAGCTTCCCCTTTCAAGGAGAGAGGAAGAAGGGAAACACGGCCGACACAGAATTGGGTGAGCCAATTCTATTATTGACAGTTGGTAAAAAGCTCCTTGTTGAATCTGGCATCCATAGAGGAGGGTCTTATTCCTTGGGCTCCGATGATGAGGCCTTAATCAGCTGTCTTGTGCAGCTGAGTTAGATGATCAGGGTTTATTATCTTTTCCATGAATGGAAATGGAAACAATGTCCTTTGTTAGGGGAGCAGGTTTAGCAGCTGTCTTAGCACCTGCTTTCTTAGCTGGCTGCTTTTGTTTTGCTCGTCTCTCTGAACATCCAGCAATTTGGTCCATTCTCCCATCAGACTGAACCCCTGTTTTCTTTATCTGTAGGGTATGAAGGGGCAGGAAGGGGCACCCGGAGGCCCTGGAGCACCAGGGGAGATTGTAAGTATTTGCTCTGCTTTAAAAAAACTCTTTTTCCTAGATAGAAGAGCATAACATACAAGCAACTTCCCCTGAGACACACTGCTGAGGGAGAGGGGGGGGGTGTTGAGTCATCCAAACAGTAGGAGTCACCATGCTCCAAATTCAAAACATGCATCCCCACTCAAACGGGATTCAGTTCTCAGGCAGTTCAAGCAAGTGTTTCCCCTGCAGAAAAGTTGATGGGCCCAGTCTAGTGTGGACGTCCTGCCCCAATCCCTACTGAAATAAGCAGGATCAGGGTCCAACTTCCATTGGGACGCAGGTGGCGCTGTGGTCTAAACTGCTGAGCCTCTTGGGCTTGCTGATCAGAAGGCCGGCAGTTCGAAACAATGCAACGAGGTGAGCTCCCATTGCTCTGTCTCAGCTCCTACCAACCTAGCAGTTCGAAAGCACGCCAGTTCAAGTAGATAAATAGGTACCACTGTGGCAGGAAGGTAAATGGCATTTCCATGCTTTCTGGTTTCCGTCACGGTGTCCCATTGTACCAGAAGCGGTTATTCATATTCAATAGCCATTGTACCAGAAGAGAGAGAGAGTGGTGTAGTGGTTAAGAGTGGTAGACTCATTATCTGGGGAACCGGGTTCGCGTCTCCGCTCCTCCACATGCAGCTGCTGGGTGACCTTGGGCTAGTCACACTTCTCTGAAGTCTCTCAGCCCCACTCACCTCACAGAGTGTTTGTTGTGGGGGAGGAAGGGAAAGGAGAATGTTAGCTGCTTTGAGACTCCTTCGGGTAGTGATAAAGCGGGATATCAAATCCAAACTCCTCCTCCTCCTCCTCTTCTTCTTCTTCTTCTTCTTCTTCTTCTTCTTCTTCTTCATGCTGGTCACATGACCCAGAAAGCTATCTGTGGACAAATGCCGGCTCCCTTAGCCTGAAAGCGAGATGAGCTTCGCAACCCCATAGTCACATTTGACTGGATGTAACCATCTAGGGGTCCTTTACCTTACCCTTTCTTTCTTTTTTAACCCAGCTCCCGTTCATTTCAGGAGGGCTTATCCCAGGGAAGTATATGCTGAATTAGACGATGGGCCAATCATTTTGACATGGTGTAATCCCACCAAGTCGACTTTCTCCCAAGCTCTTGTGCATGATATCTAATTGGCTTGGGACCTGGGTACTTTAAGGACTTGCTTCTTCCATATATTCCTTCCTTCATGCTCCATTCAATGTCTAAAGCCTTCCTCAGCCTTAATGAAGTGTGTCTGGATACTCTTTGAAGCTGGGCCTCTTCTGTGGTAGCCCCTATCCTGTGGAATGCTTTGCCTGGTGAGATGCAGCAGGGCCTGACACTATGGTTTTTGTTATTAAAGCATGCCTGTTCAGAAAGGCATTTGGTTGAATGTTTCTCTGGCCATTGTTTTAACACTGTTCCCTTTGCAGTTGTGTTTTAAGGTGCATTGTTTGACATTTGCTCAGAGGTGGAGCTAAATAGAAATGTGATTATTTTTTTAGTAAATAGGAGTCACTTTGGAAGTGACTGGCGGCTATTATGTTTTGAACTTGTATGTCATTGTTCCTTTGAATTGTTTCTTTACAGTCATACCTTGGTTGACGAATATAATTCATTCCGGGAGTCCGTTAGACTCCCAAAACAGTTCAGAAACCAAGGCGCTGATTGCGATTGGCTGCAGGAGCTTCTTGCCCTCAATCACTTCCGGGTTTGCAGCGTTTATGAGCCAAAACAGGGCCGTCTTTAGCATATGCGCCGCTGCAGTGCAAAGATCCGCCCAGCACCCTCAAATTTAGTTTCTGCAACTTAAGGTGGAATGGAATCTCAACATCCTCTCCCCTTCCTCGGTCCCCAGCCACTCTGCAATGCAAGCCGCACACCTTGCGCCGCACCAGCTCGCTCACTTCACTGTACCTGCTTCTTCGGCTGCGCGGAGGTGGGGGAGTTCCAACCCCAGGAATCAGCGTGTGCGTTGCAGCGCCCCAACACCACCATGGCTCAGCCAGTCAGCGCCTTTGGCCCACCCCCCTTTTCTTCTGTCGATTGAACCTTAAAGGCAAGGGCTGCGCGTGATTCCTCAGCCTCCGACAGAAAAGGGGTTGGCTCAACAGATGCCCTTCCCCGCCTCCTCCCATGACAAGGCAGGCCGATGCCACCCAGGTGGCTTTGCACTCGGCTTCGGAGCCGAGAGAGCTTCTCACCTGCACCCATTGATGGACGGAGATAGGTAATAAAGGGGGCAAACGATCAGCCCACCACATTCTACACTACATTTCAGTATATATGTATTTTGTTTCTCTAGCTTGATCAAAATGATTTATTATTTCATAACAGGTAGATAGTTAAGAGCTTAGGCAGCCCCAGAATTCAGCGCCCAGGTGCCACGCACCCCTTGCACCCCTGGGTAATGATGGCCCTGAGCCAAAATGTCTGAGTACCAAGGCGTTTGAGAACCAAGGTACAACTGTAATGGCAAATGCTTTCCTTCCATGTCCAACTTTTTTTCTTTTTCTAGACTAGAGCTGATCCAAAAGCTTCTTCCTCATTTAAGATGAACATTTTTTATTTGAAAATCAAAACTTTTCCCAGTCTACATTTTCAGTGTGTTTTCAATGCATTTTCTCTCTGTGCACTTTATATTGAGCCTGGCAATAGGACTCATTTTGTACCAATTTTGCAGTATAATTTTTTTTCTTATTTCAAAAGGGTGCTCCTGGACCTGCAGGCCCCCCAGGGCCACGAGGCTTGCCTGGAAATGTGGTATGTATTAGGCATAACCATCAGCTCTGGGTATATCCTGAATAGCAAGGTGATTTGGATCATGATTAGGGATGAGGGGAAGATTCGGTTCAGGTGGCATTTAAAGGCGAATCTCCCTCATTTGCACTTCATAGAATCATATATTGTGGAGTTGGAAGGGACCCCAGGGGTCATCTAGTCCAACCCCCTGCAATGCAGGAAACAATGTGTGAACCGAAACACAGCCATCCTTCAAAATCTGCACTTCTTCAGATTTTGCAATCCTCCAGCCAAGTAATGCGTACAAGAATGTGCATCCTCAGTTAAAATGTTGAAAATATAAAAATAAAATAAAATAAAATATATTTATATGCTGCCCATCTGATTGGGTTACCCCAGCCACTCTGGGCAGCTTCCAACAAATTAAAACACAATAAGACATCACACATTAAAAACTTCCCTATACAGTGGTACCTCGACTTACGAGTTACTTGACTTCCATATTTTTCAACTTCTGAATGACCTCCGGAAGCGAAAAAAATGGCCGCCGCTCCCGAAATTTTCTAGTTGCGAAGGGAAAGTTGCGGCACGATACTCCAACTTGTGAAAATTTGAATGCGCTTTTTTCGACGTCCAAATTTTTCCCCCATTCCGAGATGGCGCCTTTGACTTACAAAGATTTTGACTTACGAGTGCGCCTTCGGAACGGATTAATTTCGTAAGTCAAGGTACCACTGTACAGTGGTACCTCTGCTTACAAACTTAATTCGTTCCAGAGGTCCGTTGTTAACCTGAAACCGTTCTTAACCTGAGGTACCACTTTAGGTAATGGGGCCTCCCGCTGCTGCCGAGCTGCCAATGCGCCATTTCTGTTCTCATCCTGAGGCAAAGTTCTTAACCCGAGGTACTACTTCCAGGTTAGTGGAGTCTGTAACCCGAAGTGTTTGTAACCCGAGGTGTTGGTAACCTGAGGTACCACTGTATATTACTGAAGGTGGCATACCAAATTTGATATATTAGGGAAGATTGTTTTGCAAAAATATGTGTATTAGGAGAAATCCATATTAAAATGGTAGTGAATATTATGAGGACTAACTGATGTAGACATGTGGAGAACCAAATTTAAAGTGAGAAAAATGCAAGAAATGAGAGAAAGCAAGACCACATTCACTTCATATAGTTAAAGCAATATCATACTACATGAATTCTCTCAATTATTTCCTGTATATATTCCAACCTCCCCTTTCCACAGAAGGCTAACCGGTTCATTTTCTTTTTCTCTACAGGGTATACCTGGAGATCCTGGCCGACCTGGAAATGATGGCCCCAAAGGAGAAAAGGTACAAAACTGCTTTCTTGAAAATATGCCCATCCAAATCACCTCTCTTTCTCTTGCATAGAAAAAGACCACACGTTTGGTTTACTTACAAATTCTCCAAATGTCAGATTCATGTGTTATTCCATACAACATTCAGAAAATGCTGCACAGGCAGTAAAACTTAGTTTCATTCCAAAGTGGTGAAAGTTCCTATATCATTGGTAAAGGAATTCAAGAAAGGCTTGGGAAAGCCATGTGGTCTGAGCTTGGAGCAACCAGCTGAGACTTCTTTACATGCTGAGCATCTCAGGTAGACTGAAAGCAGAACAAAGGCTTGATTGCCTAGTCCCTCCCCAAGGTGAGCTAAGCCTGGCAGGACAGATTACTCTATGGTTTTAACCCCTTCATGCATTAATTATACTTAAGCAAGTTGGTTATATGAGGCTGGTTATCCCACAGTCATATCTTTTGCAGGGAGATCCTGGAAAAGAAGGGAAGCCAGGAGCACCTGGACCTACAGGTGAGCCAGGAGGTGTTGGAGAACCTGGATTACCTGGCAAAGGTCGAGATGGAGAAAGAGTAAGTCTCATTTGTAAACTACATGCACAACCAAGTACAGTGGTACCTCTTGTTAAGAACTTAATTTGTTCCGGAGGTCCGTTCTTAACCTGAAACTGTTCTTAACCTGAAGCACCACTTTAGCTAATGGGACCTCCCACTGCCGCTGCGCCGCCAGAGCACAATTTCTGTTCTTATCCTGAAGCAAAGTTCTTAACCTGAAGCGTTATTTCTGGGTTAGCGGAGTCTGTAACCTGAAGCGTCTGTAACCTGAGGTACCACTGCAGTTAACAATTTAGGACTGAGGGAATGTCTCTTGCTCCATTTCTTTTTCTTCTGTTGATTGTCATCCTGTTCTTCTGCTTAGTATTCTATGCCTTGCCTTTAGGATGAACTGGGAAAGTTTCAAAAATCAATTTGGAAATAGGTACACGTATAGTTTCCTGCAATTTTCAGTTCACGTCTCTCTCTTTTTGAAAGCACGTTATGAAACAGTACAAAAAAATAAACATTGTTGATAAATATTGTGCAATGGCATCAACATCCCTGTTTGCACAGTGATTTAATCAATGCACATATATGCTTGTGCACACTGCTAACCTCTGAGGTAGGGGGCTGGGAAGCCTGTGGGTGTGCAGATGCTGTTTGACAGCAATTCCCCTCAGCCCCATTGCCAGGTGGTCAGGAATGGTAAGAGCTGTAGCCCAACATTTTCTTTTCTTTCTTACTGTGTGTGTGTATGTGTGCGATCCCATGAGGAAAGCAGAAATGAGCTGCATGAACAGCAGTCTAGCAGAAGTCCAAACTTAAATATGGGAAAATGGCAGATTGCCAATTAAGTACTTTATGCCAAAAAAAGGTAATTCATGATGGAATCCTATGGATGTTGACTCTGCAGTAAGATCAACTGCACTCAGTGGGGCTTACTCTCTAGTATGTGTGCATGGGATTGCAGCCTTTAAAAACCAGCCTGAAATTTGGAAGGAGAGGATTTATCAAGTGTTTCTAACCTCAGAACTGTGGACCTTCATAGCAGGTTAATCAAAGGAAGCAGAATAAGAGAGCCAGTGTGGTGTAGTGGTTAAGAGCGGTAGACTTGTAATCTGGTGAACTGGGTTCGCGTCCCCGCTCCTCCACATGCAGCTGCTGGGTGACCTTGGGCTAGTCACACTTCTTTGAAGTCTCTCAGCCCCACTCACCTCACAGAGTGTTTGTTGTGGGGGAGGAAGGGAAAGGAGAATGTTAGTGTAAGGGTTTGTGGTGCTCCTCACGGGTCAGAGGCGATGACTCAGGATCTGTATATTTATATAAGTTTTATTATTCAGATATGTACAAGACAGAGCTCCAAATTTCCATGACTGCCTTAGTCACTCTCAGATTCTGGAAGTGGCGCTTTCCGATAGCACCTCCAACAGAAAAGCCTTGGGACCCCCAGTCTCCTCCTTTCCTCTTTCCGTTTGAGCCCCCTACGTAATTGGGGTGACGGAACTACCGTTTCTCCCCTGTCCCTGAACTGCTGGATTGGTGTCGGGACCCTGCAGCGCCTGCCTATCCTTCCACCACAGAACTCTCTCCCTGCCTGTCACTCCCACAGGAAGTCTCTGGACTCCTTGGGCGGTGTTGGGTACTCTCAGCATCCCAGGTGCCTTCCTCCACCCCAGCCAGCTCTCTGCTGCCTATGGAGGCTCCCCGACAGTTAGCCACTTTGAGACTCCTTCGGGTAGTGATAAAGCGGGATATCAAATCCAAACTCTTCTTCTACATGTTCACAATTGCTAAAAGGAGCCTTGAGCAGTTGAGGGACCAGAAACCTTGGATGTCTGACAACAAACTTTCTGCCTCCTTTCCCAAAGAGGTCAGGCAATTCCTTCCTTGGTGCAGTAAAGTGCACTTGAATAATTCATGGCTTTTACAGGCCATTGCCTGTTGTGTCCTTCAAAATAACAAATAAAATCAAGTGGCACGACAGAAAAGCATTCATTAGAAAGTCCTGCTTGGTTCCAAACAGTGATTGAGCAAAATTTACGTATATTGCAACCTTCTCCAACTTGGGACCCCTTGATCTCCCATCAGCCCTGAGAATTAGTCATCCTGTCTGGGTCTGATGGGAAATGCAATTGGAAACATCTGGAGCACCAGGTTGGAAAGTCCAGTATACAGTCTTTGTCAAGCAATTTTGCATCTTAATTTGCAGCTACCTGCAAGTCACAGAGCTAAAACAGTTTTCTGGATGAAGACCTCCACACCTGAGCATTCTGTTTCTTTTGTAATATACCAGCACATCTGATATTCTGAATTGATTCCCCTAAGCAATATCAGCCTTTTTCTGATACTAATTCTCCATATTTCTCACCCACTAGTCCTTTTAAAATTTTTGCTCACATACAAATCTTGCAATCCTCGTTCACTTGAGTAATAACATCATAGTTTGCTGTTGCAATGTACTTCTGCATCCAGTTTAAACAGTCCCCCCTCTACACTATGGGTTCTGGGTACAGAATAATTATTATTATAATCATCATCATTATATAATCACCAGGGAACATAACTGAGTTTTGCTATCTCTAAGAAGAACTGTGTGGTGGTTGTAGGTGCAAATTGCAATTTTCTGAAGACCAGGAACTGGTTTATTAGACTTTTCCATCTTTCTCAGTTGGTGACATTTACTTTATAGTTCCATCTATTTCTAGGGAGAAAGAGGACCACCGGGTTTGACTGGACCCTTTGGGCAGAAGGTGGGTGCTCTATCTTGTCATTCTGTAGCATTTGATCATTACAATAGTGTTAGATCTTCCCAAATGGACATTTTTGAGGGCTAACTGTTATATTTTCTCTCTCATAGGGAGATCGAGGGGCTCCTGGAGTTCCAGGTCAGCCAGGAGACAGGGGGGCACCAGGCATTGGACTTTCTGGACCACCAGTAAGTACCAAGCATGCTGCCTTCTGGCCTATGATGCAACACAAGCATTTGTCAATGGCTCCTTGGGCTGTAGGACTTGTATAATCTGAGCCACCCACCAGAGGTGGGTTTTTTTCCTTCATGTAATTTTTATTTATTTATCATCAAACATTCAAATAACTTACAACCAACCAAATTCCAAAATCCACAAATCAATACATACATTTAATTAACAAACCTTTTTTATTCCCTCCCTCCCACCATGCCCCCCTCAGCTTCCCCTCCCCCATGGGTGATCTTATACCTACAATTTAAGTTCCTATTACTTTTCCAGTTACGTTAAATTTCAGTATTTTTTAAAATAAATCTATCATTATTTGGCTTATTTTCTTGTCTTCCATTTCCCATGCACTTTTCACCTCTCATTCTATTACAATTTCAAATTCTGAGCAGTACTTCCCCATGTATTCTTTGAGTCCTTCCCATTCTTTAATTAAGTCTTGATTTGATCGGCCTCTAATGTTTGCTGTTATTTTGGCCATTTCAACAAACTCCAATAATTTACAACTCCATTCTGCTAATGTCGGTGTCTCAGAGGTCGTTTTAAGGTGTTGCAGCCAGTGTGGCGGCACTGGGCACTGCACTGCAGAGGGTGTGGGAATGTTCAGGGAGGCAAGAGAGGATATATTGTTTGATGATAGCCTTCCTAACTTGCATTAGCAAGTTCTATATCTTAGCAGAGTTTAAACATTCCCCTTTAAACGCACAGTGGTTTGATTGTTGCAGGCTCGTCGGAGCCTCTCCATATAAGATGCCTGGTAAGATCCCTTCTTGTCCCTCTTAAAAAGAATAGACACAACAATCTCATTAAAGTCAATATAAAAGTAGTTTACTCACATTCATTCAGTTCACAGTTGGATCCCTGAAGGCAGACTTAGGTTACAAAAGTATATATATATACATGTGGAACTATCCCATAAGGGAGTTAGTCCACAGTGACTGCCACTTCTGCTAACACATAGAAAAACAAAATGGAGAAGAAGGAGCAAAAGAAGAATGTGTGCTCCCCTACCCAGATTAGGCCACACCCACATCTAGTCACATGCAGAGGAAGTTTGTCCCAGCTCAGGAGGAAACAGGAAGTTTTCTCCTGGCTGGTACAAAGCATCCCCTAGCATGTCCATTCTAGGAATGTTGTACTTGACTGCTATGTGTTTCACATCCCACAGAGGGCAGGTAAAAAGTAAAGGTAAAGGACCCCTGGATGGTTAAGTCCAGTCAAAGGCGACTGTGCTTGCGGCGCTCATCTCGCTTTCAGGCCGAGGGAGCTGGCGTTTGCCCACAGACAGCTTTCCGGGTCATGTGCCCAGCATGACGAAACCACTTCTTGCGCAACGGAACACCATGACAAAAGCCAGAGTGCACGGAAACACCGTTTACCTTCCTGCCACAGCAGTACCTGTTTATCTACTTGCACTGGCGTACTTTCAAACTGCTACGTTAGCAGGCTGTGGTCTAAACCACTGAGCCTCTTGGGCTTGCCGATCTGAAGGTTGGCGGTTCGAATCCCTACGACGGAGTGAGCTCCTACAGAGGGCACCACAGCAATGCTGCAGAATGGAGCAGGAGAGCTGAAGGGTACCAAATTTGACTGCCGCACAGCGCACTGCTGACATTAGAGAGCCCCAATTCTGCCTCTGCACCAGCATTGGGTGCAGAACTGGCGGAAGCACCTAGCAATGCTGGGCAGCTGTTGGCATCCCAGAAGCTTGGTTCCCGCATCTCTTTTTTGCCATCACAACATCCCTGCAAAATGGATTAGGCTGAGAGTTTTTGACTGGTCCAAAGGTCACTTAATCAGTTTCATGACTGAATGGAGATTTGAACCCTGGCCTTCAAGGTCTTAACCCAACACTGCTACACTGCACTGTCTCCACTGGGAGGGATTAAGTAAAATGGATTTTCTTAGCATAAGGATATGATAAAAATAAAAGGAAATGATAGTGGCAGCTTTTGTTTTTAAACCTCAATTTGTCCTTTTAAAAGATTCGAGGAACTATATCAGGAGGTAATCTGATTATGTGTTTGCAGGTGTGAGCTTAAAAGGGAACACCATCTGCTAAATAATAGTGTAGGAAAATCTGGATGGTTAATATTATGTTCAAGTTAACCAAATTAATTATGTGGTTGTTGTTGTTTTTTAATATAATGTTATGCTCATTTTTATCCTATACCTTCAGTGCATTCAGAACCTCAGGATGATTTGCAACAAAACAAGCAAACATAACCAAGTGCAAGATTAAAGATTAACAGAATAAAATACACTTTTACAGAATAAAAGAGTCA
Organism: Lacerta viridis; assembly: GCA_900245905.1. Classification (NCBI taxonomy): domain Eukaryota; kingdom Metazoa; phylum Chordata; class Lepidosauria; order Squamata; family Lacertidae; genus Lacerta; species Lacerta viridis. Next base: position 296 of record OFHU01001559.1, on the reverse strand, counting down.
AAATTCACATACGTTGAGTAGGCTGAGATTGGTTAAGATCAGTCCTCCTGTGACTAATTTTCTGAGTGACTGGGATTGGGAGGTGGGGGAAATAGCTCCCTTTTTTTGAATGACAACTAATGTGATCAAAACTCACAGTGCCTTTCTTTCTTTCTTTCTTTCTTTCTTGTGTTTTTTTTTTCCAGGGCCCCTCAGGACCACCTGGAGATAAAGGCCCATCGGTACAGTATGTCTTTCTAAATATGCACAGGTTGTGATGTTGCTAGGAAGGATGGAAGGTGGTGTCATATAATCAT